>JBAMIH010000027.1:446106-637359 GCA_038501795.1 Pseudopleuronectes americanus | reverse complement strand
CTTCACGTGCTCGGTGGGGGGGGTGTGCACGGGATTGCGCACTCAGAACTGACCGGGTTGTAGATGTTGAGGGAAGCTTAGGTGTGGGGCCTTGATGCCTGGCCGGCGCAATTTGGTACTCCAGGCTGTCTCCAGCGGCGATCAAACCCACATTCCGCGCCGGGTTTGGTTGTGTCCGACCCCCTACGACTTCACGACCCATACACTGACACGAGTAAACGTCAAATCACTGTAGAACTGACCAAATTGTTATATAAAAAAAACAAACACCTCACCACAGTTTAACACAACCACCACACAAAAAACTACAAAATACCACACCCGCATAAACTAGTACAAACCATAATACCGAGTCAGATATTGGCGCAGAAACAAAGAGAGAGCCCACCACACCGTTTCAGCAGTTTATCTTCCTGGACGAAACGATTTTCACACGGACCTTGTTTCAGAAGCATTTTTGCTTGATGTGACTAACCCCAAAAAATTCGCTTGGCCTCATGGTGTTGACAAAACATGTTGACACTGTGTGGAGTCCAATAAACTGTGGGAAAAAGACCAAAGTGGACCGTCTGGTCACTATGTTGAATGAAACAATTGATTAATTCGATTTGTAGGACAGTGATGGGAACGTTCCTAACAGCGAACACAGTGTAGTGGATTATAACCAACACCGCATCCAATCTTCTCTCGAGTTATTGGTCGAGAGTCAGTCAAGCGATGACCTCAGGCTGCCAGTTACTATAAAACAGATTCACATTCACTCGAGGAGATGTCACTCCACTCGACCGTGGTTTCACAAATTTTGAACGTTATCACCAGTATGCTGACGCCTAGCCAAGAACTCTATAATGGCTTCCTCGTGGTGTGTTGGTGTTGCTGGACTTTTCAGAGCACTAGTCGGACAATTGATTTTCTTATTTTGGACAATGAGGTACGTGAACACTCACTTTGTTTCTTCTATGAATCTGGTTTTACTGTAAATATCTTGGGAAGGAAGGAAGGATATCTGCATTATCCCCGAGGGGCCATTTGCTTTACAGCCAGCGGTGAAAGATGAAGATCTTCATCCGTGTTCATCTGTTTGACCCTGATTAACACAAGATGGTCACATGGACCATCTTTATTTACATAATGTTTTATATCAGCACTTCCTGTTTTCAGCCCTAAACTTAAAGAGGCCTCATGGAAACTTCCTGATGATCTGGTGACACCTGCTGGTTGAAGGAAACAGAGTTTGAGAGGCGGCAGAAAAAATTATTTTAGTTTGAATGAAGAAGCTGTTATTTGATTTTATGTTGGGGGGGGGGTCATCACACACAGATATTGAAAATTGTCATCACTGAGTTCGGTGAAAGTGACGGACCAGTAAATGTTGTGATATATTATATTATCATAATAATTATAATAATACCATTAATCTCTGCAGAATCACTGAAGCCAGACCCGACCCCGCAGCCAAAGCCGCCCCAGCAGCAGCTGCCGTCCCTGCCGCAGCCGCCCCAGACACCGCCTCTGACGCCGCCGCTGCAGCCGCCCTCACCGCCGCCAACGCCGCCGCCGCCGCCAAACTCACTGCCGACAACGCCGCCGCCGCTGCAGCAGCCACCGCCAGAGGTTAAGGATCGTGGTCGTCTTGATGTGGGATCATGTGAACATCTGAGCAGAGAGATGTTACCAATCTGCTGAATAAACCTGAGAAGCTGATTGTTAAAAACCAAGTGTCCTGTTCATTTCATCTCTGAAAGTCCGTCACAGTTTCTGTAGATCATGTAGACTCCAGGAAGTGATGCCATTGTGCTGTTGAACCTGCAGGGCTACAAGGTTTCATAACTGATTTAGATTTTTAAATACTGACTTATTATTCACATTTTCGTTCTCACCAGCTCTATGAGTATTTCTCCTTCAAGTACAGATGTGGACAGTGGTGGAGGAAGTACTGAAGTTTAGTACTTAAGTAAAAGTACAAGAACCCAGGAAAATATATACTTAAGTAAAAGTAAAAGTACTACATCAACAATCCTACTTAATTAAAAGTAAAAAGGACTTACTTTTAAATTTACTATAAGTATTAAAAGTAAAAGTACTCACGCAATGGGTTGCCTCTCAATGTCTAGGCTGTGCCATTTTGATAAAGAATGCAGATATAGCTACTGGTAATACTCATGCCTCTACAGATGTCACTACTAGTAACAATTATGAGCAACAACATTTGTTTATTGGAAAGGTTGTTGTACTTATTGTGCTTACCCTCTGTAATACTGTTCACACTCTATCTTACAATTCTGGGGATGAGAAGTTATCTACCAGGGATTATCTGCAAAGTTAAAACCATCAACTCAAACCAATAAAGACAACATGTTATATCTTTAAATGTTTTATATTTAATTGTAAGTATTTAAAAAATGGAAACATGGAACATGAAAAACAACTGTAAAACTGGTCAGAACAAGGCCGATCTTAGAATGAGACATTTAAAATGAAGGACCTTGAAATGAAAATTTGACCATTGGTCAGGCAGTCAAAATATTCATCTTCTGAATATTTTGAAATGGTTTAGACGGAAGGAGAAATGTTATACTTTTATTTTGAAAAGGTAGTTCCTGAAAAACGAAAAAGATCGCTAAATGGCAGTGCCTCGTTGTTGCATTACGCTTAGTTGTTGTGTGGTGGACACGTGAAGATGCTGCAGCCGCTGCACGAGCCTCGTTGTGAAGTGTGTAGATTTAACGCTTCTCCCGCGGATCAGCTGAGGAAACAACGACTCGTGTGTGAAGCAGCTCGACTGAACACATTCATCATTCAAACCAGAAGCGAATCCGACCTGGACCCAACTTCACTGGCTGAGCCCGGTTCCGTTCAACACATCACATTGATATCTGCTGAATGAAAGCTCGATTAATCGATCATATCCGCGCCGAATGTAAGACCGGGACGGAGGTCTTCCTAAAACATCTTCAGTCGTGGTCTCCACCGTGTGTCCGTGTAACACGAACTAAAACCTGTTAGATGTCACGTTGTGTTAAAGGACTTTTGTGTGACGTCGCTCTGCCGGTAGAAGCTCGCTGCTTGTTTCCTTCATGTTGTGAATCAGGTCTGAACCTGAACCTCCAGCTCACACGTTCACCTTCAGGTAAACACGCACACACCCTTCACACTGGGAGTCTGTTGTGGAGCTCAGTGGTGAAGAGCTTCATTCAAACCCTGATCCAATGGGAGAGGAATCATTAAACTGGTCTGACAACACGACACTGGTCCTTTACACTAGGGGCTTTCAACCGGGGGTCCGCGCCCCCTGGTGGTCCGCGATAGCATTGGAGGGGGTCCGCGAAATTCGCTTTGATATTTCAACACATTTCCAGATTACTCTTGAATATCCTGAAAAATATCTAAAATAAGAAAAATATGTCTTAAATAACATAAAGGTTATGAGGGGAACCTTGAAACCTGCTTGGGGCTAGAAACTGCCAGTAGTTGTCTCAGTGCATTAGTGTTAAAGGTAGTTAAACTCTCAGGAGGTCTAGGAGATGTAGTTTGAATGATGGGAATTTTTATTTTCCCAAAAAGAAGGCCTAAAAGGTGAGGATTAATAATGAAAATATAAAATAAAACTGATATGGGACAAAAGAACACAGATATTGGACAGAGGAAGATTGGAAGAAAGTGTTATGTACAGACAAATCAAAGTTTGATGTGTTTGGATCAAACAGAAGAACATTAGTGAGACGCAGAACAGGTGAAAAGATGCTGGAAGAGTCCTGACGCCATCTGTCCAGCATGGTGGAGGTGGTAATGTGATGGGTTGGGGCTGCTTTGGTGCTGGTAAAGTGGGAGATTTGTAAAAGCTAAAATAGAAATTGAAATAAGGAAGGCTATCACTCCCTTTTGCAACGCCATGCCACCCCCTGTGGACAGCGCTTGATTGGAGCCAATTTCCTCCTCCAACAGGACAATGACCCAAAGCACACCTCCACATGATGAAAGAACTATTTAGGGAAGAAGCAGGCAGCTGGTATGCTGTCTGTAATGGAGTGGCCAGCGCAGTCACCAGATCTCAACCCCATTGAGCTGTTGTGGGAGGAGCTTGACCGTATGGTACGCAAGAAGTGCCCATCAAGCCAATCCAACTTGTGGGAGGAGCTTCAGGAAGCGTGGGGTGAAATTTCTACAGATTACCTCAACAAATTAACAGCTAGAATGACAATGATATTGATTGAAGTGACTTATTGGTAAATATAGAAAAAATGCTTCAATTTCCATAAAAATCAAATCCATTACTTCATGAAGTGTGTTTTCTTTTCATCTGAACCACTTTCTTCCTAAAAGACAGAAGTATGAGATGCTAAACCGCTTTAACATATTTAAAGTAAGTGCATTTTTAAAAGTTCACCTGATGTGACATGATTTTATTTATAATTAATTTAAATTAATCACATTTCTAGTTAATTTGACTCTCACGTGATCTATATTGATATCTTGATCTATAAATGCCATTTTATTTGTGCATTTTTATTTTTATATTCAATAAAAAGTTGAAAGACTCAGAGTGAGTGTGTCGTGTTTTCTTCTGTGATGAAGGTGCAGCAGAGAACTGGTTCAGATACAAAGCGAACAATCGTAACGTGTTCATGACCTAGTTTCAGAAGCAGTTTGTTGATTTGTTGTTGATTTTGGCATCATCGTGTTCAAACAGGTTGGAACACTGTGTGAGTCAAGTTCAACTGGGACAAACCAAGTGAACTGGGTCATAGTTCACTTTGTGACCCAGTTCCCTGAGATGAATCATCACCAATCTTCAGAGGCTGTAAGAATTTTATTTGTGCATTTTATTTGTGCATTTTTAAATTGTTCATTAAAAAGCTGAAGACTCAGAGTGTCGTGTGTTCTCCTGTGATGAAGGTGCAGCAGAGAACTGGTTCATAAACAAACAGAGCAATCGTTTCAGTTTAACTTCCTGTTGTAACGTGTTCATGACCTAGTTTCAGAAGCAGTTTGTTGATTTGACTGGCATCATCGTGTTCAAACAGGTTGGACCACAGTGTGAGTCAAGTTCAACTGGGACAAACCAAGTGAACTGGGTCATAGTTCACTTTGTGACCCAGTTCACACATCATAATCACATTTCTCTGAGACTGATAGAAACATTTGAAATATAAAGCGAGACAGGGAGCGAAACTCAGACGATAGAAAAATGAATTCACTCAACATGATTCACTATGACATTTGACCTTTGATCTCTGAAATCTAGTCAGTGAGTCTGTGAGTCCAAGTGAACGTTAGAGACAAAAGGATTCAGTCGAGGTGTTCGTTAGATAACAAGCTCACGTGAGTCAAAGTGAACGTTACGGGGGATTCGGATAAATCACCTTCACAAGAACATGTGGTCATCGTGACCTTGACCTTTGAACTAAAACACCAAAATCTATTCAGTTCATCTTTGAGTTGAACTGAGCGTTTGTACCAAATGTGAAGAGATTCCTTTAAGGTGTTGCTGAGATACCGCAGCCGCCAAAGCAGCAGCCGCCACCAAAGCCAGCAGCCCGTTAATGATCGTGGTCGTCTTGATGTGGGATCATGTGAACATCTGAGCAGCGAGATGTTACCAATCTGCTGAATAAACCTGAGAAGCTGTTTGTTGAAAACCAAGTGTCCTGTTCATTTCATCTCTGAAACTCCGTCACAGTTTCTGTAGATCATGTTTTTATTTTGTTCAGACGATGTTGAACTGGATCAGAATCCAGAAACGCTCCAACACATAAACCTCCAGAAATGATGATGCGTCACGTTTGGACTTTGGGTTAGAATAAATACATAAGATATGATATGTTAGTGATCTTAAAGAGGTTCTTGTTTCCATTATGCTAAGCTAACAAACGACAGACTGCAGCTTCATATTTACACGTAGACTCCAGGAAGTGATGCCAATGTGCTGCGTGCAACCTGCATTCTCAGTCTGACCAGCAGAGGGCAACACAAAGAAGTCAGTTTCTAAAGAGGTCTACGAGGTTTGATATCAACTGATTTAGATTTTAAAATACTGACTAATTATTCACATTTCTGATTATTCGAGAAAAAGAATGCTCTTTAGTTCTCACCAGCTTTATGAGTATTCCTCCTTCAAGTACACATTAAGGTGAAGTTTTAAGTTTTCCCCTGAATCGAAAATGTATCCCACACAGACAGGTCTGTGGATTATACATGATGACAGTCAAATTTTGAATGATGACAGTCAAATAAAGTTTAGTAACATTGGCATGAGTCAGTCTACAAAACGCTTGCTTACAGCATTATTCAACAAATAAACAAAAGTGCTGACGTAAAAAAAAACTCAGTCTGTTAAAAAGTGTGGAAAGGACAGCTCTTTGTTGGTGACGGTGCAGAGGATGTCATTAAATCACCAAATTATTTTAAAAGGCTTGAGATCAGAAACCATTGTGTAAAAACTGAACTTGAGTCGTCTGGCCCGGAGGTTTACCACCCACACCGCCCCCGCTTCCTGCCCGTCCCTGTTCTCGACCCTGTTTTTTTCGACTGATGTAAATGGCCATCTTGACCTCACCTGAGAGGAGGTTCAGGAGCTGCCACTTATCTTTATTTGTGATATTGTAGGCAGCTCCCATGATAAAAACCTTCTCTGTAAAAGTGGCGTTAAAATCACTATACTTACCTTTATACACGTGACAGTGGACAGAGTATAACAAGTATATTCTATTGTGTCTTAAAACCGCAGTTAAAAGAGTGAAGAAACTTGTCAGTCTCTTGCACTCAGTGAAAAACGTGATAAATAGTCTCACGCAGGTCACAAAATGGACACTTGTTAAGAACTGTGGGATTAAGAATATAAATAAAAGCGTTGGAAGCAAAGCGCCATGTAAAATTCTCCACTGGAGGTCGCCTGTCCATTTCTTGAGGGGAGGTTTGTATAAAATCCTCCACTGACGGTAGGGTCCATGATCCCCCCACCTCCGTGACCACACAGTGGGGGGTCTGTTACTCAGTCCGGTCTGGTGGATGCTTTTAACACAGTTTCTGTAAAGTGTCTCTTTGATCAATTTAAGTTTCACTTTCATTTATATTGTTATAACTATATATATAAAACTTTTTTGGGGTCTCGCCCGGGGCGCAATTCCATGTAGAACCGCCACTGCCGCCACCTGCTCACTCCACACCATCCTGCCCTCAGCTGCTTCTCCTCCTCTCCGTCCACTGTCCCCTCCATCCTGCTCAATGCTTTTTTCTTCAGCTGTCTTCTCCTCCACCTGTTTATTACCTACACCACCCTCTTCTTCCCCTTTATCTCCCACCTCCCTTTCCTCTACCTCACCCACAACATCCTCCACCAACACATACCCCCCCAACACCCGGTGTATTAACTGAACTCACCCCTCGTGTTGGCTCGGTCACAGCCTCACTTCTCCGCGGAGATGTTGGCGGTGAAGCCCGTGGAGCAGCTACCGGCCGCTCGGATGTGGCGGCCCGCACCGCAGGAGGATCGACCGGCTCCCTGAGGGGGCCCGTCGCTCTGGTACCGGAGGAGCAGCGGGGGCTGGATGGTATAAGAGAGAGAGAGAGAGACTTGATCAGTAGATGGCGCTGATGGGAAAGTGTTTTTATAAAACCAAAGGCCTTCTCTTCGGCCTATACGTGAAGTCAAAAGCCTGACACCACAGGTTCCATTGTTCTGTAAAAAGCCAGAGCACAGGGAGCTCAGTCTCCCAGGATTCCTCAACTTCACACAGAGGTGTGAAAAGCCACAAGGGTCACTCCTAATGAACAGCCGCCATTTTGGGAGAACTCTGATTTACATAGACACACACACTCACATACACCTCTCTGTTTAGTTAGCACGTTGTTAGTAATTTGTGTTTTTATACTATATTATATTCATAATATATTTTTCTTTCACAAATGTTCTTTCATTCATGTTTCAGCAGAGATTGGCGCAGAAACAAAGAGAGCCACCGTTTCAGTTTAACTTCCTGACGAAACGTGTTCACGACCTTGTTTCAGAAGCAGTTTGTTGATGTGACTGAACCATCGCTGGCATCATGGTGTTTCAAACAGGTTGGAACACTGTGTGAGTCCATTAAACTGGGAAAAACAAAGTGACCTTGGTCACATTTAAACTATTGATTTAGTTCATGAGAAGTGTGAACTTGCACAACACTGGGGGAGTGTTGTACCAATCTGCTCAGATTGGTCGACAGTCAAGCGATGACCCAGGCTCCAGTTACTATAAAACAGATTCACATTGCACCTGGATATTCACCACATCTTCATTTTGTAGTGAACCAGTGCTCCCTACAAGTTCTCAAAATGGCTCTCTCACTTTTCACTGTCGGACAATTGATTTTCTTATTTTGGACAATGAGGTACGTGAACACTCACTTTGTTTCTTCTATGAATCTGGTTTTACTGTAAATATCTTGGGAAGGAAGGAAGGATATCTGCATTATCCCCGAGGGGCCATTTGCTTTACAGCCAGCGGTGAAAGATGAAGATCTTCATCCGTGTTCATCTGTTTGACCCTGATTAACACAAGATGGTCACATGGACCATCTTTATTTACATAATGTTTTAATCAGCACTTCCTGTTTTCAGCCCGAAACTTAAAGAGGCCTCATGGAAACTTCCTGATGATCTGGTGACACCTGCTGGTTGAAGGAAACAGAGTTTGAGAGGCGGCAGAAAAAATTATTTTAGTTTGAATGAAGAAGCTGTCATTTGATTTTATGTTGGTCATCACACACAGATATTGAAAACTGTCATCACTGAGTTCTGGTGAAAGTGACGGACCAGTAAATGTTGTGATATATAATATTATCATAATAATTATAATAATACCATTAATCTCTGCAGAATCACTGAAGCCAGACCCCGACCCCGCAGCCAAAGCCGCCCCAGCAGCAGCTGCCGCCCCTGCCGCAGCCGCCCCAGACACCGCCTCTGACGCCGCCGCTGCAGCCGCCCTCACCGCCGCCAACGCCAAAGCCGCCGCCGCCAAACTCACTGCCGCCAACGCCGCCGCCGCCGCTGCAGCAGCCACCGCCAGAGGTTAAGGATCGTGGTCGTCTTGATGTGGGATCATGTGAACATCTGAGCAGCGAGATGTTACCAATCTGCTGAATAAACCTGAGAAGCTGATTGTTAAAAACCAAGTGTCCTGTTCATTTCATCTCTGAAAGTCCGTCACAGTTTCTGTAGATCATGTAGACTCCAGGAAGTGATGCCATTGTGCTGTTGAACCTGCAGGGCTACAAGGTTTCATAACTGATTTAGATTTTTAAATACTGACTTATTATTCACATTTTCATTCTCACCAGCTCTATGAGTATTTCTCCTTCAAGTACAGATGTGGACAGTGGTGGAGGAAGTACTGAAGTTTAGTACTTAAGTAAAAGTACAAGAACCCAGGAAAATATATACTTAAGTAAAAGTAAAAGTACTACATCAACAATCCTACTTAATTAAAAGTAAAAAGGACTTACTTTTAAATTTACTATAAGTATTAAAAGTAAAAGTACTCACGCAATGGGTTGCCTCTCAATGTCTAGGCTGTGCCATTTTGATAAAGAATGCAGATATAGAATATATGAAAAGACAAACTCCAGAACATTTGTGTCCAGAGTTCAATCTGAGAACAAACACACACAGTGTTTAGATTCAGATTGTATTTTAGCTGAATACAGTTATTAACTTTCAAAAGGGATTGTTATGGTTATTCATGGATGTATTGGTGTTAGTAGTAGTGATATTATTATTACATTTAGAACTGAAGCTACATCCTCGGTTGAAAACACATCAGCTCTGGAAACGCTAGAATCTGGAGTGAGAAGAATGACAAACTCATTGAGTCTCTTCTCCATGAACCAGTAACAATGATCTAATACTTCACTGGGTTTACTGGAGCTCAGCAGAATGACCAGGGACTGAAGCTCTGCTGGGGACAGATGTGCTTTCAGGTTAAACTCTGTCGCCCGGGGGCCCTGGAGAAGCTGGCTCCGGCCCTGCCCCTCCCTTTGTAATCCGTTTCCTCTCTAATGGCCACATGGGGGCGTCCTCGTCCTGTGTGCTGCTGCAGACTCTCTCCTCATTTGCAGCCTTTGCCAGCTCCCTCCTCCTCATCTCCTCCTCTTCCTCCTCGCTCCTCCTGGCTCCCTCTCCTCGCTGCTCCTCAGATGGTCCGGAGGGAGGAGAGAGATTGTGGACACGTGAAGATGCCTTCAGGTAAACACGCACACATCCTTCACACTGGGAGTCTGTTGTGGAGCTCAGTGGTGAAGAGCTTCATTCAAACCCTGATCCACTGGGAGAGGAATCATTAAACTGGTCTGACAACACGACACTGGTCCTTTACACTAGGGGCTTTCAACCGGGGGTCCGCGCCCCCTGGTGGTCCGCGATAGCATTGGAGGGGGTCCGCGAAATTCGCTTTGATATTTCAACACATTTCCAGATTACTCTTGAATATCCTGAAAAATATCTAAAATAAGAAAAATATGTCTAAAATAACATAAAGGTGATGAGGGGAACCTTGAAACCTGCTTGGGGCTAGAAACTGCCAGTAGTTTTCTCAGTGCATTAGTGTTAAAGGTAGTTAAACTCTCAGGAGGTCTAGGAGATGTAGTTTGTATGATGGGAATTTTTATTGTCCCAAAAAGAAGGCCTAAAAGGTGAGGATTAATAATGAAAATATAAAATAAAACTGATATGGGCAAAAGAACACAGATATTGGACAGAGGAAGATTGGAAGAAAGTGTTATGTACAGACAAATCAAAGTTTGATGTGTTTTGGATCAAACAGAAGAACATTAGTGAGACGCAGAACAGGTGAAAAGATGCTGGAAGAGTCCTGACGCCATCTGTCCAGCATGGTGGAGGTGGTAATGTGATGGGTTGGGGCTGCTTTGGTGCTGGTAAAGTGGGAGATTTGTAAAAGCTAAAATTGAAATTGAAATAAGGAAGACTATCACTCCATTTTGCAACGCCATGCCACCACCCCTGTGGACAGCGCTTGATTGGAGCCAATTTCCTCCTCCAACAGGACAATGACCCAAAGCACACCTCCACATGATGAAAGAACTATTTAGGGAAGAAGCAGGCAGCTGGTATGCTGTCTGTAATGGAGTGGCCAGCGCAGTCACCAGATCTCAACCCCATTGAGCTGTTGTGGGAGGAGCTTGACCGTATGGTACGCAAGAAGTGCCCATCAAGCCAATCCAACTTGTGGGAGGAGCTTCAGGAAGCGTGGGGTGAAATTTCTACAGATTACCTCAACAAATTAACAGCTAGAATGACAAAGGTCTGCAAAGCTGTAATTACTGCAGATGGAGCATTCTTTTGACAAAAGTAAAGTTTGAAGAACAAAATGAATATTTCAAATAAAAATCATTATTTCTAACCTTGTGAATGTCTTGAATATATTTTCTATTCATTTTGCAACTTATTTGATGAAATAAAAGTGTGAAGTTTCATAGAAAACAAGAAATTGTCTGAGTGACCCGAAACTTTTGAACGGTAGTGTATAATGTGATGGGATCTATGTTGTTGTATCACAGACCTAATTCATCACACTGTGGGAGGATGGACACACGTATACACACACACACACATTTACACTCAAACACATACACACACACACACAGCTACCTTTCTACCTTATTTTTAAACCAATGCATTTTACAAAATGCTTCTTCCAATTAAAAATCCCATAGCCACAGCCACGTTTTCAGCAGTTGATATATTGTTGTGTATTCATTAGACTAAAACATGTTGATATGCGTGTTTGAAACATGAAGGACAGGTCTAGATTAAGGATACCTGCCCTTTGAACTCCCAGACCTGTTCAGAGAATGTCTTTCAGATGCTTATCTACTCCCTGACTCTCTGGTTCTTGGATATGGCCTTTGATCTCTTTGATGTTGTTTTCTGTTGTTTAAATTGCTTTCATCCTCAGAGACAAAGACGCGTCTTTATCTTACCAGAATTATCATCTGGGACTTGTTGGGGCAGAAGTCATGGGTGTAACCAAACCTCCTATATATGTGTGCTTCTGACCACTGCAATTCAGATTACACTATTGGCTTGTGTGTCTCCGGGTATCTAGAGGCCCGTCCTGACCTGTACTTTCTTGTAATAAACTCTATTATACTGAAAATACTCGGTCATCAGAGTCCTTCCTTCATCATCTACAACTTCAACACCTCTCGGCTGCATCAAATATACTACAATATTATTATTATCTTATATTTTCATACAGTTGCTGTTTTGCCTGCTGCTATGATCCATCAACTGACATGTTCAAGGCTGCAGTGCCCTCCAGAGGACAGGGTGGGTGTTGCAAAAGTGTTCAATCAAACTGACATTTTATTTGTGCAGATCATGTTCACAAACCATAGTTTCCCTCATCGTACTCAACAAGGTGCGACACGTTCTGTTAATAGAGAGGAAAGAATACATGTTTATTTTTGTATTTTATTCACTCCCTGTAATTTAAAGTTCTTCTTCCACTAAACGTTTGAATTAAACATGATTCACTTTACTGCACCGACATGTTTTATTCAATCACTTATAACAAATCAAATATGTTGTATGGTGGACGAGGGTTCTCATAGAACCACAAACATGAATATACTTGAAACTTTATTGATAGTGTATTATATTGATCAACTGAACTTCACATATTAATTTACATATATTAATATACAATGATATTGATTGAAGTGACTTATTGGTAAATATAGAAAAAATGCTTCAATTTCCATAAAAATCGAATCCATTACTTCATGAAGTGTGTTTTCTTCTCATCTGAACCACTTTCTTCCTAAAAGACAGAAGTATGAGATGCTAAACTGCTTTAACATATTTAAACTAAGTGCATTTTTAAAAGTTCACCTGATGTGACATGATTTTATTTATAATTCATTTAAATTAATCACATTTCTAGTTAATTTGACTCTCACGTGATCTATATTGATATCTTGATCTATAAATGCCATTTTATTTGTGCATTTTTATTTTTATATTCAATAAAAAGTTGAAAGACTCAGAGTGAGTGTGTCGTGTTTTCTTCTGTGATGAAGGTGCAGCAGAGAACTGGTTCAGATACAAAGCGAACAATCGTAACGTGTTCATGACCTAGTTTCAGAAGCAGTTTGTTGATTTGTTGTTGATTTTGGCATCATCGTGTTCAAACAGGTTGGAACACTGTGTGAGTCAAGTTCAACTGGGAAAAACCAAGTGAACTGGGTCATAGTTCACTTTGTGACCCAGTTCTCTGAGATGAATCACCTCCAATCTTCAGAGGCTGTAAGAATTTTATTTGTGCATTTTTAAATTGTTCATTAAAAAGCTGAAGACTCAGAGTGTCGTGTGTTCTCCTGTGATGAAGGTGCAGCAGAGAACTGGTTCATAAACAAACAGAGCAATCGTTTCAGTTTAACTTCCTGTTGTAACGTGTTCATGACCTAGTTTCAGAAGCAGTTTGTTGATTTGACTGGCATCATCGTGTTCAAACAGGTTGGACCACAGTGTGAGTCAAGTTCAACTGGGACAAACCAAGTGAACTGGGTCATAGTTCACTTTGTGACCCAGTTCACACATCATAATCACATTTCTCTGAGACTGATAGAAACATTTGAAATATAAAGCGAGACAGGGAGCGAAACTCAGACGATAGAAAAATGAATTCACTCAACATGATTCACTATGACTTTGACCTTTGACCTCTGAAATCTAGTCAGTGAGTCTGTGAGTCCAAGTGAACGTTAGAGACAAAAGGATTCAGTCGAGGTGTTCGTTAGATAACAAGCTCACGTGAGTCAGAGTGAACGTTACGGGGGATTCGGATAAATCACCTTCACAAGAACATGTGGTCATCGTGACCTTGACCTTTGAACTAAAACACCAAAATCTATTCAGTTCATCTTTGAGTTGAACTGAGCGTTTGTGCCAAATGTGAAGAGATTCCTTTAAGGTGTTGCTGAGATATCGTGTTCACAAGGACGGGACGAACAAACAACCTGAAAACACGACGCCTCGGTTTGTTAGATTGATTATTTCTGAACCAGTGTGTTGGAAAGTGAAGAGTTGTATTGTCTGACACGAAGGAACCGTCGACACATGAAAGAAGCACAGAGGAGAAACCTCATCACTGATGAGTCACCACATGTTGTTCTCTCTGTGAAAAGCTGCAGCGAAGAATTCAGACGGAAACAAAGAAGTTCTCATCAGTGAATCTGAGTTAAATGCACTTTACCATCGAGTTAAACTGGTGCTGCATCTTTTAAAGGTTAAATCGACTTTTAGAACTATTTGGTTCAAAGTGTCACTTTCAAAATAAAATCCCCTGGTTTGGTTCAGAATCATTATTCCTTCATCACAAATTAAAACAGAACAAAAGTCAAAGTGGAATCTTTCTCAAACCAGAGCTATTGACGTGATCAGGGCTCATGGGACAGCTCCTTGTTTCAATGCTCTGATCATGAAGTTTTTATGTTTATGAGTCTGTGACGCTTCAATTTCTTACTTTACATTTGAGTCAGTATTATATACATGATTGATATGGTTTCATTTTGAATTGTGCATTTTACTCAGTAGAAGTATTTGATCTTAAGAACGAGCTGCTTTCTCTATTCACATTTTAAAATGTTTCAAAGATTTAAAAAAAGCTTCACAAGAGGAAATTCAACCAAGCTGTTGTGCAATATGATCTATATATGAATATAATTATTATTTTTTACACAAGCCAGGCACAGACTAGCGACACAGACCTTTTTTTACGCCTGCACTGAATCACACATGCATGTGATGAGTTCCATTTAAACTGCGCCATTCATTTTAATGACGCAGGAGTCATCAATTTAAAATTTGTTACAAAACAAGTTCATACTGGATGGTCGCCACACCTTCCTGTTGATGGGAACCAGTCGGAGCCGACGCCCTGCTGCGTCACGAAATCAAAGTGAATAAATAGAGGCTGCTCCCTAAAAGTTTTCATCAGGACTCAAACACTTTTCACTGTCGACCACTCAGGTACGTGAACACTCACTTTGTTTCTCATACAAATCTGGTTTTACTGTAAATATCTTTGGAAGGAAGGAAGGATATCTGCATTATCCCTGAGGGGCCATTTGTTTTACAGCCAGCGGTGAAAGATGAAGATCTTCATCCATGTTCGTCTGATGGAAAGTTTGTTCTGAAACCTTCATTGGAAGAATCAGATTCATGTGTTCAGGCCTAAACCTGCAAAAATCTGAGCTCTGTTAAATCATGGGAAACAACTTTTTAATTCAGTCAGGGCTGGAAAACTATTTTATATGCACAGAAGAAGAAGAAGTGATCTTTAGTTCATCACTGTGGAAACATCATCAGCAGTTAAAGTCTGTCTGCTTCAGTATCACCGGCCAGTTCCAGTGCTCATGTTTCTGATCAGCTTGGTTTGAATGATATAAAAACGGATCGAGTGCCTGTTTGACCCTGTTTAACACAAGATGGCCACAATGACCATCTTTATTTACATAATGTTTTACATCAGCACTTCCTGTTTTCCAGCCCTAAACTTAAAGAGGCCTCATGGAAACTTCCTGATGATCTGGTGACACCTGCTGGTTGAAGGAAACAGAGTTTGAGAGGCAGCAGAAAAAATGATTTTAGTTTGAATGAAGAAGCTGTCATTTGATTTTATGTTTGGGGATCACCACACACAGAATTGAATACTGTCATCACTGGGTTCGGTGAAAGTGAAGAACCAGTACATGTTGTGATATATAATATAAAATAATAATTATAATAATACCATTTATCTCTGCAGAATCACTGACATCAACATGGACGCACCAGCCGCCGCCGCCGCAGCCACCAGCCGCCGCCGCCAAGGCCGCCGCCGAAGCCACCGCAGCCGCAGCAGCCAAAGCAGCAGCCGCCACCAAAGCCGCAGCAGCCCGTTAATGATCGTGGTCGTCTTGATGTGGGATCATGTGAACATCTGAGCAGCGAGATGTTACCAATCTGCTGAATAAACCTGAGAAGCTGTTTGTTTGAAAACCAAGTGTCCTGTTCATTTCATCTCTGAAACTCATTCACAGTTTCTGTAGATCATGTTTTTATTTTGTTCAGACGATGTTGAACTGGATCAGAATCCAGAAACGCTCCAACACATAAACCTCCAGAAATGATGATGCGTCACGTTTGGACTTTGGGTTAGAATAAATACATAAGATATGATATGTTAGTGATCTTAAAGAGGTTCTTGTTTCCATTATGCTAAGCTAACAAACCACAGACTGCAGCTTCATATTTACAAGTAGACTCCAGAAAGTTATGCCAATGTGCTGCGTGCAACCTGCATTCTCAGTCTGACCAGCAGAGGGCAACACAAAGCAGTCGGGTTCTATAGATGTCTACGAGGTTTCATTTAAACTGATTTAGTATAATAACACACACAAACACACACACAACACACACACACACACACACACACACACAGTTAATCTCTTTCATATGAAGAATGTTTTCCCTCACAGATGTCTGAAGTCACATGTGGTTGTTGACAGGAAATGAAATGTTCCAACTGAGGTAATAAAAAATGATTTAAAAAAACTTATTCAGTGATAAAAAAAGCTCCAAGAGACACAGAGACAGAAACATTCACCTTGACTGCTCAGATTGGGGGAAGCAATCAGAAATTTGGGGTGCCCCCCTTTTCACATTTTAAAATGTTTCAAAGATTTAAAGAAGGCTTCAAAATTGGATATTCAAACAAGCCGTTGTGTAATAATAATAATAATAATATTTATTATTATTTAATTATTATTTTTTACAAGAGCCACGCACCGACAGAGCTTAGAGTTTACGCCTGCACTGAATCTAACAATCAGGTGATGAGATCCATTTAAACACCAAAGATACATTTTAACTAGGAAATTCCTCCTACTGAGAAATTTCGATTGGGTTCGAATGTTTTTGGGGGGAAGAGATACAGACTGTGTCAGTTTGAGAGAGAGAGAGAGAGAGAGAGAGAGAGAGAGAGAGAGAGAGAGAGAGAGAGAGAGAGAGAGAGAGAAGAGAGAGAGAGAGAGAGAGAGAGAGAGAGAGAGAGACTGGCTGGTTTAAGAGCCAGTCTCTTTTTCATTGGAAGCAATGGCAATGTCGTCTAGCGCAGCTATATCATTAGATAATGTATCTCTAAGGTGTTTGGGGCCAAGTATTATAACCTCTGTTTTATCTGAGTTTAATAAGAGAAAATTGCGGGTCATCCAGGTTTTTTATGTCCTTGAGACATGCTCGAAGTTTAGTTAATTGATTATTTTGTTCAGGTTTTATTGACAAGTATAACTGGGTGTCATCCGCATATCAGTGGAAATTTACAGAGTGTGTCCTAAAAATGTTTCCTAGTGGAAGCATATATAATGAGAATAAAATTGGGCCGAGCACAGAGCCCTGTGGAACACCATGGTTAACTTTGGTGCGCACAGATGACTGATCATTAATTTGCACGAATTGGGAGCGATCAGAAAAATAAGATTTAAAGCAGTTTAGGGCGGTTCCTTTAATGTTATTAACTGTTCTAGTCGCTGTAATAAAATTTGATTGTCAATTGTGTCGAATGCTGCACTGAGATCTAACAGAACCAGCCAATTGAGGGCAGGAGATGGTTGATTTTATTTCTAATAGTTAGAATTTTATCATAAAAAAAGGTCATAAAGATATTGCTATTTAGGGATAGAGGAATAGTGGGTTCCTCGATAACATCATCTAGTTATCTCCTCCCCCACTACCTGTCGTAAGACCACTTCAAAAGAAGGGGGGCTGTTTCTTTAGGTTGACCAGCGACCATCTTATAAGCACACAGGAAGGTGCTAACCTTTTGGACAGCCGCCATTTTGGGAGAATTACGAATTTAAATAGAACACACACTCACATACACATCTTAGTTTAGTTAGCACGTTGTTAGTAATTTGTGTTTTTATACTTTATTATATTCAAAATAAATGTTTTTCTTTCACAAATGTTCTTTCATTAAATTTGCATCAGAGAACTGGTACAGAAACTAACAGAGCAATTGTTTCAGTTTAACTTCCTGTTGTAACGTGTTCATGACCTAGTTTCAAAAGCAGTTTGTTGATGTGACTGAACCATCGCTGGCATCATGGTGTTTCAAACAGGTTGGAACACTGTGTGAGTCCATTAAACTGGGAAAAACAAAGTGACCTGGGTCACATTTAAACTATTGATTTAGCAACTTCATCATAACACATTTCATTGAGATGAATCACCACCAAACCTCTGAAATGACCACGCCTCGCTCAAACAGCACGGCAGCATCCACACCGGGGAGAAACCGCACCGCTGTGACGTTTGTGGGAAAGTCTTCCACCAAGAGACCAAGAGTCACACCACTGCTAAATGACCCTCTGTCAATAAAATTTAAATGGTGAACGGTAACTATTCATGTTTACTTGCGTGAACTGAACTTTGAAATAGTTCATGAGAAGTGTGAACTTGCACAACACTGGGGGATTGTTGTACCAATCTGCTCTGATTGGTCGACAGTCAAGCGATGACCCAGGCTCCAGTTACTACAAAACAGATTCACATTCACCTGGATATTCACCACATCTTCATTTTGTAGTGAACCAGTGCTCCCAAAATGGCTCACTCACTCTTCACTGTCGGACAATTCATTTTCTTATTTTGGACAATCAGGTACGTGTCTATAAATCTGGTTTTACTGTAAATATCTGCATTATCCCTGAGGGGCAGGCACGTGACCAGACATTTTGGGGGGGCAGGTGCTAAAACCCCCAAAAAAGGGCACCCATCGCCAAAATTATTTATGAAACTAAGAATAATAATAATAAATAAATAAAAAACACAGTTGGATATTTTCAACTTATACTACTGTTTATTATATACCCTCATTTGTTTTACTAGTTGATGGCCTGATCCAAGATACAAGTGAGCTGCTACCCTGACCTGCTTGCTGTAGTTCCCTGTCCTTCTGCTTTTAAACTCTCTCTTTTCTTGGCATTATGCTGCAAATTTTTTTAATGAGATAAATCAATATTATGCATAATAATCAAGAGTGACCTTCATAATCTCTATAAAGCTGACAACACAGTGATTTTTTTTTGTGTTTTCTGACAGAGTTGAAGTTTTGGCAGCATAACACTTATAATATACCACAATATACCTCAGCAGACTGTCATGTAGCTCAACTTAAGACCTAACTTTCATTTCAATAATTACGATTTTAAATGAAACAGAACTAGTGAACTTGTCTAATTTGTAGAACAGTAAAACTGCCCTTAAATTCTGTCTGTCTGTCTGTCTGTCTGTCTGTCTGTCTGTCTGTCTGTCTGTCTGTCTGTCTGTCTGTCTGTCTGTCTGTCCTGTCTGTCTGTCTGTCTGTCTGTCTGTCTGTCTGTCTGTCTGTCTGTCTGTCTGTCTGTCTGTCTTTCTGTCAGTCTGTCTGTCTGTCTGTCTGTCTGTCTGTCTGTCTGTCTGTCTGTCTGTCTGTCAGTCTGTCTGTCTGTCTGTCTGTCTGTCTGTCCTGTCTGTCTGTCTGTCTGTCTGTCTGTCTGTCTGTCTGTCTGTCTGTCTGTCTGTCTCTGTCTGTCTGTCTGTCTGTCTTTCTGTCAGTCTGTCTGTCTGTCTGTCTGTCTGTCTGTCCTGTCTGTCTGTCTGTCTGTCTGTCTGTCTGTCTGTCTGTCTGTCTGTCTGTCTGTCGCTGTCTGTCTGTCTTTCTGTCTGTCTGTCTGTCTGTCTGTCTGTCTGTCTGTCTGTCTGTCTGTCTGTCTGTCTGTCTGTCTGTCTGTCTGTCTGTCTGTCTGTCTGTCTGTCTGTCTGTCTGTCTGTCTGTCTGTCTGTCTGTCTGTCTGTCTGTCTGTCTGTCTGTCTGTCTGTCTTTCTGTCTGTCTGTCTGTCAGTCTGTCTGTCTGTATCTAGAACATGACAAACGTCAGTAAACAGCTGGACAAGGCTTTGAAATCATGGATTCCTGAGTTTTTTGTTTGTTTATTTTTCAGTAAACGTCGGACCAGTTGTGACGTTGTAATGTTTTCAGCGGGGCTAATGTTGTGGTTAATTTGTCTAGTGGCAGAAACTTGGACTATGGGCAGAGAAGGTCTCTGGTTCGATTCCACGGAAAGACAACAAAAGACGAACCTGGATTGATTTGCCCAAAAATCCAAGAGTCTCTCTAGACCCTGTCTAGTGCCCCTGAGCAAGGCACCTTACTCCCCCAACATCTGCTCCCCGGGCGCTGTACATGGTCGCTCACTGCTCTGTGTGTCCTGCACACAGATGGGTCAAAAGCAGAGATTCAATTTCCCTACCTGCATGAGTGTGCATGTCTGTGCATGTGTGTGGGATAAATAAATGCATCTTAATCTTAACGCCGAGTTTTCCAGCCAGCGGTGAAAGATGAAGATCTTCATCCATGTTCGTCTGATGGAAAGTTTGTTCTGAAACCTTCAGTGGAAGAATCAGATTCATGTGTTCAGGCCTAAACCTGCAAAAATCTGAGCTCTGTTAAATCATGGGAAACAACTTTTAAATTAGGTCAGGGCTGGAAAACTCTTTTATATGCACAGAAGAAGAAGAAGTGATCTTTAGTTCATCACCATGGAAACATCATCAGCAGTTAAAGTCTGTCTGCTTCAGTATCACCGGCCAGTTCCAGTGCTCATGTTTCTGATCAGCTTGGTTTGAATGATATAAAAATGGGTCAAGTCCCTGTTTGACCCTGTTAGCTACTGGTAATACTCATGCCTCTACAGATGTCACTACTATTATAAGCAACAACATTTGTTTATTGGAAAGGTTGTTGTACTTATTGTGCTTACCCTCTGTAATACTGTTCACACTCTATCTTACAATTCTGGGGATGACAAGTTATCTACCAGGGATTATCTGCAAAGTTAAAACCATCATTTGATTTTGTGATGGGGGGGGGGTCATCACACACAGATATTGAACACTGTCATCACTGGTTTCGGTGAAAGTTAGGGACCCGTACATGTTGTGATATATAATATTATCATAATAATTATAATAATACAATTAATCTCTGCAGCATCACTGAAGCCAACATCAACCCCGCAGCCAGAGCCGCAGCAGCCGCAGCAGCCGCCCAAGCCGCAGCCACCGCCGCCGACGCTGCCGCAGCCGCTGCCACCATCGCCGCCACCGCCGCCACAATCGCTGCGGCCACTGCTGCTGACGTCGCTGCCGCATCCATAGCAACCATCAACTGCGCATCCGCCGCCGCGAAATCCATCGCCGCCGCCACAGCAATGGCAGCCGAGGACACCGCCGCCGCCGCGGCCAGCGCCGCGGCCGACACCGTGGCCGCCGCCGCCAAAGCCCTAGAAACCATCAACGTCAAAGCCGCATACGCCGCTGCCACCACCGCTAATACCGCTGCTGCCGCCGCCGCCGCCACCGCCACCACCGCCGCTGCCGCCGCCGCAACCAAAGCAACCATCGACAACGCCGCCGCTGCCAAGGCAGCCGCAGTCGCCACCGCCGTTGCAGCTGCCGCAGCCACCGCCGCCACTGCCGCTGCCGTTGCCGCTGCAACCCTCGGAGCTGCCGCCGCAAAAGCCGCAGCCACTGCAGTCTCTGCCGCCGCCACTGCTGCCGCCGCCGCCATCGCCTTCGCCGCTGCCCCATAAGGATCGTGGTCGTCTTGATGTGGGATCATGTGAACATCTGAGCAGCGAGATGTTACCAATCTGCTGAATAAACCTGAGAAGCTGTTTGTTTAAAACCAAGTGTCCTGTTCATTTCATCTCTGAAACTCCTTCACAGTTCCTGTAAATCATGTTTTTATTTTGTCCAGACGATGCATCACGTTTGGACTTTGGGTTAGAATAAATACATAAGATATGATATGTTAAGTATCTTAAAGAGGTTCTTGTTTCCATTATGCTAAGCTTACAGATGAGGTCGAACTGGAGCAACTGTGTGTGTGTGTGTGTGTGTGTGTGTGTGTGTGTGTGTGTGTGTGTGTGTGTGTGTGTGTGTGTGTGTGTGTGTGTGTGTGTGTGTGTGATATGGACACAGCTTGTCCGGAGTTCGTGACGCCAAATTCTATGGTATGTTCTATGCAGCCGACATGTCGATGTTGTTGTTGAAGCTGATGTGGATGAAGGAATCTCAGGAATCTCGAATTCCTTCTGCACTCATCCATTTGTACCACTGATGTAAACCTGTCATTATGTTTTAAACACATGAAAAAATGATTTACATATATACGAACATTTTCATCATCGTTGCGTCGCCTCAGTTTTTACAGTCGAACATTTAGAAAACAGATTCAAGTCCAAGCGGAGACACTTCAGAGTACTAATATCACAGATCTGCATCCATAGTTTTAAAAAATCACTTTCTGAAATAAAGATGTTTTTCTAGAGCTCTGCTCTGATTGGTCGACAGTCAAGCGATGACTCAGGCTCCAGTGAAACCACTTCCCAAACAAAACACTACAACTGGTTTCACTAGTTTGTACCAGCATGATGGTGATGAAGACATTTATCACTCAGACTCAGGGGTCGAGATCAAACACATAGAATAACACACTTACATAAATATAATATCATAACTTTATTTACAAAGAAACTTTCAAAACACAGGAGCTCTGCAAATTTAATATGAAAAAAACCATTGGAAATTATTAAAAGCAATTTTAAGCTCACAAGACCTTAGAGCACAAACACAAAGAAAAAAATGATACAGACGAGAAAAGAGTTCATTTAAAAGAACAAAGCAAATAATTAAAACAGTAAGAACAGAACATGGAGAAAGCAAACATACAAAAAATGTGTCTTTAAAAGAGAAGGTGTTGTTGAGAAGGAGATTATATATTGTTCCACACATTAAATACACAGCTTAATAACAAATTTATTATTACTATAAATATATGAATATATTATATTTATATTAAGTGTTACGTGCTGTGTTTGTCTCTCTCTCGTCTCCTCCGGGTGGGTGCTCTGGAAGCAGCTCTACTGGCACAGCTGAGGCCACTCTGGCATCAGGGTGTGGCCAATAAGACCCTGAGCAGAGCGTCAGCTGTCACCAGAGGGCAGAGCAGCAGTGTGAGAGAAGTCGTGGTGTGTGGACATCCTGTGTGGACAAACTGTGTTGACATACTGTGTGGATGTAGTGTGTGAACATCCTATGTGGACATACCGTATTTAACTTCCTGTTGTAACGTGTTCATGACCTAGTTTCAGAAGCAGTTTGGTCATGTGACTGAACCATCGCTGGCATCATCGTGTTTCAAACAGGTTGGGACACTGTGTGAGTCACGTTCAACTGGGAAAAACAATAGTGTGAACTGGGTCAAATTTCACTTTGTGACCCAGTTAACACTTCATATCACAAGATGAATCACCACCAAACTTCAGAGGCTGTTAGAAACATCAGGAACATAAAGCGAGTCAGGGAGCGAAACTCAGACAAAAGAGAATAAATTCACTCAACATTATTCACTCTGAACTTTGACCTTTGACCTCTGAAATCGAATCAGTGAGTCTGTGAGTCCAAGTGAACGTTAGAGACAGAAGGATTCAGTCGAGGTGTTCGTTAGATAACAAGCTCACGTGAGTCAGAGTGAACGTTACGGGGGATTCGGATAAATCACCTTCACAAGAACATGTGGTCATCGTGACCTTGACCTTTGAACTAAAACACCAAAATCTATTCAGTTCATCTTTGAGTTGAACTGAGCGTTTGTACCAAATGTGAAGAGATTCCTTTAAGGTGTTGCTGAGATATCGTGTTCACAAGGACGGGACGAACAAACAACCTGAAAACACGACGCCTCGGTTTGTTAGATTGATTATTTCTGAACCAGTGTGTTGCAAAGTGAAGAGTTGTATTGTCTGACACGAAGGAACCGTCGACACATGAAAGAAGCACAGAGGAGAAACCTCATCACTGATGAGTCACCACATGTTGTTCTCTCTGTGAAAAGCTGCAGCGACGAATTCAGACGGAAACAAAGAAGTTCTCATCAGTGAATCTGAGTTAAATGCACTTTACCATCGAGTTAAACTGGTGCTGCATCTTTTAAAGGTTAAATCGACTTTTAGAACTGTTTGGTTCAAAGTG
Organism: Pseudopleuronectes americanus; assembly: GCA_038501795.1. Lineage (NCBI taxonomy): Eukaryota > Metazoa > Chordata > Actinopteri > Pleuronectiformes > Pleuronectidae > Pseudopleuronectes > Pseudopleuronectes americanus. The sequence continues at coordinate 613,242 of JBAMIH010000027.1, read as the reverse complement.
TCACTTTCAAAATAAAATCCCCTGGTTTGGTTCAGAATCATTATTCCTTCATCACAAATTAAAACAGATCAAAAATTAAAGTGGAATCTTTCTCAAACCAGAGCTATTGACGTGATCAGGGCTCATGGGACAGCTCCTTGTTTCAATGCTCTGATCATGAAGTTTTTATGTTTATGAGTCTGTGACGCTTCAATTTCTTACTTTACATTTGAGTCAGTATTATATACATGATTGATATGGTTTCATTTTGAATTGTGCATTTTACTTAGTAGAAGTATTTGATATTAAGAACGAGCTGCTTTCTCTATTCACATTTTAAAATGTTTCAAAGATTTAAAGAAAGCTTCACAAGAGGAAATTCAACCAAGCTGTTGTGCAATATGATCTATATATGAATATAATTATTATTTTTTACACAAGCCAGGCACAGACTAGCGACACAGAACTTTGTTTACGCCTGCACTGAATCACACATGCATGTGATGAGTTCCATTTAAACTGCGCCATTCATTTTAATGACGCAGGAGTCATCCATTTAAAATGTGTTACAAAACAAGTTCATACTGGATGGTTGCCACACCTTCCTGTTGATGTGAACCAGTCGGAGCCGACGCCCTGCTGCGTCACGAAATCAAAGTGAATAAATAGAGGCTGCTCCCTAAAAGTTTTCATCAGGACTCAAACACTTTTCACTGTCGACCACTCAGGTACGTGAACACTCACTTTGTTTCTCATACAAATCTGGTTTTACTGTAAATATCTTGGGAAGGAAGGAAGGATATCTGCATTATCCCTGAGGGGCCATTTGTTTTACAGCCAGCGGTGAAAGATGAAGATCTTCATCCATGTTCGTCTGATGGAAAGTTTGTTCTGAAACCTTCAGTGGAAGAAACAGATTCATGTGTTCAGGTCTAAACCTGCAAAAATCTGAGCTCTGTTAAATCATGGGAAACAACTTTTTAATTCAGTCAGGGCTGGAAAACTATTTTATATGCACAGAAGAAGAAGAAGTGATCTTTAGTTCATCACCATGGAAACATCATCAGCAGTTAAAGTCTGTCTGCTTCAGTATCACCGGCCAGTTCCAGTGCTCATGTTTCTGATCAGCTTGGTTTGAATGATATAAAAACGGATTGAGTGCCTGTTTGACCCTGTTTAACACAAGATGGCCACATGGACCATCTTTATTTACATAATGTTTTACATCAGCACTTCCTGTTTTCAGCCCTAAACTTAAAGAGGCCTCATGGAAACTTCCTGATGATCTGGTGACACCTGCTGGTTGAAGGAAACAGAGTTTGAGAGGCAGCAGAAAAAATGATTTTAGTTTGAATGAAGAAGCTGTCATTTTATTTTATATTTGGAGGGGATCACCACACACAGATATTGAACACTGTCATCACTGGGTTCGGTGAAAGTGAAGAACCAGTACATGTTGTGATATATAATATTATCATAATAATTATATTAATACCATTAATTTCTGCAGAATCACTGACATCAACATGGACGCACCAGCCAAAGCCGCCGCAGCCACCGCCGCCGCCGCCAAGGCCGCCGCAGAAGCCACCGCCGCCGCAGCTGCCAAAGCAGCAGCTGCCACCAAAGCCGGAGCAGCCCGTTAATGATCGTGGTCATCTTGATGTGGGATCATGTGAACATCTGAGCAGCGAGATGTTACCAATCTGCTGAATAAACCTGAGAAGCTGTTTGTTTAAAACCAAGTGTCCTGTTCATTTCATCTCTGAAACTCATTCACAGTTTCTGTAGATCATGTTTTTATTTTGTTCAGACGATGTTGAACTGGATCAGAATCCAGAAACGCTCCAACACATAAACCTCCAGAAATGATGATGCGTCACGTTTGGACTTTGGGTTAGAATAAATACATAAGATATGATATGTTAGTGATCTTTAAGAGGTTCTTGTTTCCATTATGCTAAGTTAACAAACCACAGACTGCAGCTTCATATTTACAAGTAGACTCCAGAAAGTTATGCCAATGTGCTGCGTGCAACCTGCATTCTCAGTCTGACCAGCAGAGGGCAACACAAAGCAGTCGGGTTCTATAGATGTCTACGAGGTTTCATTTAAACTGATTTAGTATAATAAATCAGTTTAAAATACTGATTAATTATTCACATTTCTGATTTTATCTAGAAAAATAACACTCTTTAGTTCTCACCAGCTTTATGAGTATTCCTCCTTCAAGTACACATTAAGGTGAAGTTTTAAGTTTTCCTCTGAACCGCAAATGTGTCCGACACAGGTCTGTGGAATATACATGATGATATAGTCAAATTTTGAATTGTGCGTTTTAATAAGTAAAAGTATTTGATCTTAAGAACGAGCAGCTTTCTTTCTTCTCAGTCGATCCTCTTTCGGTTCAGAGGGTCGAGAAATAACATGAAGTGCAGGTAAAAGAAGTTCAGAGCAAAACCAGACAGAGCTGAAGTGAAACAGCAGAAAAGACAAATAAAGTTTAGTAACATTGGCATGAGTCACACACACAGACACACACACGCACACACACACACACACACACACAAACACACACACACACACACACACACACACACACACACACACACAGTTAATCTCTTTCATATGAAGAATGTTTTCCCTCACAGATGTCTGAAGTCACATGTGGTTGTTGACAGGAAATGAAATGTTCCAACTGAGGTAATAAAAAATGATTTAAAAAAACTTATTCAGTGATAAAAAAAGCTCCAAGAGACACAGAGACAGAAACATTCACCTTGACTGCTCAGATTGGGGGGAGGGGGGGGGGCAATCAGAAATTTGGGGTGCCCCCCTTTTCACATTTTAAAATGTTTCAAAGATTTAAAGAAGGCTTCAAAATTGGATATTCAAACAAGCCGTTGTGTAATAATAATAATAATAATATTTATTATTATTTAATTATTATTTTTTACAAGAGCCACGCACCGACAGAGCTTAGAGTTTACGCCTGCACTGAATCTAACAATCAGGTGATGAGATCCATTTAAACACCAAAGATACATTTTAACTAGGAAATTCCTCCTACTGAGAAATTTCGATTGGGTTTGAATGTTTTTGGGGGAAGAGATACAGACTGTGTCAGTTTGAGAGAGAGAGAGAGAAAATTTACCAGTTAGAGAGAGAGAGAGAGCGAGAGAGAGAGAGAGAGAGAGAGAGAGAGACGAGAGAGAGAGAGAGAGAGAGAGAGAGAGAGAGAGAGAGAGACTGGCTGGTTTAAGAGAGAGAGACAGACTTGATCTGTAGATGGCGCTGTTGGGACAGTGTTTATATAAAAAACAAAGGCCTTCTCTTCGGCCTATATGTGAAGTCAAAAGCCTGAAACCACATGTTCCATAGTTCTGTAAAAAGCCAGAGCACAGGGAACTCAGTCTCCCAGGATTCCTCAACTTCACACAGAGGAGGGAAAGTCACAAGGGTCACTCCTATTGGTCACTCTGAACCCCATGACCTGTGAGGTCCCAGGGCAATATAAGGCCACTTTTCCCCCTCCTCTATCTCTTTCTTCAATCCGTCTGATGTCCATTGCTGAGAGGAGAAGCCTGATTTCTCGATGGCTAAAAGCTCTTGCTCCTCCTCTACTTTTAGAGACTTCAGTGTTGACAGCCTGAATTCTGGGAGCGGAGTGGTCTAGTGGGTTTATAAGGTACTAACAGCTCTTTAAGGTAAAAAGGCGCCATATTATTCAGGGCCTTGAAGGTGAGGAGGAGAATTTTAAATTCTAATCTAGATTTAACTGGAAGCCAGTGTAGCGATGCTAATACTGAAGAAATGTTGTCTCTTTTCTTGATTCTCGTCAGGACACGTGCTGAAGCATTTTGGACAAGCTGTAGAGTCTTTAACGACTTACTGCTGGAGCCTGATAATAATGAATTACAATAGTCCAGTCTCAATGTAACAAAGGCGTGGACTAGTTTTTCTGCATCTTTTTGCGAAATGACGTGTCTGATTTTTGAGATATTACGCAAGTGGAAAAAGGCAGTCCTAGAAATTTGTTTTAAGTGACTATTAAAGGATAAATCAGGATCGAAGATCACTCCCAAGTTCCTGACTGTTTCGTTGGAAGCAATGGCAATGTCGTCTAGCGCAGCTATATCATTAGATAATGTATCTCTAAGGTGTTTGGGGCCAAGTATTATAACCTCTGTTTTATCTGAGTTTAATAAGAGAAAATTGCGGGTCATCCAGGTTTTTTTGTCCTTGAGACATGCTCGAAGTTTAGTTAATTGATTACTTTGTTCAGGTTTTATTGACAAGTATAACTGGGTGTCATCCGCATATCAGTGGAAATTTACAGAGTGTGTCCTAAAAATGTTTCCTAGTGGAAGCATATATAATGAGAATAAAATTGGGCCGAGCACAGAGCCCTGTGGAACACCATGGTTAACTTTGGTGCGCACAGATGACTGATCATTAATTTGCACGAATTGGGAGCGATCAGAAAAATAAGATTTAAAGCAGTTTAGGGCGGTTCCTTTAATGTTATTAACTGTTCTAGTCGCTGTAATAAAATTTGATTGTCAATTGTGTCGAATGCTGCACTGAGATCTAACAGAACCAGCCAATTGAGGGCAGGAGATGGTTGATTTTATTTCTAATAGTTAGAATTTTATCATAAAAAAAGGTCATAAAGATATTGCTATTTAGGGATAGAGGAATAGTGGGTTCCTCGATAACATCATCTAGTTATCTCCTCCCCCACTACCTGTCGTAAGACCACTTCAAAAGAAGGGGGGCTGTTTCTTTAGGTTGACCAGCGACCATCTTATAAGCACACAGGAAGGTGCTAACCTTTTGGACAGCCGCCATTTTGGGAGAATTACGAATTTAAATAGAACACACACTCACATACACATCTTAGTTTAGTTAGCACGTTGTTAGTAATTTGTGTTTTTATACTTTATTATATTCAAAATAAATGTTTTTCTTTCACAAATGTTCTTTCATTAAATTTGCATCAGAGAACTGGTACAGAAACTAACAGAGCAATTGTTTCAGTTTAACTTCCTGTTGTAACGTGTTCATGACCTAGTTTCAAAAGCAGTTTGTTGATGTGACTGAACCATCGCTGGCATCATGGTGTTTCAAACAGGTTGGAACACTGTGTGAGTCCATTAAACTGCGAAAAACAAAGTGAACTGGGTCACATTTAAACTATTGATTTAGCAACTTCATCATAACACATTTCATTGAGATGAACTACCACCAAACCTCTGAAATGACCACGCCTCGCTCAAACAGCACGGCAGCATCCACACCGGGGAGAAACCGCACCGCTGTGACGTTTGTGGGAAAGTCTTCCACCAAGAGACCAAGAGTCACACCACTGCTAAATGACCCTCTGTCAATGAAATTTAAATGGTGAACGGTAACTATTCATGTTTACTTGCGTGAACTGAACTTTGAAATAGTTCATGAGAAGTGTGAACTTGCACAACACTGGGGGATTGGGGTACCCCCCTTTTCACATTTTAAAAATGTTCAGAGATTTAAAGAAGTTTCAAAATAGGATATTCAAACAAGCCGTTGTGTAATAATAATAATAATAATAATAATATTTATTATTATTTAATTATTATTTTTTACAAGAGCCACGCACCGACAGAGCTTAGAGTTTACGCTTACACTGAATCTAACAATCAGGTGATGAGATCCATTTAAACACCGAAGATACATTTTAACTAGGAAATTCCTCCTACTGAGAAATTTCGATTGGGTTCGAATGTTTTTGGGGGAAGAGATACAGACTGTGTCAGTTTGAGAGAGAGAGAGAGAAAATTTACCAGTTAGAGAGAGAGAGAGAGCGAGAGAGAGAGAGAGAGAGAGAGCGAGAGAGAGAGAGAGAGAGAGAGAGAGAGAGAGAGAGAGAGAGAGAGAGAGACTGGCTGGTTTAAGAGAGAGAGACAGACTTGATCTGTAGATGGCGCTGTTGGGACAGTGTTTATATAAAAAACAAAGGCCTTCTCTTCGGCCTATATGTGAAGTCAAAAGCCTGAAACCACATGTTCCATAGTTCTGTAAAAAGCCAGAGCACAGGGAACTCAGTCTCCCAGGATTCCTCAACTTCACACAGAGGAGGGAAAGTCACAAGGGTCACTCCTATTGGTCACTCTGAACCCCATGACCTGTGAGGTCCCAGGGCAATATAAGGCCACTTTTCCCCCTCCTCTATCTCTTTCTTCAATCCGTCTGATGTCCATTGCTGAGAGGAGAAGCCTGATTTCTCGATGGCTAAAAGCTCTTGCTCCTCCTACTTTTAGAGACTTCAGTGTTGACAGCCTGAATTCTGGGAGCGGAGTGGTCTAGTGGGTTTATAAGGTACTAACAGCTCTTTAAGGTAAAAAGGCGCCATATTATTCAGGGCCTTGAAGGTGAGGAGGAGAATTTTAAATTCTAATCTAGATTTAACTGGAAGCCAGTGTAGCGATGCTAATACTGAAGAAATGTTGTCTCTTTTCTTGATTCTCGTCAGGACACGTGCTGAAGCATTTTGGACAAGCTGTAGAGTCTTTAACGACTTACTGCTGGAGCCTGATAATAATGAATTACAATAGTCCAGTCTCAATGTAACAAAGGCGTGGACTAGTTTTTCTGCATCTTTTTGCGAAATGACGTGTCTGATTTTTGAGATATTACACAAGTGGAAAAAGGCAGTCCGAGAAATTTGTTTTAAGTGACTATTAAAGGAGAAATCGGGATCGAAGATCACTCCCAAGTTCCTGACTGTTTCGTTGGAAGCAAGGGCAATGTCGTCTAGCGCAGCTATATCATTAGATAATGTATCTCTAAGGTGTTTGGGGCCAAGTATTATAACCTCTGTTTTATCTGAGTTTAATAAGAGAAAATTGCGGGTCATCCAGGTTTTTTTTGTCCTTGAGACATGCTCGAAGTTTAGTTAATTGATTACTTTGTTCAGGTTTTATTGACAAGTATAACTGGGTGTCATCCGCATATCAGTGGAAATTTACAGAGTGTGTCCTAAAAATGTTTCCTAGTGGAAGCATATATAATGAGAATAAAATTGGGCCGAGCACAGAGCCCTGTGGAACACCATGGTTAACTTTGGTGCGCACAGATGACTGATCATTAATTTGCACGAATTGGGAGCGATCAGAAAAATAAGATTTAAAGCAGTTTAGGGCGGTTCCTTTAATGTTATTAACTGTTCTAGTCGCTGTAATAAAATTTGATTGTCAATTGTGTCGAATGCTGCACTGAGATCTAACAGAACCAGCCAATTGAGGGCAGGAGATGGTTGATTTTATTTCTAATAGTTAGAATTTTATCATAAAAAAAGGTCATAAAGATATTGCTATTTAGGGATAGAGGAATAGTGGGTTCCTCGATAACATCATCTAGTTATCTCCTCCCCCACTACCTGTCGTAAGACCACTTCAAAAGAAGGGGGGCTGTTTCTTTAGGTTGACCAGCGACCATCTTATAAGCACACAGGAAGGTGCTAACCTTTTGGACAGCCGCCATTTTGGGAGAATTACGAATTTAAATAGAACACACACTCACATACACATCTTAGTTTAGTTAGCACGTTGTTAGTAATTTGTGTTTTTATACTTTATTATATTCAAAATAAATGTTTTTCTTTCACAAATGTTCTTTCATTAAATTTGCAGCAGAGAACTGGTACAGAAACTAACAGAGCAATTGTTTCAGTTTAACTTCCTGTTGTAACGTGTTCATGACCTAGTTTCAAAAGCAGTTTGTTGATGTGACTGAACCATCGCTGGCATCATGGTGTTTCAAACAGGTTGGAACACTGTGTGAGTCCATTAAACTGGGAAAAACAAAGTGAACTGGGTCACATTTAAACTATTGATTTAGCAACTTCATCATAACACATTTCATTGAGATGAACTACCACCAAACCTCTGAAATGACCACGCCTCGCTCAAACAGCACGGCAGCATCCACACCGGGGAGAAACCGCACCGCTGTGACGTTTGTGGGAAAGTCTTCCACCAAGAGACCAAGAGTCACACCACTGCTAAATGACCCTCTGTCAATGAAATTTAAATGGTGAACGGTAACTATTCATGTTTACTTGCGTGAACTGAACTTTGAAATAGTTCATGAGAAGTGTGAACTTGCACAACACTGGGGGATTGTTGTACCAATCTGCTCTGATTGGTCGACAGTCAAGCGATGACTCAGGCTCAAATTACTACAAAACAGATTCACACTCACCTGGATATTCACCACATCTTCATTTTGTAGTGAACCACTGCTCCCTAAAAGTTCTCAAAATGGCTCTCTCACTCTTCACTGTCGGACAATTCATTTTCTTATTTTGGACAATCAGGTACGTGAACACTCATTTTGTTTCTTCTATAAATCTGGTTTTACTGTTAATATCTGGGAAGGAAGGAAGGATATCTGCATTATCATAGAGGGGCAGGCACATGCACAGACATTTTGGGGGGCAGGGGCTAAAAACCGCCAAAAAGGGCACCCATCCCCCAAATTATTTATGAAATTAAAAATAATAATAATAAATAAATAAAAAACACAGTAGGATATTTTTAACTTATACTACTGTTTATTATATACCCTCATTTGTTTTACTAGTTGATGGCCTGATCCTAGATAAAAGAGAGCTGCTACCCTGAGCTGCTTGCTGCAGTTCCCTGTCCTTCTGCTTTTAAACTCTCTCTTTTCTTGGCATTATGCTGCAAATTTTGTAAATGAGATAAATCAATGTAGTGCATAATAATCAAGAGTGACTTACATAATCTCTATAAAGCTGACAACACATTACACACACATTTTTTTTATTGTTTTCTGACAGAGTTGAAGTTTTGGCAGCATAACACTTATAATATACCACAATATACCTCAGCAGACTGTCATGTAGCTCAACTTACGACCTAACTTTCATTTCAATAATTACGATTTTAAATAGAACAAAACTAGTGAAATTGTCTAATTTGTAGAACAATAAAACTGCCTTTAAATTGTTGTGGTTCATTTATCACCAAACACCGTCGGAGGATTGCACAATCACGTCATTACCTGTTTGTCTGATGTTGCGGGTCAGAGAAGAAGTGGCTGCAGCCGTTTGGCTTCAGAGCTGCATGAGGAGGAGGAGGAGGGAGGGGCGCGGGGGGGCGTGTGAGTGCCGCGGAGCATGTCGGCACGTGCCTGTCAAGGGGCCATTTGTTTTACATCCGTGTACGTCTGATGGAAAGTTTGTTCTGAGACTTTCATTCAGCACTTCCTGTTTTCAGCCCTAAACTTAAAGAGGCCTCATGGAAACTTCCTGATGATCTGGTGACACCTGCTGGTTGAAGGAAACAGAGTTTGAGAGGCAGCAGAACAAATGATTTTAGTTTGAATGAAGAAGTCGCATTTGATTATATGTTGAGGGGGGAGAATCACACACAGATATTGAACACTGTCATCACTGAGTTCGGTGAAAGTGAAGAACCAGTACATGTTGTAATATATAATATAATCATAATAATTATAATAATACCATTAATCTCTGCAGCATTACTGAAGCCATCGACCCCGCAGCCAAAGCCGCCGCAGCCGCAGCCGCAGCCACCGCAGTTGTCACCGCCGCAGCCGCTGCCGCAGCCGCCGCCGCCATCGCCGCCACCGCCGCCGCAGTCGCTGGGGCCACCGCCGCCGATGCCGCCGCCGCATCCATAGCAAGCATCAACGCCAACACCGCCGCCGCAGCAGCCATCGCCGCCGCCGCAGCAAAAGCAGCCGAAGAAGCCGCCGCCACCGCCGCCGCCGCTGCCGCCACAACCGCCGCCACAGCCGCCACAGCCCAAGCAACCATCAAGGATAAAGCGGCAGCCGCCGCAGCCTCCACCGCCACCAACGCCGCCGCGGCCGCGGCCGCCACCGCCACCACCGCCGCAGCCGCCGCCGTAGCCAAAACAACCATCGACAAGGCCGCCGCCGCCGTGGCAGTTGCGGCCGCCACCGCCGTGGCAGCTGCCGCAGCCACCGCCGCCACTGCCGCCGCCACCGCTGCCGCAACCCTCGGGGCTGCCACAGTAAAAGCCGCAGCCACCGCCGTCAATGCCGCCGCCGCCGCTGCAGCAGCCACTGCCGCCGCCGCCGCCGCCCCCCCATAAGGATCGTGGTCGTCTTGATGTGGGATCATGTGAACATCTGAGCAGCGAGATGTTACCAATCTGCTGAATAAACCTGAGAAGCTGATTGTTGAAAACCAAGTGTCCTGTTCAATTCATCTTTGAAACTCCTTCACAGTTTCTGTAGATCATGTAGACTCCAGGAAGTGATGCCATTGTGCTGACTAATTATTCACATTTTCGTTTTCACCAGCTCTATGAGTATTTCTCCTTCAAGTAAAGATGTGGATTATTAATAAATGAAACATCAGGATCGGATCTGGACAGAGGATAAACTCCACACTCACACTAGACGTGATTCACGCTGAGCGAGGAGGGAGATAAAGGTTGAGGGACAGAGATCCAGATCCAAGACTTCGGAATTAAAATAACTGAAGCAACGAAAAAAAGAGATAAAGAAAGAAAGAGATAAAGAGAGAAAGAAAGAAAGAAAGAAAGAAAGAAAGAAAGAAAGAAAGAAAGAGAAGGGAAAGAAGTCGTCTCTAGTTTTAGACGTTTGCACAATTAGATCAGTGGCATTTCTCTGCAATATGCATGAAATCAGACTAATCTGCTGGAAAGTGTGTTAGAGGAGGCGCAGACAGAGGAGGAGCAGACAGAGGAGGAGCAGACAGAGGAGGAGCAGACAGAGGAGGAGCAGACAGAGGAGGAGCAGACAGAGGAGGAGCAGACAGAGCAGGAGCAGACAGAGGAGGAGCAGACAGAGGAGGAGCAGACAGAGGAGGAGCAGACAGAGGAGGAGCAGACAGAGGAGGAGCAGACAGAGCAGGAGCAGACAGAGGAGGCGCAGACAGAGGAGGAGCAGACAGAGCAGGAGCAGACAGAGGAGGAGCAGACAGAGCAGGAGCAGACAGAGCGGTGGAGGAGGAGGAGAAGCAGTGACGGAGTGATCATCTCCTCAGGTCATAAACACATAATGTGAAAGTTCTGCTGCTTCAGTTTAATTCCTCTTCTGAACTTTTATCTGTTGTGTTGAAATATTTTGTTGTGCAATAGTAGGAGATATGACGTTGGCTAATTATTAATAATCATGAAATATGATTATTAAAATAATAAAGATTATTTATCAAAAATAATTTAAAATTATAAAGCTATTAATTAAGAATAGTAAAATAATTAATAAGAAATGGTACGTTACTCATTAAGAATAGTTAAATAATTAATGAAAACAATAAAATTATTAATTAAGAATAATACAATCTGGAATTCTTACTTATCGTCGTGGGGTACCACCCTGGTTACAGGGACCAAGAGGTCAATCTTTTATTATCAGTCTCAAGTGATAAAAGTTAAACTAACAATCTCACTGTTTAATATTAAAGATTATATAATAAACGATGAAGGGTTTTAAGTTCGAGCACAGGCTATAGTAATCCAGCTGTATTCACATACAAATGCACAAATAATCACAGAATCCAGATACTTTAAGTATAAAAAGATTTATTAAAAAAGGGGAAATAAAGTTAATGTTATTCAATGATTCTTCATTAACAAACTCCAATATTTCAAAGATGACGACAGCAGCAGCAGCACTCATCACAATTACAAACACACGTGTAATACTTAGTATCTCTGTGTGTGGACGTGTGTGTGTCTGCCTGTGTGTCTAGGTCCGTGTGTGTGTGTGTGTGTGTGTCTGTGTAACAAAGAGAAAGGGGAGTGGCTATGGCGTAATGAAGAAGTCACGTGGTGACATCCTCTGGCCGAATTCAAAGTGATTTTACATTCACGTAATTTCAAGATGGAGGTTACCTAAGTGAATCCACGTTGCGAAAGCAAGATGGCTGCCGGTCAGGGGCTTTCAAAAAGGGATCTTCAGACAAAGAGATTTCTTATCTCGTGGGTTTGGCGCCGAATGGCGTCGAGATGTATTAAGGCTCTTTAAGTCTAGATTTATCCATGTAACATGAAATATGTGAAACGAGAGGTCGGGACAAGTGTAAAATCAGGTTTTAAGAGAAAGGAGAGAGAAAGAGAGAGAGAGAGAGATCAGAGCATCGTCAGAGACAAGGTTACAGAAACTTTACCACTCGGTGCCCAGATTGATTCGTGCACCGATCTTTTAATCAGTAAAGTCTTTTTGAACCCAGTCGGACATTAACAGTGCTGCCGGAGACTCTCCGTCACGGCGCGAGGCAATTTAGAACATCCGAAACAGTAAACAATGAAACCGGAAGTGACGTATCGGTTTCGCCGTGTGTTACACGGATTGAAAATAGACTCGTGGTCTTCAAACAAACATACACTCAAACAAAATGACACGCTAAGTATTTAAACTCAACTCTGCCCAGACAATGATAAGCCTCTTACTGTGACCTTCGCGGTGTTGCTTCCCGTGAATGATTCGAGTGGTGTTCCTCGGGGTACATGCGATCAGTGAATTCCCGGAATTAGATGAAGAAGTCGTGGCCTCTTAAGCGGTGCTCAGTTGGGTCTCGTGGTTACAACAGAGTTCAGCGCAGGGCCGAATGGAAGAGCGAATCCTTCTCGTGCTATTTGAACGGGATTCACGTCGTTCTTCTTCTTGGACAGAAGATGCTTTGTCCTTCTTTGACGGTATTGTTCGTCGTCCTTCTGCAGGGATTAACAGCACTGGCTTGGGGATCGTGGAAAGAAAAGTCTGTGAAACTCGTCCTGCGAGTGGACTTCCTGTGGCGATCTTTTTCAAGTTAAAATAACAAAAAGTCCTATCAAAATAAAACTTTGACTGAATGAAGACAAAAGAAAATTAAATTAAGATGAAAATAATACAAACGTTTGTAATTTCTTTAATTTGATTTCTCCCTAAAATACCTCCAGATCAACTAACTGGGAGGTCAGCTCTACCTTGGTGGAATTGGGAATGTGCAAAGATTTCTTTGAGTTCAGTTGTTTTGTTAACCTGAGGAGGTCCTGCCTCCTTGAGGTGAGGTCAAGGGATGATGCTGGCTTTAAGCCAATTGAGTGTCAGAGGTCAAATCTTAGTCGGCGGGGCCTGGAACTCAGCAGGGGTTCCAAGGGCTCCCCAGGACATTTTCCACCACCAGGGGGAGACTCTTAGGCCTGTTGGTCAATGTTTTCTCTCCAAAAGTACTCCTACGGTTGGATGGGAATGTTCCACAAGGCCTCAGTCTTTAGAACCCTTTGTTTTAACTTCGGCCCCAGTATCTGGTCACCTCACTGGGCTGCTGCCCAACAATTTTGAACGATAAAAACTTTCATTTTTTATTCCTGTTTCTTCCAGACTTTCTTCATGTGGATGAAAATGTAGCTGTGCTGAATAAATCTCTTTTCACTGTCGCTCTGATCAGAGAACCGACTTCTTCTTTTGTGAAAAGACAACACAAGATGTCTGAGAAAAGCACGGAAGATCATCAAGGACCACAGCCATCCAGGCTGTGAACTTCTCACACTGCTGCCGTCTGGCAGACGTTACCGGAGCATCCGAGCACGGACTACCAGACTCACTAACAGCTTTTACCCCCAGGCCATTAGGCTCCTGAACAATCAACACTGACCCCCTGAACAGTCACCATGTACATTCTGTTCCCACACTCATACCAATACACTTACTCCACATACATTTATTTTATTTAATATTCCCCACTTCTTCACCCTGTAAACTGCTGCTTCATTTGGACTTTGATCTGCCTATGTAATACCTATATTCATCTTATTTTGTATTTTAATTTAATATTACCCACTGTAAACTGCTTCATTTGACTTTGACTTGACTATGTTATATGCATTATATGTAGAGATATATTCATATATTCATATTCATAAGATTTAATTTAATATTCCCCACTCCTTCACCCTGTAAACTACTGCTTCACTTGACCACGTTATGTTACGATGTGATGTTATGTTAGATAGCATGTTATTTTTTTATTTTTTTTTCACTTACTTCACATAAACTTATCTCACTTAATATTCCCCACTTCTTCACCCTGAAAACTGTTGCTGCATTAGAATTTATTTGACTATGTTATATGTTATACATATATTCATATTATTCTATTTAATATTCCCCACCCCTTCACCCTGTAAACTGCTGCTTCATTTAACCTTTACTTTAATTTGACTATGTTATATGTTAGCATGTAGCGCCTCTAACCTCAATGAAAGATAACAACCCACATTCCTCTAGGTTCATAAAGCTGGACTCTGACTGGAAGTTGAACAGTGATCATTTATTGTCTCACAACAATAACTATTTGCATAGAACAAAAATAGAAAACAAAATAGAGCTCTTTCAATAAAATACAAAATAAAATAATAAAATAAAGGTCAAAGAAAAGTGTTGTTTCTTCGATATCTATATGTGTTTGTTCTACTACCCGGGTAGGTTTTTGGTGTATGTTCTTATCTGTTTCAATCAAAGTGAGTAGATGTCTTGGTCTTCGGAGTGGATCCAGATCTCCGTCTGTTGTTAGTCGCCTGGCTCGCCACTGAACCACCAAAGGTTCAGAATTCTGATCAATCTCTGATCTTGCAAGAAAAACCAATCGGAGTCCAACAGAAGTTTACACCAGCTCCGCTCTCTGTCTCACGACACACAAAGCTCTCTCCCAGGTTCGTCAGCTCACTCGACGAGTGGCACTCACGGTCAATGTCTCGGGTGAGTCTGAGGACGAGCACGCACTGCGTAGGTGTGACCATGACTGCAGGGCTAGAGCGCCACCTTGTGGTGGGGCCCTGTAAACTCTCTCTAAATTACATACATGGGTCTGGAATCCATGTGGGTTACATACATATATTCATGTTACTTAATTTAATATTCACTTGACTGTGTTATATGTTATATGTTATTTGTTACGATGTTATGTTATATGTTGTAAAGTCGTCTACTGCGTAGAAGTTGCCTGCCATGTCTTAAGAATTTCACTGCTCCGATGACGCTGTCATTGGTGCATGTGACAATAAACTTTGATTTGATTTGATTTGATTTGATTTGATTTGATTTGATTTGAAGGACTTTTGTGTGACGTCGCTCTGCCGGTAGAAGCTCGCTGCTCGTTTCCTTCATGTTGTGAATCAGGTCTGAACCTGAACCTCCAGCTCACACGTTCACCTTCAGGTAAACACGCACACATCCTTCACACTGGGAGTCTGTTGTGGAGCTCAGTGGTGAAGAGCTTCATTCAAACCCTGATCCACTGGGAGAGGAATCATTAAACTGGTCTGACAACACGACACTGGTCTATTTGTGCCTGTGTGTCTGTGTGTGTGTATGTGTCTTTGTTGGTGTCTGTTTGTGAGAGAGAGGCAGGGGCAGAGACATTGGTTTCATTGTAGGGATCCATTTATGTGTGTGTCTGTGTGTGTGTGTGTGTGTGCGTGCGGTGATATGTCCTGACAGTTACCGGCTCTTCAAACCTTAGAGATACATGCCAGCACTTTTTATAGGACGGGAGATTTGGAGGTGAAGAGAGACGGAGTGTGAGAGACGGACGAGAGAAGAAAGAAGGGATGAAGTGAAGGAGCAGTAGCTCGGTGTGAAAGCTAAATGACTGATTAGAGACGTGAAGACACGGCGAGCAGGGACCTCCAGTGTGTGATCAGTGTGAGTGTAACACACCGACTGGTGTGTGTCTGGTTTGGGTAAAGACCGGGTCGGTGTGTGTGAAGCTGGAGAGATGTTTGGTCTCAGCTGCGTCAGGATTCTGCAAACAAGGTTGAATATAGGAGGTTTTAAGGATGTGGGCCATGGATGGGCCACAGTCTGTTTTCAAGACGGATACAAAGCACAATGCAGACACACAAAACCACCATGAGATACACAAAGAGACACACTACTACAAAGACACAATACAAAGGCAGTGAGACAAGTGAGGACAAAAGATTTTAAAATGGCCCGAAGAGGTAAAAATACCATAAAGAGACAGAAGAACTACAGAGTGCCCACTGTACACGTTAAAGGTCACATTAAAGGTGGAAAAAGTTCAGACAGGATTTATCTTTGTCTCATTTGTTTACATCACAAAAACCTTGCATTTTAACAGGGTTGTGAAGACTTTTTATATCTACTGTATGTTGTTGTATAACAGACCTAATTCATCACACTGTGGGAGGATGGACACACACAAACACACATTATTATCTTATATTTTTATACAGTTGCTGTTTTCCCGGCTGCTATGATCCATCAACTGACATGTTCGAGACTGCAGCACCCTCTAGAGGACAGGGTGGCTGTTGCAAAAGTGTTCAATCAAATCATGTTCACAAACCACAGTTTCCCTCATCGTACTCAACAAGGTGCGACATGTTCTGTCGAGAGAGAGGAAAGAATACATGTTTATTTTTTTATTATTTTCACTCCCTGTAATTTGGAGTTCTTCTTCCACTAAAGGTTTGAATTAAACATGATTCACTTTACATGTTTTAATTCAATCACTTATAACAAATAAAATATGTCGAAGAGACAAGTATTAATATACTCTATGAAACTTAATTGATTAAGATTAAGATGCATTTTTATTAGTCCCAAACACATGCACAGACACACTCATGCAGGAAGGGAAATTTAACTTCTGCTTTTGACCCATCTGGTGCAGGACACACAGAGCGACCATGTACGTCGCCCGGGGAACAGATGTTGGAGGAGTAAGGTGCCTTGCTCAGGGGCACTCTTGGATTTTTGGGCAGATCAATCCAGGTTCGTTTTCGTTGTCTCTCCGTGGAATCGAACCAGAGACGAACCAGAAACCTTCTCTGCCCATAGTCCAAGTTTCTGCCACTAGACCACCGCCTCTCACCGTTTTGATGGAGTGTAACTATTATATTGATCAACTGAACTTCACATTAATTTATATATATATATTAATATACATTGATATTGATTGATGTGACTTAATGGTAAAAATAGAAACATTTAAAACAAAATAATTTTAAGAAAAATGCTAAATTTCCATAAAAATCGAATCCATTATTTTTAAGCTTTTATTTTTAAAATAACCACGGAAGTGTTCTCCAGCAGGTGGACGCTGCTCCAGCCATTAGCCGGGCCCCATGTTGTGTCTGGGGCCCGGCTAGTTAATTCAGCTCTCACTTGATCTAACTTGATATCTTGATCAATAAATGCCATTTTATTTGTGCATTTTTATATTGAACAATATAAAAATGCACAAATAAAATTCACTGAGTCTTTCAAAAAGATGAAAGACTCAGTGAATGTGTCTTGTTTTCTTCTGTGATGAAGGTGCAGCAGAGAACTGGCTCAGAAACAAACAGCAATCGTTTCAGTTTAACTTCCTGTTGTAACGTGTTCATGACCTAGTTTCAGAGGCAGTTTGTTGATGTACCTGAACCATCGCTGGCATCATCGTGTTTCAAACAGGTCGGAACACTGTGTGAGTCACGTTCAACTGGGATAAACAAAGTGAACTGGGTCAAATTTAAACTATTCATTGAGAATCTTCATCATAACACATTTCTCTGAAGTGGCCACACCTCGCTGAAACAACACGGCAGCACGCACACCGGGGAGAAACCGCACCGCTGTGAGGTGTATGGGGAAGGCTTCCACCGAAAGACCAACGTGAGGCTGCACATGAAGAGCCACACCACTGCTAAATGACCCTCTGTCAATGAAGGGAGGTGTAAATAAAGGTTTTCTAGGTGTGATGTCGTCACGCGAATGAAATGATGTGAGAGGTGCGGCTCATCCTCAGGTTGCAGATAGAAATTATTACCAGCATTTAGAAAACAGATTCCAGTCCAAGCGGATACACTTCAGAGCTCTGAGTCCCTTTATGTGTAAAACAATCACACATTTTTATCACCAGCTTTTCTAACTTATATATTCCCTAGTTACATTTCTATTTTGGTAATTTCACTTCTGAATAATGATTCTGTAAATGTTTGTCTTTAACTTTCAGTCGACTGCATCATGTTAATGAGGTTGCAGATATAAATTATTACCAGCACTTTGTATTTTATGGTATATTCTATGCAATAGAATGTCGATGTTGTTGTTGATGTTGATGAAGGATCTCAGCGGACCTCGTTTTTGTTTGTATGATATGTTTATTAGGTCAGGAGGGGCACCATTGTATACCCGGTGAAATCACACGCCAATAGTGAAAGTCTAACTGGCAGGGGTCGAACACAATATATATAGAAAGATTGGTTCGGCCCATGACTTGAGGTAAAATGCCATCCCACATAGCGCCTTCTGCCTTAATAAGGACATGTTTTTACCTAAAGTTGAAGTCGTATGTTTAAAGAACATTCCTTCTGCAACCATCTATTGGCAGGTCAGAGATTATTCCAAAAAGGGAGAGAACTAACGATAAACATCGAGAATTTAGGAATCAAGACATCACAGATGTAAACCTGTACGACATGTACCCCCCTTCGAGACCAAACAAAGTCTCGAAAAGATACAATTTCAATAATAAAGCAAGTTTTTGGCGTGTAGGAGGGAGAGTGAAAAACCTGTCAGGCAGCTACCTGTCCTGAAATATCAATCAAACAATTAAGACTATTAAGGAAAATTCTCTCACAGCCCCTCTGCCAAGGTGACCATACATAGAACTCCTATACCACTGAAATGAG
Source organism: Pseudopleuronectes americanus (assembly GCA_038501795.1). Lineage (NCBI taxonomy): Eukaryota > Metazoa > Chordata > Actinopteri > Pleuronectiformes > Pleuronectidae > Pseudopleuronectes > Pseudopleuronectes americanus. Next base: position 594,556 of record JBAMIH010000027.1, on the reverse strand, counting down.
GAATTCTAGTAAATTGTGTAAGGAAATTACTTTAAGCAAGTACATATGGAACTCTCAGCAAATAAAAACAAAACAATGGCCAAATTCAGGCTGGTCGTCCCATCGAACCTTCCAATTGACCTTTTCCTGCCTAGCCCCAATATCCCTAAACATCAGGAAAAAGAAAACATCTGAGGTCCCAGTATATTTATTCAATAACAGAAAACATAATTTTCCATGTAATTAACACACAGAGAATATAATTCACTTTGAATATTACAAATACAATATATATATATAAGAGAAAACATACGAATGTACAACACTGCAGTTTCTCAGAAGCATTGACTCTCAATTGTACTATCGATGATGTGTTGAATCTGGATATTGTATCGTTGTTCAGAGTCCTTCAGTCCATTCGTATTGTTCATGTTTGAAGTGTCTGATCCATTAAACACATCGGAGTCCCTGAACATCAACCACCCTCACAGTGATCTTCTCCAAATATGTTCTAGAATTAGAGAAAAGAAAACCAGTATCTTTGCATACAGAGCAGATACTATATTAAAACATCAATTACAGATCAACACTCTATAAGTAAATGTGAAATTATAAGTCCAATTGTCCCTTTCCCCCTGCTAACACATCACTAATATAATAAGAAACTACAAAATAACTAAGCAATAACAGAGGTAAATGTTATCAATCAATCAATCAAATTTTATTTGTATAGCCCATATTCACAAATTACATTCATCTCATAGGGCTTTAACAGGGTGTGGCATCCTCTGTCCTTAACCCTCAGCAAGAGTGAGGAAAAACTACTAAAAACCCTGGTACCAGTTAAACATTCCTGAGTCTGTGAACAACAGATGTAAATCCTTTCCTAACACTTTCAAAAATAGATTATACTGAACCAGAGGATCTGATGTCTTATCCCAGACATCAGCATTGATGTGGACATACTCTGTAGACATAACGTGTGGACATACTCTGTAGACATAACGTGTGGTCATCAGAATCAGGTTTATTGGCCAAGTAAGTTGGCCAAGTGTTGACGTACTGTATGGACATACCGTACTGTAGTTTCAGAAGCAGTTTGTTGATGTGACTGAACCATCGCTGGCATCATCGTGTTCAAACAGGTTGGGACACTGTGTGAGTCACGTTCAACTGGGATAGACAAAGTGAACTGGGTCACATTTCACTTTGTGACCCAGTTCACACATCATAACACATTTCTCTGAGATGAATCATCACCAAACTTCAGAGGCTGTTAGAAACATCAGGAACATAAAGCGAGTCAGGGAGCGAAACTCAGACAAAAGAGAATAAATTCACTCAACATGATTCACTCTGACATTTGACCTTTGATCTCTGAAATCGAATCAGTGAGTCTGTGAGTCCAAGTGAACGTTAGAGACAGAAGGATTCAGTCGAGGTGTTCGTTAGATAACAAGCTCACGTGAGTCAGAGTGAACGTTACGGGGGATTCAGATAAATCACCTTCACAAGAACATGTGGTCATCGTGACCTTGACCTTTGAACTAAAACACCAAAATCTATTCAGTTCATCTTTGAGTTGAACTGAGCGTTTGTACCAAATGTGAAGAGATTCCTTTAAGGTGTTGCTGAGATATCGTGTTCACAAGGACGGGACAAACAAACAACCTGAAAACACGACGCCTCGGTTTGTTAGATTGATTATTTCTGAACCAGTGTGTTGCAAAGTGAAGAGTTGTATTGTCTGACACGAAGGAACCGTCGACACATGAAAGAAGCACAGAGGAGAAACCTCATCACTGATGAGTCACCACATGTTGTTCTCTCTGTGAAAAGCTGCAGCGAAGAATTCAGACGGAAACAAAGAAGTTCTCATCAGTGAATCTGAGTTAAATGCACTTTACCATCGAGTTAAACTGGTGCTGCATCTTTTAAAGGTTAAATCGACTTTTAGAACTATTTGGTTCAAAGTGTCACTTTCAAAATAAAATCCCCTGGTTTGGTTCAGAATCATTATTCCTTCATCACAAATTAAAACAGATCAAAAGTCAAAGTGGAATCTTTCTCAAACCAGAGCTATTGACGTGATCAGGGCTCATGGGACAGCTCCTTGTTTCAATGCTCTGATCATGAAGTTTTTATGTTTATGAGTCTGTGACGCTTCAATTTCTTACTTTACATTTGAGTCAGTATTATATACATGATTGATATGGTTTCATTTTGAATTGTGCATTTTACTCAGTAGAAGTATTTGATCTTAAGAACGAGCTGCTTTCTCTATTCACATTTTAAAATGTTTCAAAGATTTAAAGAAAGCTTCACAAGAGGAAATTCAACCAAGCTGTTGTGCAATATGATCTATATATGAATATAATTATTATTTTTTACACAAGCCAGGCACAGACTAGCGACACAGAACTTTGTTTACGCCTGCACTGAATCACACATGCATGTGATGAGTTCCATTTAAACTGCGCCATTCATTTTAATGACGCAGGAGTCATCCATTTAAAATGTGTTACAAAACAAGTTCATACTGGCCTGGATGGTTGCCACACCTTCCTGTTGATGTGAACCAGTCGGAGCCGACGCCCTGCTGCGTCACGAAATCAAAGTGAATAAATAGAGGCTGCTCCCTAAAAGTTTTCATCAGGACTCAAACACTTTTCACTGTCGAACACTCAGGTACGTGAACACTCACTTTGTTTCTCTTACAAATTTGCAGAGGTGTGGACTCGAGTCACATGACTTGGACTCGAGTCAGACTCGAGTCATGAATTTGATGACTTTAGACTCGACTTGACAAAATGTAAAGAGACTTGCAACTCGACTTGGACTTAAACATCAATGACTCGTGACTTCACTTGGACTTGAGCCTTTTGACTTGATAAGACTTGCTCCTTTCCCCAAAAACCAAAGATTAAAATGTATGTTATTAAGGAACGCTCTGTATCTTTCATTGTGTACGTGTGCGTCTGTGTGTGTGTGTGTGCAGCGCCGCCGCTCCCAAAACGCGCACTATGCGCTGTGCGTCGGGCACCCAGTCCTGAGGGGGCACCAAAAAATAGGCAACTGAAAAATCATCATAGTTATAATAATTATGTAGCCAGCGTTTGGTTGTATCATAGGTCCGGACTCAGCCGACAAAGGACACAAGAGCAGGTCATGCGATCGGGACAGCACCCCCGTTTATTCTCCGTTCATTTTACAACTACACTCATCACAGAACCCACTTCCTTTAAAACCCCCTTTCAAAATAAGAGTCACTACCAACAACCCACTTAAAACCGGAAATACAAATCAATCCTCAACAATAACGTCATTAAATAAATTAGCTTACAATTATAATGCCGATATTATTTCAGTATAAAAATATTAGGTACCTTTTAGGAATGTATATCACAAAAAAGGCAGAACAAGAGATATATTAAATTGCTCAAAAAAAGTTTATTTGAGAAGATTGACTATTCTTGTTTGTACTTATTGATGATTATTTAATGTAATTTATTCAAAGTAACATTGAGTTTTGGAAAAACATGTCTGGTTTATTTTGATACGATTCTGTTTACTGAAGAAAAGTTTGCACTTTCAAAGGGATCGTGTGTGTTTTGATTTTCTCAATTCTTGAATGTTCTACATAGTGTATTTACAAAGTAAAGTAAAATTGTGTGAATTTCTACGAAGATTTTGCACATCCCAGTACTTGTGTGTATGTATGTTTTGGCTGTTCTGTGTACTGTGTTTACAAAGTCGATTTTCCTCTTGCGCTTTAATAAAATGTTAAATTGGCAGAAACAAACTTGTCCTGTATCTATCTCATCTCAGATTAGATAGATACAGGACAGGACAGAAACTGCTGTGGAACTAGTTAAAATGCTAAGTACAATGTTAACACTTTTGTACAAATAATTACAGTTGCACTTGTTTTTTCAAATGTGTTCATTCTGTAAAGGAGTGGTTTAAAATGAAGAATATTCTTGCAAAATATGAGTTAAATGTTAAAAATGACTGGTTAACAGTGCAATAAGGATGTGCAATGTCAGCACAATTTTTACTCTGTGATCAAAAGGACTCGAAAGGACTCGAAACTCAAATTTCAGGACTTGGACTTGACTTGAGACTTACTTGGGACTTGCAAAAAAATGACTTGGTCCCACCTCTGCAAATCTGGTTTGTAAGGAAGGATATCTGCATTATCCCCAGAGGGGCCATTTGTTTTACAGCCAGCGGTGAAAGATGAAGATCTTCATCCATGTTCGTCTGATGGAAAGTTTGTTCTGAAACCTTCAGTGGAAGAAATCAGATTCATGTGTTCAGGTCTAAACCTGCAAAAATCTGAGCTCTGTTAAATCATGGGAAACAACTTTTTAATTCAGTCAGGGCTGGAAAACTATTTTATATGCACAGAAGAAGAAGAAGTGATCTTTAGTTCATCACCATGGAAACATCATCAGCAGTTAAAGTCTGTCTGCTTCAGTATCACCGGCCAGTTCCAGTGCCTGTTTGACCCTGTTTAACACAAGATGGCCACAATGACCATCTTTATTTACATAATGTTTCACATCAGCACTTCCTGTTTTCAGCCCTAAACTTAAAGAGGCCTCATGGAAACTTCCTGATGATCTGGTGACACCTGCTGGTTGAAGGAAACAGAGTTTGAGAGGCAGCAGAACAAATGATTTTAGTTTGAATGAAGAAGCTGTCATTTGATTTTATAGTTTGGGGATCACCACACACAGATATTGAACACTGTCATCACTGAGTTCGGTGAAAGTGAAGAACCAGTACATGTTGTGATATATAATATTATCATAATAATTATATTAATACCATTAATTTCTGCAGAATCACTGACATCAACATGGACGCACCAGCCAAAGCCGCCGCAGCCACCGCCGCCGCCGCCAAGGCCGCCGCAGAAGCCACCGCCGCCGCAGCCGCCAAAGCAGCAGCCGCCACCAAAGCCGCAGCAGCCCGTTAATGATCGTGGTCGTCTTGATGTGGGATCATGTGAACATCTGAGCAGCGAGATGTTACCAATCTGCTGAATAAACCTGAGAAGCTGTTTTTTAAAAACCAAGTGTCCTGTTCATTTCATCTCTGAAACTCTCACAGTTTCTGTAGATCATGTTTTTATTTTGTTCAGACGATGTTGAACTGGATCAGAATCCAGAAACGCTCCAACACATAAACCTCCAGAAATGATGATGCGTCACGTTTGGACTTTGGGTTAGAATAAATACATAAGATATGATATGTTAGTGATCTTAAAGAGGTTCTTGTTTCCATTATGCTAAGCTAACAAACCACAGACTGCAGCTTCATATTTACACGTAGACTCCAGGAAGTGATGCCAATGTGCTGCGTGCAACCTGCATTCTCAGTCTGACCAGCAGAGGGCAACACAAAGAAGTCAGTTTCTAAATAGGTCTACGAGGATTGATATCAACTGATTTAGATTTTAAAATACTGACTAATTATTCACATTTCTGCGTATTCGAGAAAAATAACGCTCTTTAGTTCTCACCAGGTTTATGAGTATTCCTCCTTCAAGTTCACATTCAGGTGAAGTTTTAGGTTTTCCTCTGAATCGAAATGTGTCCCACGCAGACAGGTCTGTGGATTATACATGATTTATATAGTCACATATTGAATTTTGCGTTTTAATCAGTAAAAGTATTTGATCTTGAGAAGAAGCTGGTTTCTCTTTTTTTCTCAGCCACCCAAATCAGAAATTTGAGGTAGCCCCCTTTTCACATTTAAAGAATTTTCAAAGATATAAAGAAGGCTTTAAAATAGGAAAATCAACCAAGCCGTTGTGTAATAATAATAATAATTATTATTATTATTTAATTATTCGTTCTCAGTCTGTTAAATAGTTTGGAAAGGACAGCCAATTGTTCATTACGGTGCAGTGTATGTCATTAAAACACCAAATTCTTTTAAAAGAGTCGGAGTCTGGCCCGGAGGTTTACCACCCACACTGCCCCTGCTTCCTGCCCGTCTCTGTTCTCCACCCTGTTCTTTCTACTGATGTAAATGGCCATCTTGTTTTGTTGTAGACAGCTCCCGAAAACCATCTCAGTAAAAAGGACGTTAAAATCACACAAAAAAAAATACAGTTAAAAGAGCGAAGAAACTTCTAAGTCTCTTGCACTTGCGCAGTAAAAACGTGATAAATAGTCTAATGCGGCTGCCACGCCACAAGCAAGACGCTGGTGAGGGGAAAGACACCCAGAGAAAGACCCAAACCACCAGAAAATAAACTACTGTGACTCTAATGTGATATGTGATTGAAAAAATATAACATTTACAACAAACAAAAGTAGTAGTAGTCAAAAGTCTGAAACCACATATTCCATTGTTCTGGAAAAAGCCAGAGCACAGGGAACTTAGTCTCCCAGGATGCTCAACTTCAGACAGAGGTGTGAAAAGCAACAAGGGTCACTCCTATTGGTCACTCTGGACTCCATGACCTGTGAGGTCCCGGGGCCTGTTACGTGCTGTGTTTTGTCTCTCTCGTCTCCTCCAGGTGGGAGCTCGAGAAGCAGCTCTACTGGCAGAGCTGAAGCCACCCTGGCATCAGGGTGTGGCCAATAAGACCCTGAGCAGAGCATCAGCTGTCACCAGAGGGCAGAGCAGCAGTTTGTGGTGTGTGGACATACTGTGTGTGCAAACTGTGTGGACGTAGTGTGTGGCAGAGGTGTAAAGTAACGAATTACATTTACTCAAGTTACTGTAATTGAGTAGTTTTGTTGTGTACTTTGTAATTTTGTGAGTAGTTTTTGAAATGGGTAATTTTACTTTTACTTAAGTAGATTTTGACTGGAGTATTGTACTTCGCTACATTGGAATTACATCCGTTACTGAGTAAAAAAAATAACCGTTCAATGCGCTAGGCAATCCGTGGTAGATGCTGCATAGAGTGGATGACGTTCCCTCACGTGCACGTTCATCATATGAAAACTGATCGTAAAGTTCACTGTTCGCGAAAACTATGGGCGACATGCACAACACTGCACAGGGAGCCACTGCAGAGCGGCTGCAGAGCCGCGGGTTGCCGATCCCTGTCTCCAGCGATAGATCGATTTTTTCTGCTCCGCCGTCAAAGAGATGCGGATCAAAACATCAGTTCGGCTATAATATTAGTTTCGCCTCGCATTTCTCCCTCCCGGTCACGCGCCCCACATGTTATGCCTCCTCGCCCCATCGGTGGGGCGAACCGGGTTCACCACACAGTTTGAGAATCACTGCACTACACAGGGCCGGACCTAGCACATTTGGGGCGCTATGCAAGCTTCACTCCCTGGCGCCCCGAAAATTAAATATATATATATAATTTTTAAACGATTTTCTACGAAAACGGAATTGCAACTTTCAGATGGTATTTTGCCTGTAAGACTGCATTTCTTTTCAAACACAACAACGATCACAATGACATGGTGCAAGCATTTGATTTAGACAGCGTCTCTACTCAGGAGCTATACCTCAGATAATATGAACCTGTTCACCGTTCAAATTCATTATTTGTCATTAAGTTGCGTTCAGTTCAACGTTCTCATAAAAAAGAACGTGTTCAATGAACACGTTCTTTTGAACTCGTTCATTTACAACACTGCCTGAAACTCAATAGCCTACTGGCCTACCTGCCTCGGCTGCCTGCGAGCGACTCTTCAGCTGTGCTGGATGCTGTTCACTGCAAAGCCCTGATGAGCTCTACTCACCATGAAAATCAGCTGCTGCTCAAACTCAACAAGAAGTTTGTAGACAAGTGCTCTAAAGGTGGACCAAAGTTTAACCAAAAGTTTAAATATACAGTGGGTCAGCTGTATTTAAACCAAAAGTTCTTAAATGTTGACATGTTAAATGTTTTTGTACTTTTACTTGTAGTTAAGTAAAATTTCATCAAAGTAACGGTACTTTTACTTGAGTACAATATTTCAGTACTTTTTACACCTCTGCTGTGTGGACATACCGCTTGGACATACCGTGCGGACATACTGTGTGGACATATTGTGTGGACATACTGTGTGTACCTACTGTGTGTACCTACTGTGTGTACCTACTGTGTGCATGTACATGTGGATATACTGTGTGGACATATTGTGTGGACATACTCTGTGGTCATACCGTGTGGACATACTGTGTAGACATACCGTGTGGTCATACCGTGTGGACATACTGTGTGGTCATACTGTGTGGTCATACCGTGTGGACATACTGTGTGGTCATACCGTGTGGTCATACCGTGTGGACATACTCTGTGGTCATACTCTGTGGTCATACTGTGTGGTCATACCGTGTGGACATACTGTGTGGTCATACCGTGTGGTCATACCGTGTGGACATACCGTGTGGTCATACCGTGTGGACATACCGTGTGGTCATACCGTGTGGTCATACTGTGTAGACATACCGTGTGGTCATACCGTGTGGTCATACCGTGTGGTCATACTGTGTGGTCATACTGTGTAGACATACCGTGTGGTCATACCGTGTGGTCATACCGTGTGGTCATACCGTGTGGTCATACTGTGTAGACATACCGTGTGGTCATACCGTGTGGTCATACCGTGTGGACATACCGTGTGGTCATACTGTGTAGACATACCGTGTGCAGTGTTAGGTTTTCATTTGTGTTCCTTTTTCCCCTTCTGTGTTGTGACGGCATTTTGTGTTTAACCTATAGTTCTTTAATAAAATACTTTTTTCATTTAAAAACACATCCTATGGCTTTCTTGTTTTTGGCCTGGTTTATTTTCTGATTGTTTGTCCTCATACCCGAGACATCTTAAGGAAGTAACATTATGACAGAAATTAAAATTGATATCAATATCTATAAATGCCATTTTATTTTTATTCATGCATTTTTATATTGTTCAATAAAAAGCTGAAAGACTCAGAGTGATTGCGTCGTGTTCATCGTTGATGAAGGTGCAGCAGAGAACTGGTTCATAAACAGACAGAGCAATCGTTTCAATTTAACTTCCTGTCGTAACGTGTTCATGACCTCTTTGCTGGTTTTGTTGGGGATCGGGGGTCAATGAGGAAGTGGAGTGACGGAGGGAGTTGTTGGGGTGTGATGTGACGCAGTGAGAAATAGTAGTTGACATGTTCGTGTGAGCTATAATGACAGTTTCTAAACATAGAACAAGATCTGTGTTGTCTGAAAGCGGGGACGCTACACTATATTATATTCACAATAAATGTTTTTCTTTGACAAATGTTCTTTCATTAATGTTGCAGCAGAGAACTGGCGCAGAAACACAGAGAGCAACCGTTTAAAAGTTGAACTACCTGTCGTAACGTGTTCATGACCTCGTTTCAGAAGCAGTTTGTTGATGTACCTGAACCATCGCTGGCAGCATCGTGTTTCAAACAGGTTGGAACACTGTGTGAGTCACGTTCTACTGGGAAAAACAATAGTGTGAACTGGGTCACGTTTCACTTTGTGACCCAGTTTACACATAACACATTTCTCTGAGATGAATCACCACCAAACCTCTGAAATGACCACACCTCGCTGAAACAACACGGCAGCACGCACACCGGGGAGAAACCGCACCGCTGTGAGGTGTGTGGGAAAGTCTTCCACCGAAAGACCAACGTGAGGCTGCACATGAAGAGCCACACCACTGCTAAATGACCCTCTGTCAATGAAGGGAGGTGTAAATAAAGGTTTTTTATCACGATGGTTATGTTCACGGCACCGATCGATCATTACACACAGTGAATGAAATGACGTGAGAGGTGCGGCTCATCCTCAGGTTGCAGACATTAATACCAGAACTTTGTATTTTCATTATCGTTACATCGCCTCAGTTTTTACAGTCGAAAATTTAGAAAACAGACTCCAGTCCGAGCGGAGACACTTCAGTCGACTGCATCATGTTACTGAGGTTACATTATTTCATGTTCTGAGGTTTGCATCATGTTCAATGTGCAAATCAGACATTCCTCTATTGGCTGGAGAGTTCTCACGCAGCTCTTGTGTTGCACAGTGGTGTTGTCTGAAAGTCTCACAATGTGCCTTTCAAGGATTTCTTTCTAATTTACATCAGTTTGATCTGCGTGTGTTTTATAATTCACTTGTATATTTTTATATATTTAATTTATTATTTTTTATCTTTTATTTAAGCAGAGAGGCCACAGTGAGGTACAACTTCTCTGAAAGATGTCGATTCATTGAAGTATGAGTCGAGCGATGACCCAGTTACGACAAAACAGGTTCATACTCGCCTGGATGTTCGCCACACCTTAATTTAGTTGTGAACCAGTCAGAGCCGACAACCTGCTGCGTCACAAACTCGAAGAGAACCTTTATAAGGGCTGATCACTAAAAGTTTTCATCAGGACTCAAACACTTTTCACTGTCGACCACTCAGGTACGTGAACACTCACTTTGTTTCTTCTATAAATCTGGTTTTACTGTAAATATCTTGGGAAGGAAGGAAGGATATCTGCATTATCCCTGAGGGACCATTTGTTTTACAGCCAGCGGTGAAAGATGAAGATCTTCATCCATGTTCGTCTGATGGAAAGTTTGTTCTGAAACCTTCAGTGGAAGAAACAGATTCATGTCTTCAGGCTTAAACCTGCAAAAATCTGAGCTCTGTTAAATCATGGGAAACAACTTTATAATTCAGTCAGGGCTGGAAAACTATTTTATATGCACAGAAGAAGAAGAAGATGTGATCTTTAGTTCATCACCATGGAAACATCATCAGCAGTTAAAGTCTGTCTGCTTCAGTATCACCGGCCAGTTCCAGTGCTCATGTTTCTGATCAGCTTGGTTTGAATGATATAAAAACGGATCAAGTCCATGTTTGACCCTGTTTAACACAAGATGGCCACATGGACCATCTTTATTTACATAATGTTTTACATCAGCACTTCCTGTTTCCAGCCCTAAACTTAAAGAGGCCTCATGGAAACTTCCTGATGATCTGGTGACACCTGCTGGTTGAAGGAAACAGAGTTTGAGAGGCAGCAGAAAAAATGATTTTAGTTTGAATGAAGAAGCTGTCATTAGATTTTATGTTTGATCACCACACACAGATATTGAACACTGTCATCACTGGGTTCGGTGAAAGTGACGGACCAGTACATGTTGTGATATATAATATTATCATAATAATTATATTAATACCATTAATCTCTGCAGAATCACTGACATCAACATGGACGCACCAGCCAAAGCCGCCGCAGCCACCGCCGCCGCCGCCAAGGCCGCCGCAGAAGCCACCGCCGCCGCAGCTGCCAAAGCAGCAGCCGCCACCAAAGCCGCAGCAGCCCGTTAATGATCGTGGTCATCTTGATGTGGGATCATGTGAACATCTGAGCAGCGAGATGTTACCAATCTGCTGAATAAACCTGAGAAGCTGTTTGTTGAAAACCAAGTGTCCTGTTCATTTCATCTCTGAAACTCATTCACAGTTTCTGTAGATCATGTTTTTATTTTGTTCAGACGATGTTGAACTGGATCAGAATCCAGAAACGCTCCAACACATAAACTTCCAGAAATGATGATGCGTCACGTTTGGACTTTGGGTTAGAATAAATACATAAGATATAATATGTTAGTGATCTTAAAGAGGTTCTTGTTTCCATTATGCTAAGCTAACAAACCACAGACTGCAGCTTCATATTTACACGTAGACTCCAGGAAGTGATGCCAATGTGCTGCGTGCAACCTGCATTCTCAGTCTGACCAGCAGAGGGCAACACAAAGAAGTCGGTTTCTATAGAGGTCTACGAGGTTTCATAGCAACTGATTTAGATTTAAAAAATACTTATTAATTATTCACATTTCAGATTTTTCTAGAAAAAGAACGCTCTATAGTTCTCACCAGCTTTATGAGTATTTCTCCTTCAAGTACACATTCAGGACAAGTGTACAAATAGACAATAAATTCACCAAACTTTACACAAGATCAATGCTGCAGTCTCATGAAAATATAATGTATTTCTCTCCGTATCCCCCAATTCTGTCAACATGTCAACATGGAGAATCACAACAAAACATGTCCCAGTTTTCATGCTACTACGTGCTAAACTCTCTGATTGGGTTTAGAGACGTAGAGTATGGTGGAAGGTGGTGCTGTAAACTGTGGGTGGTGTTGAAACCAGTTCGTGACCAGAGCAGAGCGGTGGAATGACACATGGTCCCAGATGAGAGTGTGTAACATCTGGTGCATGTGGTTTACTGCTGTGACCATATGTTGTGCAATCGGCACAAAAATGTGAGAATGTGAGTTGTGTTGTAAGGGATCATATGGGCGTGACGGAGGAGGACCCCATTCTGTGTAGTGGCAGCACAGAGGGTGATGTTACCCCCCCGGTGCCCTGATACATTGATTATAGTCCCGTGGCCAATGATATGTCTGCCTCTCCTTCTGGCTTCTGTCAGGTTGAACTCTGCCTCATCTATAGATATGAATTCATGTGATTTCCTCATCCATCTGTAAAACTCTCTGAAATACAGTGAAAGACAAGATTGTGTAGTTCAGCATAGGTCTGGTTTACAGTACATTTACATTATAAAGGTTACATGTGCAGTATGCAACATCACAGTGCTAAAATGAACAATACACACCTCCACATACTCATGCTGCAGCTGCAGCCTTCTCCTCCTCCGTGGACCCCCTCTCACTCTCACTCTTCTTCTTTTTTGAGCACAAGCTCCATTTTGGTTGAAAACAGGTGAACTCAGCTGCTGTATTTGTATAATGCTTAAACCTGATTGTTGTGTCTAAAATTAAGCAATCATGTGTTTGAACACCTGATGGCTGTGTTTAACCAATTGGCCCATAGGGGTGGTGTCATTTGACAGGCAGTGCTTAGGAATTGCAAGGAAGTGACCTCTTGATATACTTCTGTGTCTAAAGTATACATGTGTGTTTAGTGTTTTGCAGATCACTGTGTGTATTGTTTTGCAAAAAGTGTGAAGCTGACATTGTGTTTATAGTGGTGCAGATCTGGGCCCATGTTTAGCTCCTTGAGTTTAAGGTTTTGATGATTGTGTAATACTTTAGATTTTAGTGTTTATGCAATCGTAAAAAACTGTAAAATTAACTAGTTCAAGTTCAGAGGGTTAGTAAGGTTATTTTTTATTGGGATGATTTAGGTGTCAGTAGTCCTGAGTGGGAGCGTCAGGTCTCGTGTTGCACCGAGCAGAATGAGCGAGCCGAGAGGAGGAGGAAACAGAAACTCCAGCTCGGTACAAACCACCTGCAGCTTCTGCTCTGCCCGTGAAGCAGCTGATCTCAGATAAGCTCTGTGTTTCCACTGTTTCCACTGTTCTACAAAGCCACTGACTGGCTGCTTCACGGTGACGATGTCAGATCTCACTGCGTGTGTCTCTGAGCGAAGGTGTGGTGGTGTGTGTAACTCAGTTGACCAATCCTCGTGAGACTGCGAATAGGCTCGCCTTTCTCATTAGCATACAGACACAGAGATAGAGAAAAAAATGTATGTGGAAATAGATAAAGGTGGAAATATATTTAAGATATTTATTTATACATTTCTGTATTCATTTATCTATTTATTTCTGTATTTATTTATTTATTCCTGTATTATTTCCTTATTTATTAATTTATTAATCTATGTATTTATTCATGGTCCTCCATAGATATCAGCACGGCAGCACGCACACCGGGGAGAAACCGCACCGCTCTGCCATGTGAGGGAAAGGCTTCCACTGAAAGACGTACGTGAGGCTGCACATTCATATCTGTCTTGTGTCTCATTTACATATTCATTATTTGTTCCACACTATCTTGATCTATAAATGCCATTTTATTTGTGCATTTTAAAATGTTCAATAAAAAGCTGAGAAAGTGAGTGTGTCTTGTTTTCTTCTGTGATGAAGGTGCAGCAGAGAACTGGTTCAGAAACAAACAGAGCAACCGTTTAAATGTAACTTCCTGTTGTAACTTCCTGTGGTCATGACCTAGTTTCAGAAGCAGTTTGTTGATTTGTCTGAACCATCACTGGCAGCATCGTGTTTCAGACAGGTTGGGACACTGTGTGAGTCACGTTCTACTGGGAATAACAATAGTGTGGACTGGGTCACGTTTCACTTTGTGACCCAGCTAACACATCAAAACACATTTCTCTGAGATGAATCATTTCCAAACTTCATAGGATGTTAAAAACCTCCGATACATAAAGTGAGTCAGGGAGTGAAAATCAGGCGATCGAAAATAAATTTTACTTTTGAGTCAATATTATATACACCGTGATATGGTTTCATTTTGAATTGTGCATTTTACTCAGTAAAAGTATTTGATCTTAAGAACGAGCTGCTTTCTCTATTCACATTATAAAATGTTTCAAAGATTTAAAGAAAGCTTCACAAGAGCAAAATTCAACCAAGCTGTCGTGCAATATGATTGTTTATTTATTATTTTTTACACAAGCCAGGCACAGACTAGCGAGACAGAACTTTTTTTACGCCTGAACTGAATCACACATGCATGTGATGAGTTCCATTTAAACTGCGCCATTCATTTTAATGACGCAGGAGTCATCCATTTAAAATGTGTTACAAAACAAGTTCATACTGGCCTGGATGGTTGCCACACCTTCCTGTTGATGTGAACCAGTCGGAGCCGACGCCCTGCTGCGTCACGAAATCAAAGTGAATAAATAGAGGCTGCTCCCTAAAAGTTTTCATCAGGACTCAAACACTTTTCACTGTCGAACACTCAGGTACGTGAACACTCACTTTGTTTCTCATACAAATCTGGTTTGTAAGGAAGGAAGGATATCTGCATTATCCCCTGAGGGGCCATTTGTTTTACAGCCAGCGGTGAAAGATGAAGATCTTCATCCGTGTTCGTCTGATGGAAAGTTTGTTCTGAAACCTTCATTGGAAGAATCAGATTCATGTGTTCAGGCCTAAACCTGCAAAAATCTGAGCTCTGTTAAATCATGGGAAACAACTTTTTAATTCAGTCAGGGCTGGAAAACTATTTTATATGCACAGAAGAAGAAGAAGTGATCTTTAGTTCATCACCATGGAAACATCATCAGCAGTTAAAGTCTGTCTGCTTCAGTATCACCGGCCAGTTCCAGTGCCTGTTTGACCCTGTTTAACACAAGATGGCCACATGGACCATCTTTATTTACATAATGTTTCACATCAGCACTTCCTGTTTTCAGCCCGTAACTTAAAGAGGCCTCATGGAAACTTCCTGATGATCTGGTGACACCTGCTGGTTGAAGGAAACAGAGTTTGAGAGGCAGCAGAACAAATGATTTTAGTTTGAATGAAGAAGCTGTCATTTGATTTTATATTTGGGGGGGGGGAATCACCACACACAGAATTGAATACTGTCATCACTGAGTTCGGTGAAAGTGAAGAACCAGTACATGTTGTGATATATAATATAAAATAATAATTATAATAATACCATTTATCTCTGCAGAATCACTGACATCAACATGGACGCACCAGCCGCCGCCGCCGCAGCCACCGCCGCCGCCGCCAAGGCCGCCGCAGAAGCCACCGCAGCTGCCGCAGCCGCAGCCGCCGCAGCCACTGCCGAAGCCGCCGCCAAAGCAGCCGCCGCCACCAAAGCCGCCGCCGCCGCAGCCGCCGCCCGTTAAGGATCATCGTCGTCTTGATGTGGGATCATGTGAACATCTGAGCAGCGAGATGTTACCAATCTGTTGAATAAAGCTGAGAAGCTGTTTGTTTAAAACCAAGTGTCCTGTTCATTTCATCTCTGAAACTCCTTCACAGATTCTGTAAATCGTGATTTATTTGATCCATCCTTATAAAATATATATATTAAATATATAAATGCATTCATATCCTTCAATGTGAATTTAGTGACCTCCCGGAGCTGGCTTAGCAATATTTGAAGTTTCCTCACCTTAACATTTCAGTGGACTGCACCATAGATATATATATAAAGGCTAGATGTCTCAGCCAATGGAGTCGAACGTCCGCACATCGGCGGCCATCTTGCCACAGGCAGCTCGCTCACCCATAACATTGTGTTGTAGTGGTACGTACTTTTTAAATAACCATAACTTGTTAAATTCTCAACCGATTTTTAAACGGTTCGGTTTGTTACAAACGTCAGAGATGTAGTTATGACACTGCATACTTATGAATAATTATGTTATTTTCTAAAAAATAGAATAATGTTCTATGTAGGTACAAGATTTCCCTTTACAAATATACATCAAGAACCCTTTTTAACCCTAACCCTTTTTTTTTATTTAAAAAGTACATGTACCACTACCATCACAATATTATGGGTGGGCAAGCTGCCTGTGGCAAGATGGCCGCCATGTGCGGACGTTCGTCTCCATTGGCCGGAAACGCGGACGAGACATCTAGCCTTTATATATATCTATGGACTGCACTACTTATTTGTAAACTTGAAACTTTGGGTTTGCTGAACATTTAAAAAAAAATTTGCTCACTCAACTTTGAAAACAAACTCAGACCAATGATTTTGAGTCTGGGCTTTTAACAGTGCATATGATTATTTTATCCCGGAAGATGTGCTGCTTATATAAATTAAACAGACATGGAAGTTCAGTGCACGATCATATCACATGATTTATGCGTCATGAAAAGAGAGGGAAAGAAAGAATGGTTTCATATGATATTTTTATTTTAATCTGCTTTTTTACTTGGTTTCCTTTTATATGTTTAAGAGCAATGTGAGTATACAAACAATTACACACTAGTTATGTTTGTAGAACTGTAATCACACTGTAGTTCTGTGATTCTTTGGATGACATTTTTTGTATCTTTGATTCAAAAACTGAATTTCAAAGACTACTTGGTTGGTAACCACCTTCAAGATCTGTCCCAGAAGGTTGTGAAGTGGATGTTCCTTGGATTTTCCCGAGACCCCAACCTCCTGATTATTTAAAATGGCACTTTTTGTGATGTTTCAGAGTATTACTTTGTACCCACACACTCATTTAAACCCAATTCTCAATTACTCAATGCAAAGATTTCGATTCCTGATCCCTCTTCCTTTTTCAAATGATCAACTGTAGTTCCTGGTCTGGCCTGCTGATGGCTGCAGAGATCTAAATTCCTCTTTTAGGTCTTTCACGTCCCAGATGAGGGTCTTCTCCTACAGATGCTGTTTGGCACATTATCTTTTTTTTTACAGCTGCATGTGATGCATTATCAGAGTTAACTGTTATTACAAAGGTCTACAAGGTTTCATATCAACTGATTTAGATTTTAAAAATACTTATTAATTATTCACATTTCAAATTTTTTCTAGAAAAAGAATGCACTTTAGTTCTCACCAGCTTTATGAGTATTTCTCATTCAAGTACACATTCAGGTGAAGTTTTAAGTTTTCATCAGAATCGAAATGTGTCCCACACACACACAGGTCTGTGGAGTATACAGGATGATATAATCTAATTTTGAATTATGCGCTTTAATCAATAAAAGTATTTGATCTTAAGAACAAGCAGCTTTCTCTTTCTTCTCAGTCGATCCTCTTTCGGTTCAGAGGGTCGAGAAATAACATGAAGAGCAGGTAAAAGAAGTTCAGAGCAAAACCAGTCAGAGCGAAAGTGAAACAGCAGGAAAGACAAATAAAGTTTAGTTACATTGGCATGAGTCACACACACACACACACACACACACACACACACACACACACACACACACACACACACACACACGTGAAATGTTCCAGCTGAGGTAATAAAATATGATTAAAAAACACTTATTCAGTGATAAAACTCGCCTGGATGTTCACATGTTCCTGTTGGTGTGAACGAGTCGGACCTGACAACCTGTTGCACCTTCACAAACTGTAACTACACAACTTGTCCCAAGGTTGTTTGATGGTGTTGGTATCAGGCGCATCAGGACTCTGGAATTGATCACATGGACAGTATAACATTTTGAGTTATCGCCTTGTTTCATAAAAACAGAGCAGACACTTCCCTCGTGTGATGCAGTAGTGACGTGACCGTAGATTCATGTAGAAGTCGTTCTTTAAAGATGCAACACCTCATTAAGCTCGTGTGGACTGAAACTTCATCCGTGGGTTTGTGGGAATTAAACCTGGGAAAGGAAGAAATGCCTGAGTTTCCCTGAAGTTATAAACTTAAATACATCAGAATGAACCAGAACAATGAAAACCTGAGGGAATGTGGATCAGAGGAGTTTCTAAACCGGCTTCCTCTTGACCCTGACGTCTTTCAATGATCTTCTTATCTGAACACCAGCATCTGGTGGTTACTGTAAAATCTCTTATTTACGTGAAGGCTCTCGCCAGCCGTAAGACACATGTTCTTAATCAACATTTCTTGTCTGAGTGTAAACGAAAGTGAAAGTTGAATGAACGTTTATAAGAGCCGCTCCCTAAAAGTTCTCAGAAGGAATCAAACACTGTTTCACAGTCGGACACTCAGGTACGTGAACACTCACTTTGTTTCTCTTACAAATTTGTTTTACTGTAAATATCTTGGGAAGGAAGGAAGGATATCTGCATTATCCCCGAGGGGCCATTTGTTTTACAGCCAGCGGTGAAAGATGAAGATCTTCATCCGTGTTCGTCTGATGGAAAGTTTGTTCTGAAACCTTCAGTGGAAGAAACAGATTCATGTGTTCAGGCTTAAACCTACAAAAATCTGAGCTCTGTTAAATCATGGGAAACAACTTTATAATTAGGTCAGGGCTGGAAAACTCTTTTATATGCACAGAAGAAGAAGATGTGATCTTTAGTTCATCACCATGGAAACATCATCAGCAGTTAAAGTCTGTCTGCTTCAGTATCACCGGCCAGTTCCAGTGCTCATGTTTCTGATCAGCTTGGTTTGAATGATATAAAAAGGATCGAGTGCCTGTTTGACCCTGTTTAACACAAGATGGCCACATGGACCATCTTTATTTACATAATGTTTTACATCAGCACTTCCTGTTTTCAGCCCTAAACTTAAAGAGGCCTCATGGAAACTTCCTGATGATCTGGTGACACCTGCTGGTTGAAGGAAACAGAGTTTGAGAGGCAGCAGAACAAATGATTTTAGTTTGAATGAAGAAGCTGTCATTTGATTTTATATTGGGGGGGGGATGGGGGGGGGGTCATCGCACACAGATATTGAACACTGTCATCACTGAGTTCGGTGAAAGTGACGGACCAGTACATGTTGTGATATATAATATTATCATAATAATTATAATAATACCATTAATCTCTGCAGAATCACTGACACCAACATGAAGTGGGCTGAAGACGACTTTGATCCGCCCCCTGGGAGCTCTCGGCTCGGCCCCTCTCAGCCGGTTAGTGATCGAACCTACGTCATGTACCACGGAACCACCAGGGCTTGCGCCAGAGGGATCCAGAACTCCGGTTTCCGACAGTCCTCGGGGGGGGATGCTCGGCCCTGGTGTCTACCTCAGCAGAGACCTGGAGAAAGCTAGCCGTTATCCCCTTCATCACCCTGAGTACGACAGGTCCGTCATCAAGGTCGTGGTGAGGGTTGGAAAAGTGATCGCCATCAATCGCCAGAATCACCCGCTTCAGAAGACCTGGCACAACCACAGGTATGACACCGCCTGGGTGCCCCCCCCACTGTGGGATGGTGAAGAGCGGTCTGGAGGAGAATTGTGTCTGGGATCCGGCTCGAATCCAGATCATTCAAATCATCAACCCGACTTCAGCCGACGAAGACAACGACGATGACAACAAGGATGACGACATCGTTGAAAACATCGTCTTCGCGTTGGTGTGGGATCATGTGAACATCTGAGCACCACAAGATGTTACAAGTTTATTTTTAGCTTATTTTATATATTGGATAATAACAATTTTCATACAATTATCAAAATTTGCTAAATAAAGCTGAGAAGCTGTTTGTTGAAAACCAAGTGTCCTGTTCATTTCATCTCTGAAACTCCTTCACAGATTCTGTAGATCATGTTTTTATTTTATCCAGACGATGCATCACGTTTGGACTTTGGGTTAGAATAAATACATAAGATATGATTTGTTGGTGATCCTAAAGAGGTTCTTGTTTCCATTATGCTAAGCTAACAGACGACGGACTCCAGGAAGTGATGCCAATGTGCTGCCTGAACCCTGCATTCTCAGTCTGACCAGCAGAGGGCAACACAAAGAAGTTGGTTTCTATAGAGGTCTACGAGGTCTCATATCACGCTGAGCGAGGAGGGAGATAAAGGTTGAGGGAAAAAGATCCAGATCCAAAAAGCAACGAAAGAAAGAGATGGAGAAAGAGAGAAAGAGAGAAAGAAAGAAAGAAAGAAAGAAAAGAAAGAAAGAAAGAAAGAAGAAGAAAGAAAGAAAGAAAGAAAGAAAGAAAGAAAGAAAGAAAGAAAGAAAGAAAGAAAGAGAAGGGAAAGAAGTCGTCTCTAGTTTTAGACGTTTGCACAATTAGATCAGTGGCATTTCTCTGCAATATGCATGAAATTAGACTAATCTGCTGGAAAGTGTGTGAGAGGAGGCGCAGACAGAGGAGGAGCAGACAGAGGAGGAGCAGACAGAGCAGAGGAGGCGCAGACAGAGGAGGAGCAGACAGAGGAGGAGCAGACAGAGCAGAGGAGGAGCAGACAGAGCAGAGGAGCAGACAGAGGAGGAGCAGACAGAGCAGAGGAGGAGCAGACAGAGGAGGAGCAGACAGAGCAGAGGAGGAGCAGACAGAGCAGAGGAGGAGCAGACAGAGGAGGAGCAGACAGAGCAGAGGAGGAGCAGACAGAGGAGGAGCAGACAGAGCAGACAGAGCAGAGGAGGAGCAGACAGAGGAGGAACAGACAGAGGAGGAGCAGACAGAGGAGGAGCAGACAGAGCAGACAGAGCAGAGGAGGAGCAGACAGAGGAGGAACAGACAGAGGAGGAGCAGACAGAGCAGAGGAGGAGCAAACAGAGGAGGAGCAGTGATGGAGAGGAGGAGCAGACAGAGCAGAGGAGGAGCAGACAGAGGAGGAGCAGACAGAGCAGAGGAGGAGCAAACAGAGGAGGAGCAGTGATGGAGAGGAGGAGCAGACAGAGGAGGAGCAGACAGAGCAGAGGAGGAGCAGACAGAGGAGGAGCAGACAGAGCAGAGGAGGAGCAAACAGAGGAGGAGCAGTGATGGAGAGGAGGAGCAGACAGAGGAGGAGCAGACAGAGCAGAGGAGGAGCAGACAGAGGAGGAGCAGACAGAGCAGAGGAGGAGCAAACAGAGGAGCAGACAGAGCAGAGGAGGAGCAGACAGAGCAGAGGAGGAGCAGACAGAGCAGAGGAGGAGCAGACAGAGGAGGACAGAGAGAGAGGAGCAGACAGAGGAGGAGCAGTGATGGAGTGGAGGAGGGAGCATGTCACATGTATGTGTGATTTCTGCATGAAGTGATCATCTCCTCAAGTCATATAAACACATAATGTGAAAGTTCTGCTGCTTCAGTTTAATGCATCTTCTGAACTTTTGTATGTTGTGTTGAAATCTTTTGCACGATAACAACTTTCATTTTTTATTCCAGTTTCTTCCAGACTTTCTTCATGTGGATGAAAATGTAGCTGTGCTGAATAAATCTCTTTTCGCTGTCGCTCTGATCAGAGAACCGACTTCTTCTTTTGTGAAAAGACAAACTCCAGAACATTTGTGTCCAGAGTTCAATCTGAGAACAAACACACACAGTGTTTAGATTCAGATTGTATTATAGCTGAATACAGTTATTAACTTTCAAAAGGGATTGTTATGGTTATTCATGGATGTATTGGTGTTAGTAGTATAGTGATATTATTATTACATTTAGAACTGAAGCTACATCCTCGGTTGAAAACACATCAGCTCTGGAAACGCTGGAATCTGGAATGAGAAGAAAGACAAGGCTCCAACCCTGCCCCCTCCCTTTGTAATCCGTTTCCTCTCTAATGGCCACATGGGGGCGTCCTCCTCCTGTGTGCTGCTGCAGACTCTCTCCTCATTTGCAGCCTTTGCCAGCTCCCTCCTCCTCCTCTCCTCCTCTTCCTCCCCCTCCCCTCCTCCTGGCTCCCTCTCCTCGCTGCTCCTCAGATGGTCCGGAGGGAGGAGAGAGATGAACCCGTGCTCCCGCAGGCCGGCCCGGCTCCGCTCCGGGCTCCTGCTGGCGGCGGTGGCCGCGCTGCTGCTGCAGACCCTGGTCGTGTGGAACTTCAGCAGCCTGGACGGAGGCGCCAGGAGCCGGGAGAGGAGAGAGGAGCAAGCCGCCGGGGAGCAGCCGCGCTGGAAGAGGGGCGACCCGCCGCCGCTGCTCGGGAAGGCGGCCGCTCGACACCAGCTGCAGGCGGTAGGTTCGAATCCCGTGGGGTTGTGGTGGACACGTGAAGATGCTGCAGCCGCTGCACGAGCCTCGTTGTGAAGTGTGTAGATTTAACGCTTCTCCCGCGGATCAGCTGAGGAAACAACGACTCGTGTGTGAAGCAGCTCGACTGAACACATTCATCATTCAAACCAGAAGCGAATCAGACCCGGACCCAACTTCACTGGCTGAGCCCGGTTCCGTTCAACACATCACATTGATATCTGCTGAATGAAAGCTCGATTAATCGATCATATCCGCGCCGAATGTAAGACCGGGACGGAGGTCTTCCTAAAACATCTTCAGTCGTGGTCTCCACCGTGTGTCCGTGTAACACGAACTAAAACCTGTTAGATGTCACGTTGTGTTAAAGGACTTTTGTGTGACGTCGCTCTGCCGGTAGAAGCTCGCTGCTTGTTTCCTTCATGTTGTGAATCAGGTCTGAACCTGAACCTCCAGCTCACACGTTCACCTTCAGGTAAACACGCACACACCCTTCACACTGGGAGTCTGTTGTGGAGCTCAGTGGTGAAGAGCTTCATTCAAACCCTGATCCACTGGGAGAGGAATCATTGAAACTGGTCTGACAACACGACACTGGTCCTTCACACGCACGAGGGGGACGAAGGTTACCTGCTCATTTAAAGCTAATTGTTACTTTCAGGTCTCACTTCCATTTGATTTCCAGCTTTATCCCACTTTGTATCGTGTGTGTTTGTGTGTGTGTGTGTGTGTGTGTGTTTGTGTGTGTGTTTGTGTGTGTGTGTTAACAATTAATTTGTTTTCTCACGTTTAGCAAATTATATTATTTGTGTGTGTTTCGCTTTACCTGCAGACATCCAGGTGTTGTTAAGAAGTGAACATACTGTACATGCTGTGTGTGTGTGTGTGTGCGTCTGTGTGTGTGTGTGTGTGTGTGAGGGAGAGAGAGAGCAGAAACATGGGTTATATGGTAGGGATCCATTTATAAAGCCTTTCATTACAGTTAACCGGATGCCCTGTGATCTTCCCTGTGAGTGTGTGTGAGTGTGTGTGTGTGTGTGTGTGTGTGTGTGTGTGTGTGTGCGGGGTGATATGTCCTGACAGTTACCGGCTCTTAAAACCTTAGAGATACATGCCAGCACTTTTTATAGGACGGGAGATTTGGAGGTGAAGAGAGACGGAGTGTGAGAGACGGACGAGAGAAGAAAGAAGGGATGAAGTGAAGGAGCAGCATCTCGGTGTGAAAGCTAAATGACTGATTAGAGACGTGAAGACACGGCGAGCAGGGACCTCCAGTGTGTGATCAGTGTGAGTGTAACACACCGACTGGTGTGTGTCTGGTTTGCGTAAAGACCGGGTCGGTGTGTGTGAAGCTGGAGAGATGTTTGGTCTCAGCTGCGTCAGGATTCTGCAAACAGGGTTGAATATAGGAGGTTTTAAGGATGTGGGCCATGGATGGGCCACAGTCTGTTTTCAAGACGGATACAAAGCACAATGCAGACACACAAAACCACCATGAGATACACAAAGAGACACACTACTACAAAGACACAAAACTACTACAATGAAACAAAACGACGGCAGAGAGACAAGTGAGGACAAAAGATTTTAAAATGGCCCTGAAGAAGTAAAAATACCATAAAGAGACAGAAGAACTACAGAGTGTGTCTTTCTATGGTCGTCTTGACTCGACCACAAAGACACACATACCAAGATTTAAAAAAAACACAAAGAAGAAGATGGGAAATATTGAAGTAACCATATAAATGTATAATGTGATGGGATCTATGTTATTGTATCACAGACCTAATTCATCACGCTGTTGGGAGAATGGACACACACACACACACACACACACACACACGTCCTAACAACCAGGTCAGACCAGATTAGACGGTAGGTTTGAATCAGATTTTATTGATGGGATTTTTAGTTTGTAATCTAGTTTAAATTTGTCAATAATCCCTAAATACAGGAGGCTGCAGGAGAAGATCCAGAAAATGTCCAGAGACACTGACTCAGACATTCGTTCTCACAGAGAGAACCTGCAGAACACGTCAGGAACACGTCAGGAACACGTCAGGAACATGTCAGGAACATGTCAGGAACATGTCAGGAACATGTTTCAGGGTTTAGTGCAGATCCGAAAGCAGCTTCAGTAACATGATGTCATGTAGAGTGCGCTCTGCCTGTCGTCATGGCAGCAGTCCCCTCTGCTCAGCATCTCACGGGGATGTTCCTCTCTCTGTTTGGGACTTAGCACAACACACTGATATTAAGACCCGGAAGCTGCTTTATGTTTTTTCTTTTCCATAATTCTCACTAAATCTGGCAGAGATAGTTTTAATCCCGGGTCGTCCCGTGGACGTGGAGCTGCCGCCGCCCGTCCTCTCGTCCCCTCGTTAGCGTCCACTTAGCTGCTCCTTCTCCAGCTGCTCGCTCGGCTGTTTCCAGCATTTTGTTTAGACGGATGTTTCTTCTGTTTCCTCTGATTAGATTCTGTTGTTTCTCGGTCTTTGGATGGAGTCCGAGGTGAAGGAGTTAGTTTGATTCAGAATAACTTCATCGAATCCTCCGATCATTTGTAAAAATCCTGTTTATTTAACTCAACGCACAAAAGATGTAAAAATGGCCCAAAAGATGTGAAGATGATGAGACGTTGAAGTCACTGTCAACATCTCAAGCTTCAGTGTGAGGCTCCCTCGTTCTACTCTTCACACAGAAAGTGAGAAACGAGTAAACAAAGGGTTTTTAACGCGTGGAAAAGAGACTAAATCCTCCATGTTAGCGGACGGGACACAAACCAAACAAAGGAGACGTTAATTAAATGTTAGTAAAGATGTTTCTGTCATTTCAGCTCCTTCTTCTCTCTCTGATGTTTGCTCAAGTGTTTCTGATCAGTTTGGTTTGAATCAGTTATTTGATGATAAAAACAGGCTGAGACGTGATGATTGGCAGCTGAGACTGACTCCTGATTGGTTGAGGGCAGACACCAAATCCAAATGATGTCAATAACACAAGATGGCGAGAGGGACATTTGTGTAGAGCGGCTGGAAGCGACGGTTTCACGTCAGGAAACAAACTCACGCTAAAACTTTCCAGATTTATCCTCATCAGTGAGAACATGAAATTCACAGATGTCAAAGGAACTGGTTTCTTTTCTTCCACTATTCCCGTCACGCTCTCTCACCTCCTTTTTAATGTCTCTCGCCCCGGCACCCAGCAGGACGTCTGAAGGCAGCGAAGACATCTTCAATAAGAACCTGCTGAGAAGCCGAGTGGCAGAGACTCGGTGTGTGTAAAGAATGATGTCTTTGTAGGTGATGTAGCTGTGGTCGTCTCCCTGGAATGCAAAGACTTCTGGGAAACACTCACAGGTCGTTTCTTGTAGCTTTGTGAAGGAGAGAGAAAGAGCAGTTTGTGTTTCTCTGAGTGAAAAGCCAGAATGTCAGCAGGACGCTCCAACAGCTCCAGATTCCTGTGGTCACACAAGTCCACTGCTGTCCAGAGGAGGAACGAGCGACCGCGGTAAACACAACGTGTTCCAGGATGTTTGTAATAACGACATTAGGTCATTTTCTTTATTGATTAGTTTGTGGATTTATATAATTTATTTATTTTTCATATTCTCTCAATTGATCATTTGGTCTCTAAGATTTCAAAATCCATTCTGAGCATCCAGAACCTGAAGATTCTCTCAGACGAAGGAAAGCTGCAAATATTCACATGAGAGAATCTGCAGCCAGTGAAACCAGTAAAACAGATAATTACAAACTGGAAAAACCTTCAGATGAATTAACTACAAGTTTAATAAATTACTAATTAGCTTCTATTTAATCAGCTAAAATTAATATGAGCCGGGTTCCTTCTGTATTTTACTCAAAATAACAGGAGAGCTGAATATATTCTCACTGTATTACTACACACATACAGACATACACAGACACACACACACACACACACACACACACATTCCTCCTAGCTGATATTATAGATGAGATAATGAAAGGTTGTCTGAGGAGCAGGTGGCAGCAGCTGATATTACTGCCTTCCCAAAGGAACCCGGATAGTGTGTGTTTGTCACACACACACACTAACCCACACTCACACACACACACACTAATAGACACACTCTTTATCCCTGGAAAAGGCTGACGGATATGTGTGGGATTAAAATACTCATTGAGGTCCTGTGACTTTCTTTTTCTACTGAAACACACACACACACACACACACACACACAAACACTCACACACTAACAGCTGACTGTGAGGTCAAGGCCACAGCTGACTGACTCTAACGTGTCGGCCTCCAAACATTTTTCCTAATTATCACCAAACACAAGCTCAAGTCTGTCGATGAGAGTTTCATTGGTTTTCAAATATTTGTTCATTAATCAACTGAACACATTCAGAATTTAACCTGATGGTGGCGCTAGATGTAAAGCCTGCAAAACGACTTCAGCTCAACCTATTGTAGACATGAGCGTTTGTTCGTCAATCCTCTTTATCGAGACATTGTAGTAAAACAACCGTTATCAACCTGGTGGTGGCGCTACAGGTCAGATTGGGTTCCTCCAATGGAGAAATCTATATAACTTGAAGGTAGTAGCGAGTTTCTGTTATGATTTCTAATTTGTTTATCTTTCCTCCGTACAGGACGTCTACCGTTCCCACCGTCCCAAAGAGAAACTTCCCCTGGACAGCAACAACAACGAGAACTCTGTCCCCAAAGACTTCGACTCCATCGACAGCAACAGCAACCTCGCCACCCGCCAGCGAGCGCCGCTCGGAGACAGCAGACACAAGCTGGACCGAGTGCAGAGCATTCTGGGAAAATCTGCTAACGAGGTCCTCAAGTTGCCTCCGATCCAACCCAGAGGGGTCGGGCCCAGTCGCAACCACACCCACAAAATGAAACCCCGCCCCCAGACGCTCCCGGCTCCGGTCCGGGGGTCCAATCAGGATCCAGCTCTCCTCCGGGCAAAGACACCGGCCGGTCAGGAGCCGAGGAGGACGCCGCCGCAGTGCGAGGTCAGCGGGAAGGAAGCCATCTCCGCTCTGTCCCGAGCCAAGAGCCGGGGCTGTCGACAGCAGATCGTGGAGGTTTACTGCAAACACAAGGACGGAGC
Organism: Pseudopleuronectes americanus; assembly: GCA_038501795.1. Classification (NCBI taxonomy): domain Eukaryota; kingdom Metazoa; phylum Chordata; class Actinopteri; order Pleuronectiformes; family Pleuronectidae; genus Pseudopleuronectes; species Pseudopleuronectes americanus. Next base: position 567,180 of record JBAMIH010000027.1, on the reverse strand, counting down.
GCTGCTGCCCGAGAGAGTTCCTCGCTACTGCCCCCTAGAAGGTGAGATCAGCTGCGTGAGGCTGCAAAGACTCAAGATGCACTGACACCAGGATTCTAATGCAGGAAACAGAATGAGTTGTGTTTGATACGTCAAGGAATATCCCTCAGGTCGTTGAGAACATTCAGATTCAGGATGTTCAGGAGTTTTGGTCGAGGCTTTTGAAAACCTGTTTTCTAGATCGTCCTCTAGAGCGTAGAGCGAGGTACTGAATCTCAGTTCTGACATCATACACCTCCCTGCACCAATCAGAGACCAGGGTTATATTAATCAAAACGTGTCTGCGATCTAGAGTGAGCAGATTTTCAGAAGCGATGGTGAGAAGGTTAATGAAAATCCGACTTTACTTACTGAACTCTTTGCTGTCGCGGTCTGGAAGATGTGGCGTCGGCCCTCATACACCAGAAGATCTGGAATCTCCTCGTGCTTCCAAGACGACGTCTTCGTCTTCTACGTGTTCGGCTCCTCTTCTTCATCCTGAGATCTTTGTGCTCTTGTAGTTTCACGTCTCGTGTTAGAAACCTCGTCCACACGTCCACTCGCTCACTGGGAAGCTTCCACACATTGTCCTGCAGGAAAGGTTCCAGAGCAACGGACTCAGTTCTTACATCCAGAACCTCCAGAACATGTCAGGAACAAGAGAAATGTTCAGGTTGACAAAAATCAACCATTTAAATAGAAGATAAGAAATAAGTCACTGAGCTAAGAATCTGAGTAACTGGTTTTCAGATATAAGTCGTTTAGTTTCCTGTCACGGTGCATTTTACATCTTCTATTAGGCTGATGTCTGTAAAACCTCTGGAGCCTCATGTTAACCCAGAGGATGACACAGAGTTATGGTTCCAACGTATTGACTTTGATCTCAGGGCTGAAGGATCTGTTCACCTCAACATAGTGATTGAGTCAACAAATGAGAGGGAGGCGGTGAGTGGGACGAGCGGCGGCTGCTTGAGACTTTCTTTCTTCTGAATTTACTGGTTGAGGATCATTTTTAACGCGGCACGTGCCTCGGCCATGAGGACGCTTCCCCTCGGGTTCCAGTTCTATTTCCAGGGACACAAAGCATGAATGGACACAGGGAGGCTGCTCATCCAGTGTAATTACACCCTCATTAAACAAGCAGTTTGTCGTCTTATTTTTGGAACGGCTGACTAACGATTTGTAGTCGCTCTCTTGGAACCACCCTGGGCCGTTCGAGGTTTCATTGATATGATTACAGGTTTCTCTGATGATATGTTCTCTCCACAGTGAAGCTGCAGCAGAAACAGGATTTGACTGACGTGCACTGAAAGAGAACAAGAGGGATGTTGGAAAAGTTTGGTTTTTCTGTGCTAATGTCGACATAAGAGCCGATCCACGTCTGCCTCCCTGATTACAGTCATTCCTCGTGGAGCTGCCATCCCAGCAGGCCCCACAGCCGGGGAGTCACTAATTAGCCGAGCAGGCCTCAACTCGAGCCGTCTTTAAAGTGAGCGTGATGATGGAGCCGCATCAGGACGTCTTACACCCTGAACACACAGGAGGCGCATTTAGCTCAGGCAGCAACAGACACACAATGTTTCCACGAAAGACCAAAGTGAAGGAGGAGTCAAATACTCAAATTACCCAAGTTACTTTACTTTAAATTGAGTTTATCTGAAACTAATCAGTCAGAAAGAGCTGAAGCTGCACTTTATTATTTCCATCAGACAATTAAATGTTTTTTTCTTTTCTGATCAACTGACAAAACCCAGAAATCTAAACTTTTCTTTTATATGATAAAAATCATCTGAGCTGGTTCCTCTCTGTGCAGGGAAGGCTAACGTGAACGTGCAGTGGGACATCAACCCAGAGGCCCCCCCCCCGCTCCAGCCCGTGAGGATCGCCTTCGTCCTGGTCGTCCACGGCCGAGCCTCACGCCAGTTCCAGCGTTTGTTCAAAGCCATCTACCACACCTCCCACTACTACTACATCCACGTGGACCAGGTGGACTCACATCATCCAGAAGGAGACCAGCTTTCAAGGTGACCAAGGTGTTTATGTATTGAGACAGTAACCGAGACTTTCCTCCCTGCTCTCCTCAGAGGTCCAACTACCTCCACAGAGAGGTCCTCTCTCTGGCCCGACAGTTTCCCAATGTCCGCGTCACTCCGTGGAGGATGTCCACCATCTGGGGCGGAGCCAGCCTGTTGACCATGTACCTGCGCAGCATGGAGGACCTCCTCAAGATGACCGACTGGTCCTGGGACTTCTTCATCAACCTGAGTGGAGCGGATTACCCAATCAGGTCAGTCCGTACTGAAGCTGCTTCGACTGCATTTAGAATTTCAGTTCAAACTAATAATTCTGTGTTAGAATTTAAGTGAATAAGAGAAACACTTTAAAAATAAAGATCTCTGACCTGAAATAAGATCAGAAAACTGGTTCTTTGTCTTTTGGAGTCGAAATAAATCAGTTCCAATATGAGGGAGTAAATAAATCAATTCCAATATGAGGGAGTAAATAAATCAATTCCAACATATAATATATAATATGTAATATCGGCCGACTCACATATATATAAAGAAATGGTCAATGACTCCTAAGACGTCCTTATCAACCTCTGATCCTCTGAGGCTGATCCTGGCTGCTGAGGTAGTGGGGGGGGGTAACACCTTGGACATAAGGTTGTGGACGCACAGATACACCCCCCCCCCTCCAACCTCAAGTTCATGACTCCACCCTGAAGAGAACACACACAGAGAAGTAACTTTGCACACAGGCTGTAATGGGTAGTTTCACTATCAGTTAATCATGTGGTTTATCATTTATCAAAAACAAGGTTAAAACCATTAAGAGATGCTAGGTTACACCGTCCTACACAGTGGAAGCCGGTGACCAATCAGAGCAGCCTGGGCTCAGCGGCTGAAGAGAGGAGCAGCAGCACTGGACAGTTTGAGGACATTGACGTGACTCAGTTCACAGAACCGGGACAACTGTCTGTGTCCTGATTGTTATCGAACGTATCACGTGTCCAAATCGCACCAAACTCCACCGTGCACGTCCCTGGACCCTGAACAACACACACAACAGGTGTGAAGCTGATGAAATGAACAACTTCATCTCCAGGTCACACAAAAACACATGAAACACAAACTGTCCCACATCAGAGGGACTGAACACGCTGCCAGCCAAAATCCATAATGCAGCCACAGCATTAGCTCAATGGCTGACGTCATGAAGGTACATGCAGTGTGAGTCAATGGATCTGTGTGTGTGTGTGTGTGTGTGTGTGTCAGTGTGTGTGTGTGTGTGTGTGTGTGTTGCATAAAGAACTTTATCTAGGTTGTGATCTGAGCTCGGAGTAGAGCACTTGTTCCTGAAGGTTTCTCTCTTGATGAATGTGTCTTGTGGTCGACATGTTGTTGCTCCCGGCTCTTCAGTCAGATTTGTGCGTGTCAGTAACTCATGAACACAAACATGCCGTCAAACACACACTTGCACGCCCGCGGTTCGTCCCACCGACTGTGGTCAAACGTCTCTCTGCGGTTCTGTCTGCTCATCAGGACGACACCAGGCCGAGGCCGCTCACAGCTCGTCTCCGTGCAGGGAGCGGCAAACACACAAACACACACAGACACACACATGAACGCACACAAACACACACACACACACACAAGCTGAGCAGCTTTTATTTGTAGGAAGAGGCTAAACAAACTGCTGCTCCAAACATGGAGTCAGTCCAGTTCCCTTAATGGAAGATTGTTTGCGTGGTTTAAAAAAATTAAAGATGCCTCGTTTAAATATTTAATCTCATCCTGATTAGATTTGTGTCCTTAAATGGAAAAGTCTGCAAAAACAAAGAGAAAGAAATCAACAGGAAACGTAAAAACCTTGGATCAGATTCCATGAAACTCGGTTGAAGGATGAGAAACAGAAAGAAGTGAATCAAACCCTCCAGGTTCCTCCCTGTTCTCCTGCTCGTGGTGGGACCTGCTCTCTTTTTCCTCTGATGTAAAATGTGATCTGATCTTTGTTATTGATCAGTGTAACGTGATCATTGGCTGAGCGGATGATTGACAGCTGGCGTCTCTCCTCAGGACCAATGAGCTGCTGGTGTCGTTCCTGTCCAAGTATCGCAACATGAACTTCATCAAGTCTCACGGGCGAGACAACGCACGGTGAGAGAGGAACAGTTCTCCTGATGAATTCTGTTTGGTTGTTGATAAAAAACATTTTATTTCTATTTTCTGTTAAAAAGCAACTGATATTTTACATTCTTTAAAAGCTGTGTAATAAATCTCATGCTATTCAGCGTGTCTAGTGCGGCCAGCAGGGGGCGCTGCACTGCGTAGAGGTGGGGGAGGTTTAGCATGACCTCGTCTTTACAGCTGGAAACAACAATTTAACCTCCAAAGAAACAGAGAATTTGTCTCCAGGAGAAAAGGTTTGATTTGTGTGTGAGCTCGACTCTTCTCCCCGACCCTGAAAACCCTGTGTCGTCTCAGCTTCATCCGGAAACAGGGTCTGGACCGACTCTTCTACGAGTGCGACACCCACATGTGGCGTCTCGGGGACCGCAAGATCCCAGAGGGCATAGCGGTGGACGGAGGCTCCGATTGGTTCCTGCTCAATCGGCCCTTTGTGGATTACGTGGTCAACTCCAGAGACGAGTTGGTGGGAAGCATGAAGCGCTTCTACGCCTACACACTGCTGCCCGCTGAGGTAACACACACATGCCCTCAAGTCACCCCTCACACTCCACATGGACAGAGACAGGCCCTGACAGCGCCCCTAGTGGGGAACAAGAGTATCAACAGCAGCTTTTATCGGCCTCTGCTTCGTCTGTTTTCATCTTTCATGAAACCAAACTACAAAGTGTTTGACTTTACACTCACTTGCGTCATTTCAACATTGTTCCCGAGCGCTGAACAACAATTAATCAAACATTTATTCACTTCTGCTTTTGCATGTAGATTAGAACCTTGAGTTTGAAATGTGTCCTTGTTTCAACCTGCAGTCCTTTTTTCACACCGTGCTGGAGAACAGCGCCCTCTGTGGCACCATGGTGGATAACAACCTGAGGCTCACCAACTGGAACCGGAAGCTGGGCTGTAAATGTCAGTACAAGCACATCGTGGACTGGTGTGGCTGCTCCCCCAACGACTTCAAGCCCTCGGACCTGCCGCGCTTCCAGGTGAGAGCCGACGGAAACCAGTTCTTTCACTTTGAGCTCTGGAAAGTCTCTAGAACGGTGAAAGAATCCGATTGTCTATAAAACTGATAGAATCGTTTTCCATATCCTTCAGTTACTGTGTCCGTTGGTTATTAACGTCTTAGTATCACATGTGAAAAGTAAAGTAGTAAAATAAGTTAGATATACACAATGTGGTTATCACAAAATAATAATAAGTATTGCACATGATCCAATCTGGATCGCCCCCTGGTGTCTGGCTGTAGTATCGATCACAAACCTCCTCCATGTTAGCAGATGGGACGAGGAGCAACTTAAAAAGTAGATGTTGAATAAAAGATAGTTTCTGTCACTTCGTTCTCATCTCACTGAAGTTTGTTCAAGTGGTTCTGATCAGTTTGGTTTGAATTATTATTTAATTCAATTTGATATAAGACGAGCTGAGACGTCATGATTGACAGCTGAGCCTGACTCCTGATTGGCCGAGGATCTCTGTATTCATGTCTCAGCTCTAACAAAGCGTTAAAGTTACAGTTGTGTAGAGGCGGAGCTCAGCTTCAAAGATCTGCTCCATCGTGTCAGTGACCCTGGACGTTCCGCCCGAAGCGTCCACCTCCTCTTCTCAGGACCAGAATAGCTTTGCATTCACAAATTAGCGGTGCAGCGCCTCCTGACATCAGGCGGCCTCGGCTCTGCGTCTGTGGTGGAGCTCCTGGTGGTTTCTATAAGCAGAGCAGATCCTGGAAGCAGCTGTACTCTCAGTATTTTTAGAGCTTCTCAGCGAGCTGCCGCGGAGGTTTGTAAGGTTGTCATTATCTTAATGTCGGGTTTCTGTAGCTAGAGAGAAAACTCTGAGTCCTGACTGAGGGTCAGGAACACACAGGATACACGGCAGGTCCGCGGGTCGGATCCCACTGTTTCATACAGTGAGAAGAAAAGAGGATCAAGTCCCAGACAATGATAGATTGTGTAAAATGCATTAAAATAGGTTGAACTGTTCATTGTTGGTTTTCTCCCTCACATTACCAGTACAGTACCTTCCTCTCTCTCTGTAACCGCTCGTCTTCTTCTGTCTTCATCCACCACAGCAAGTGTCCAGACCCACGTTCTTCGCCAGGAAGTTTGAAGCCAGTGTCAGTCAGGAGATCATCAGCCAGCTGGACTGGTTCCTGTTCGGAGCGCTGGCCCCGGGCACGCCGGGCCTCCAGGCCTACTGGGAGAACTCCTACGAGCAGGAGACGGACGGGCCGGCCAGCCTATCGGACTCAGCGCTCAGCCACTACCACGCCTTCGCTCGAATGGGATTATCCCGCGCTGCCAGCTCGCTGCAGGGACATCCCAACGACCACAGCTGCAGGTGAGGGCAGGGCTCCTATTGAAGGAACTTCTTAATGGCGTCCCGAGGGTTGGTAGACGCAGACGTTTGTCCACACGGCTCCTCATTGTTATCAATGGAAAATGAAAAGTTCCAGGAGCTTGTTTTGTTTCCACAGTTTCTAGAGTTGATGATGTGTCAGAGCACGTTTTTTACATATAACGTGTTTTTATTCTAACAATTTAAGCAACGCAGGCATTTAAGGACTAATGTTTGGTAACCATGGTAACATAAATGCACGTCAGTTTGAGAGCGCAGATTTTTCCAAGCACGTGAGGAGGTGAAGAGAAGTGAGAGCAGCTCGTTCTCCACTCTGAGTTTTTCCAGTGAATTTAAATACTGAGATCATAACTGTGTAATGTTTCAGATAGAAAACTGGGAGTGGCCTCAGGAGGTTCTTACTCTCATGTGGATCCATGACAGACCTCATGTTCACAGCTGATTAAATCCAATGATCTGTATTTATAAACGTGAACAAGAAGCAGAACAGAACTTTTCTTTCTCCTTGGTTTGGACCGAACTCCAGATGTGACAGTAACAGTCTGATTGGTTTACAGGACGGTGTGTGACGGGTGTGTCGAACAACATTTCCAAAGTCGCACAGTTAAGGCTGCTTTGGGAAAAGTTGTGTAGCTGCTGACTCCAGAATCTGTTACCGAGGGAAACGAGCAGGGTCAGAACATGAAATGTGTCTTTCCACTAAACTCACCAGTTTGTGTGTTTGCTCGTCCAAATAAAATATGAAGATAACGTGAGCCTGTCCTGAGGCACAATCCAGCTTCAGTTTCTACACGGCTGGGTTTTTCCAGTAGAGAGAGTGGCTGTGGCTGGAGACCCACAGTAGGTACAAGGAGGTACTTGTTGGAGTTCAGGTGGGGATTGGTGGCTAGACCGGGTGGGGGCAGCATTAAGGGAAGTGTGTGTTTGTCAGGGAGTTAAAACAGGAATAGTCTGTTTCTGTGATTTTAGTGAATCAACATCGAAAAACACGTCCACACCAACATGGAATCAATCTGAATTCATCGTCTGCATGTTTCCTCCTCTTCAGCACATGAAGGTCACATGTGTCATAGCAACTCAAGAATATAATAAATTATGAGAATCTCCACAAACGTCCAGTAAATCCTTCAAGATTAAAGATAAACCTCTCATGAACAGAAATAAAGAAACTTCAGTTTCATCTGATGAAGTGCAGATGAACCAGGAAGGATGAAGAGTGTGAGGACGACTCACTGACCAGGAGGAGGAGTCCTGAACCTCTGTGGTTAACACGTGATAATAAACGTGTTGTGTGTTGCAGGTTCGAGGCCGTGGGCCACCCGGTGTCCGTGCACCTCTACTTCCTGTCGGACCAGTTCCAGGGCTACCTCCTGCGCCATGTGGCCACTAACAGAGCCTCCACCCAGCTGGAGACGCTGGAGACCTGGGTCACACCCAGAGACCACTTCACCCCGGCCAGCCCCCCCCACCCCAGCAACAGACTGCAGCATGTCCAGGTCTCACACACACACACACACACACACACACACACACACACACACACACACACACACACACCCACACAAACTTTATCCACATACACACAAATAAGTGTAGTTATGAGTCAGTTGAATTTGTTTATGTTCCATTAGATAAGTTTATTCAGATTTCATTATAGACTTCATGATAGAACTTGGTCTGTAAATTGTGTTTGTGAGTCTGAGGTCGAGTGTGTGATGGAATCAGCTGCTGGTCTCTGAACGTCTCTGGTTCCTCAGGTGGGAGGCGACTGGGACCCCAAGGAGCGTCTCTTCAGGAACTGGGGGGGGATGCTGGGCCCCCGGGACGAGCCGGTGGCCGTGCAGCGGTGGAGCCGCAGCCAGAGCAACCTGACGGCCACCGTGGTGTGGGTCGACCCCACCAACGTCATCGCCGCCACCTACGACATCCTGGTGGACGCCTCGGCTGAGGTCACGCACTACCGGCCGCCACTCACCCCCCCGCTGAGGCCCGGCGTGTGGACGCTGCGGGTACTGCACCACTGGAGCCCGCTGGGCCAGACCAGCTTCATCGTGGCTCCGCTGGAGTTTCACAAGCAGCAGCCCACAGGACTCGGTGAGCAGATCCACCAGAGCAGCAGCTTCAGCTCTGACCCACACGGAGAACATCCTCCTTCACAGAACTGTGTTCAAAACCACTTTTTAAAACATCTAATAAATAGAAACTTACAATAATTAATGTAAGATCAACAAATGATCTGAAATGAAAGGTCACAGGTCACCTTGCACTTGATTCGATCCACTGAGTGTGTCTCTTGCCCTGTTTGTCTACACGTGTGTATTTTCAGCACGTGTTGTCAAACAGATCTTAATGATTTTGTGTATTTGCATGTTTCAAGTTGTGATGCATCAAACTCTCAGTATCAACATTATATCTAAAAAGGACTTTTCTCTAAATTTAAAGGAGGCCAAAGAAAAATTATTTACATGACTTTGGTTTCCAGAACTTCTCTTTTTTAAAAGGGGAATCTTTAAAACTGTGGAGATGAATCACCAAACACATCACATGTAATTCTTAAATTAAACACACCATTAACGTGTTGGTGTCCAGTCACACACACACACACACACACACACACACACACACACACACACACACACACACACAGGGTCACCTCTGTCCAAATTAGCTTCCTCTGAGTTACTGTTTGACCTCCAGCGCTGTGTGTGTGTGTGTGTGTGTGTGTGTGTGTGTGTGTGTGTGTGTGTGTGTGTGTGTGTGTAACGTCAGGACTCCAAAGCCCAGAGTAAGAATAGACAGTGAGATTTTTTTATGGGTTGTTATCAAGTGAAGGAGGCATGTGATGTAATATGAGCACAGTGTGTGTGTGTGTGTGTGTGTGTGTGTGTGTGTGTGTGTTAGAGGTTTGATATAAATGTCAGATTTATCCACATCAGTATGAATCCAGTGTGATTCCTCTCTCTCTCTCTCTCTCTCTCTCTCTCTGTTGCAGAGGACGCTCTGCGGCTGCACGCCGGCCCCCCCAGGAACTCCTACATGGAGCAGAGCTTCCACGGCCTCAACCCGGTGCTGCGGCTGCCGGTGAGCCTGGGCGCCGTGGAGGAGGCCGAGGCCAACGCCGGCCTGACGGGGGCGCCGCTGCGTCAGTGGCTGGACCGGCTGCTGGAAGGCCACTGGTCGGCCTCGGACGTCTGCTCCACCGGCCCCAGCGCCTGTCCCGTCATGCAGCGCTGCCGCCTCACGGCCTGGAGCGCCGACAGCCCCGACCCCAAGTCGGCCCTGGGCCCGCCCAGAGAGGACGGACGCATCAGGTAGCAGACGGACAGACTGAGGGACACGAGGTGGACGAGAGGAACACATGAAGGAAGCTGATGCTTTACTGCGTCATATTTATTTATTTAAAGTCAGTGAATGATGGAGGAGACGGAAGGAAGTTCAGAGGAAGAGAGTTCTCCTCAGTCCTCAGTCAGTGTGCTGCTCTCAGAGTGTGTGTGTGTGTGTGTGTGTGTGTGTGTGTGTGTGTGTGTGTGTGTGTGTGTGTGTGTGTGCGTGTATGTGAGTGTGAGTGTGTGTCAGAAGAGTTGTTTACCTCTTTTCCATGTTAATAAGCTGAAACTGGTCGCTCATCTTTAGGTTGACTGGTTTTATGTCAGACTGGTATCACTGCCATCGCTTTTATTCAATGCTCCCAGTCGTCATGGAAACCCTCAATTCTTAAAAAACTTACGTTTATTAACAGTTATTTGTTGTTGGATGGAAATCGAGAGAGATATTAAACTTTACCATCAAATGCAGATCATATTCTTGTCATGCTCTTCAGATTAAGACAGAATTATAATAAATTATTTAATAAATCTTGTGACTCGAAGCTTCAGTTCAGAAAGTTTCAAACGGAGTCGAAGCACAAAACAATTTCACTGTGATAAACCGAACCCGTAATGAAAATATTTACCTCCATAGAAGTTACTCAGAACTTTAAATAGAAAGTTGTACTTGATTAAACCAAAGCTGCCAAAAACCTAATGAGAACTTCCCCCATTCACTGTGTGTGTGTCTGTGTGAGTGTGAGTCAGTCTGTGTCTGTGTGAGTGTGTGTGTGTGTGTGAGTCAGTCTGTGTCTGTGTGTGTGTGTGTGTGTGTGTGTGTGTGTGTGAGTCAGTCTGTGTCTGTGTGTGTGTGTGTGTGTGTGTGTGTGTGTGTGTGTGTGTGTGATGTCTGGACCTTGTCAGACGCCCTGAGACTTGAAGTGTGAGACGTCTCCTGCAGAGATTCACTTCCTGTTTCTTTTTAATTTGCTCTTCTCTGTAGAAACTGATCATGTGTCAAAGCAAACTTCTGCTGTGTGAGTAATTTATTCTCAAGTTTTTATAAAAACAAGGTTGTTTTCTGAAGTGAGGGATGAATCTGGGTTTTGGAGCAGAAGGAGGATCAGGTCTTTTCCTCAGAGACGATTAAACGGAGGAGGTTCTTCAAGTCCTGTTTTTTATTCCAGATTCTGCTGTTGGTTAACGAGTTAATGTTAATGGTCAAATTATCAAATTCACAAATTTACTTTATTTCCTCTTCGCACTTAGTCGTTGTTACATAAACATTCAATAATAATCATATATTCAACCAGAACTTGTTGAAGGTGAAAACGAATGAAAAACTTCACTTATTGAATTAAACCTGTATTTTCTTTAAAGATTTTTTAAAGGAGAGAACCGAGATTCTGAGGCAATATACATTTATAATAATGTTATTTAATTTTTGATGTTTAGATTGAAAACACCCAGGTCTATACAGTTAGCAGCGGGTTAGCTTAGCATAAAGAGCGATTGATTGACAGGTCAATGATTTTAGTTTGAAAACGTCAGAAGTGCCAAATGTTTCTGTTTCCATTGTTTGATCCAGTTTTAATCCTTGTTTGGGCAAAAAAGAGACTTTAAATAAAGATGGACGAAACAACAGAGCGTCTCTATCGCCCCCTGGTGTCTGGCTGCAGTACAGGTCATTGACGTCCTCATTGTTAACTAATGGGAGGTGGACCAAGCTAAAAACTCACAGTAGACGTTGACTATATGTTTATTTAGATGTTTCTGTCGTTTCAGGTCGTTCTTCTCTCTCCGATGTTTGTTCAAGTTTCTGATCAGTTTGGTTTCAATCAGTTATTTGATGATATGAAAACAAGACGTCATGATTGACAGCTTACTGTTTGATCCAGTGACGAATCCAGTTCAACATGAAACTGACCATTAGCTCCACCAGTCGTTCCAGCCCAACGTCTAAAATGTCCAAGATCTAGAAAGAAAAACTTTATTTTCTGTTCCTGCTCAAGATAAATAGTATTCATTTTTCAAATTAGGAGCCATTTTATGTCCAATATGTACTTTTCACATGACAAGTGAATTGATGTAAATCAGTATTTTGTTAAATATCCAACAGATGAACAGTTTGAAGTTACCGACGAGTCAAGTGATCGTTTCTAGAGGATTTTATGATGGAGTGAAAATGTTCAGATGTTGAAGTTGTTTGATTCTGGAGGAAAATCCCAGACGAGAGGTTTTCAGAGGATTCAGTTGGTTTTTCTTTTCTGTTTCTCTGTTTTCATTTCCTCGCGCGTCTTCATCGTTCTCTCTCTGGAGGTCGTGTTGTGCCTTAGCTGTTCGGTTCCGTTGTAAACATCTAATCTGTCTCAAATGTCCAAAACCAAGAGAAAAGAATTGTTGTGAATGCCTTATAATGACTGTAGTGGTTTTTAAAGTACAACTTTGGAATTAAAAAACAGAATCTCCTTGTCTGTGCTGTTTGTCGCCCTCGTGTGTGAATGAGGTCAGACTCTCCGGCTGTGACAGGAAATCACTCATTAGCTTTAATAAAGATGAAGGTAACACACGTGTGAGAACTCGACCGACACGTTGTATGTTCTGATCTTTTCCTGGGATGAGTTCACACAAACAATCACACAGGAAATCAGCTGTGATGTGAAGCACTTGTCTGTGGAGGGTTCAGGATCCTGGTTCTCTCAGCGTCACACGCCGGCGGCGATGGAATCATCCATACATGTGATCAATAACAGCTGGAACCAGCCAATCACAGGCCTCAGCATGTGACTCTGAGCAGAACGCGTCACATCGATAATATAAACTGTTGATAGAACAGCTAAACACGTCCTGCACCCCCCCATTAATAAATAACCTGCTATTGTTGATATTAAATAAATGTGATTTTATCTATAAATCAACTTAAAACGGTGACTTTAACTGTTTAAATGCACAAAGTTGTGATTAATGTTTGTGTTGTTGCAGGTTATTGAAGCTGTTTGTTAAAAACTCCAGATTAATTTCGTCTTCGTTATCCAGCTTTTATTTCATTTGTTGAAGAAGCTGAGGAGTAAAAAACATGTTTTTAACACTTTTTAAAGCAAAGACAGAAACAATTATAAAAACAATCAACCAGTTTGAACTATCATCAAAAGGAGAGGAAGAAATATAAAATAAAAGTATAAATAATGATTTAAATGTGATGACGTTAGATTTGAGCACAAGATCAGTGAAAACATTTATTAACTATGTTTTAGTCCTGATGAAAAAAAGAATATTCAAGTGTTACAAAGAAAACTCTGATAAACTGGAACCAGAAATGAATTCAAAGAGGAAACTGAAACGAGGTGATGCTGCCCTCGTGTGTTTGTTCTGTTACTTACGTCCGACCCACTCACTGAAAACTTTGTGTTGAACCTGGAGCTGGAAAGTCTGGATATTAATGTCTGATGAAACATAAAGTGAAAGCTGCTGTAATAACAGAAAGAAATAAAACTCTGAGGATCATTTAAACCGCTCTCCTGTTCTCCAGGTTCAAACCTCCATCACCTCCAGTGGAAAGTCTTCTTACCTCCCAGTAGCTTCTCTGCTCTGTGGTGAACAAACGTTTCAAACCATCGGGTGAAGCTCAGGGGTCGTTAATAAACCAGTGACGGATCAGTGGCTTCATTTCTTTAAATGTTGAATGTAGAAACTCTGACGTTTCTCAATAAGATCAGCTAAACATATTTTACTAACTTTTCTTACTATTCATATAGCATCTTAATTGACTAAATAACTTTATCCCATTGTATGGAATATGAGTGATGGACTTTTAGAACCAGTTGTTTGCGGAGAAAGAAGAAAACAGGAGCCATGATCGTTTTTTAACATATATTTTAAGAAAATACAGACAGATGCTACTAATAATTATATACAGAGGGTTTTATTACAGCGGGTCGGGGGTGGGTCAGTTGAGTGGCAGGTGGCCGATGATCCAACGCGCCCTCGGACTCGGGTCCTGGATCCGTTCTTCACTTCTTCGACAGCTTGACTTGTTTGTTTTTTGGAGGCGCCCACTTCAAGCACATGGTGTCGACTGTGGAAGAGACGACAGGTGTGAGACCCCGCGAGGGAAGCAGCATGACACACGGGGCTCCCTGCTCCACCAGCCTCACCTGTGATCGGGGGTTTCTTGTACTGGGCGCTCTTCAGATGCTCCTCCACCAGTTTGGGCGTCACACAGATCACGTGCTGACCTTTCCAGTACTTCACCATGTTGAGCGACTGCAGCGTGCTGATGATGTCGCTCTGCGTGATGCTGGTCATCTGGCTGTGGATCAACAGAGGGGTGTGAGGATCAGGATCTGGGCCCCGGGGGACCGGAGGACTGTGGGTGTGTTTCTACCTGAGGTCTTTGATGGACAGTGTTCCTCTGAAGTCCCTCAGGATCTCCAACAGAACCCAGGACCAGTAGCTTCTGTAGCTCAACTTCCCCAGGTCAGACAGAGGCTTCTCAGGAGAACCCACGGTGCTCTCCAGCTTCGACAGCTCATAGCCTACACACACACACACACACACACACACACACACACACAGACACACAGAGCAGCACAAAAAGAGGTTTCTGATGATGCGTGTTGATAACAACTATATCGACCACCAGTAGCTTAGGTGCAGTTACACACGTTATGTTGCATCACTCACTGAAAGCTATGAGAAACTTCCCGTAGCCTCTGCGTTGGTACGGCGGCAGCGTGAGGATACACGCCACGTTGTTCCCGTCCGGCGACTCCTTCTCCTGGAAACACACACAACGTCACGACCTTTGTTTAACTGGATCCTAATGAACTCAACAACACAGGGAGGAGACTCACTTTGGAGAAGTAGCCGACTATGTGCGCTCCCTGTTTATTGACTTCAGTGAGGATGTAGAAGATAAACGGCTCCACGTCAAAATAAAGCGTCTTGTGGTCGAGAAACAGTTTCGCTAGTAGACAGAGATTCTGACAGTAGATCTGCAAACAGAGACGACACCTGGTTAGTACGACATCATCTCAACTCAAAACCTCCTGAAGTCTATAGAAAGTGACTTCTCTCTTTGTAACGTCAGTGAACATGAAGGAGTTTCTGTCTCAGTCTCTAGATTCAAGTCTTCTTCAAACAGCTGATGTTCATTTAGTGAATTATGATGATTTAGAGTCAAACAGACCATAAAGCACCGACTCATCACTGGAATGAACTGGTCACATGACACATGCAGACAGAGAAACAGGTGTCATGTGTAGAATAATAATAACTTCATGATGTTCTCACCTTGTGGTCTCGTCCATCCGCTTCAAACACGGATATGTTGCTCCTCCGGTAGATTTCTTTTCCTGGAGGCTGCTTCCACTGACAATTGGACTGAAGAGACAAAGGTCACAGGGGTCAAACCTCTGGTATTCAGGTCGCCAGCGATGCTAAACATCTGTTTCACTTCCTGGTGTTAACTGCACTGATGGATGAAGATGAAACCAGCACTGACCAGGTGATGCCTGAAGGTCTTCTCATACTTCATGTATTTGAGACAGTACTCGCAGATCCACAGTTTGGGCTGTTTCCCGTAATCTTCCGGAAATGGTGAGAAGTACCAGGCGTCGATCTCAAAGTTTCCAATCTGGATCTTATCCACGTATTTCACTTTAGTGATCTGTCAGAAGGAAGGAGAGTTGGTGACACAACTGAACACAGTAAGCTCAAGAACAAGGTACTTCTCTTTGCACCAAACACACAACCTCACACGCACACACAGACACACACACACTCACCGCCTCATGCTCCTTCTCCAGTGCAGCTGTCGTTGGATCCATCTCTGCGTACGTCTACAAGGAGAAGAAGATCAGTCACGTTCCAACCAATCAGGAGCCTCAGCAAACACAACATGAAAGCATCACGTGAGAGAATCGAACCTTCTGCACGTGGTTGATCTCATCGTGCTTTCGCTTCTGGTTGCGTGTGATCTTTCTCTCCGGCTGGTCGCCCAAGTCCCCGACTATTCCGATCTCCGTGCTCTTCCTCACCGCGTCTTTCACAGTCTTGGTCAGCGCCAGTCGGGCCTTCCCCACCCACTCGTCCAGGCGCCGGTTGACTGCAGGCAAAGAACCGAGAATAAGGTTCTAACTCACTTTGGAGATAAAGTACAATCTCCATCCACACAAGTGTTTAAGCTTCATATCAATAATCACACACACACACTAATACACCTGAACACACATGTACACTGGTCATGTGATGTAAACAGGAAGTAGATTGTCTCCCCTGCAGTTGGTTGCTTAGTAACAGAGGAGCAGTGATGGTGAAGAGTCAGAGCAGTGATTTCTTTCCTCTGAGCGACAACGAGGACGAAGTGTTAGCGACGCTCTGCGTTCACCGCTGGTAGTCGGGTCATGTGACTGATGAGAGCCAATCAGGATGAGAACGTCTACGTCATTGTTTACAAAAGTCTCAGTTTCTGTTCAGACTGAAACACACCCAGAGTTTCTAACTGAAAAGAGACCAGTTTACACCAGTGTGTGATCCAGAGGCTGGAAACCTCCACCAGGCGTAACCATAGCAACAGGGATGTGTCGCGCAGTGTGTGTGTGCGTGTGTGTGTGTGTGGGGTCTGATGTGTAATTGTGTGTATCACATGAGGTTGTGTACTTACATCCCACATAGTGAACATAGAACTCCTCTCTGCCCTCCTGCTCGTTCAGTCTGGACTGGATCACCTCGGCCGTGTCTGAGGAGGAAACACAAAGGAACCATGAAGGACAGGGAAACATGAAGGAGCCATGAAGGAAACATGAAGGAGCCATGAAGGAAACATGAAGGAAACACAGAAGGAGCCATGAAGGAAACACAAAGGAACCATGAAGGAACCATGAAGGAGCCATGAAAGAAACATGAAGGAGCCATGAAGGAAACCAGACTTCATCAGGGTTTTTACACTTTGAGATTCAATCTAATAACTAGAGAACAACTGAACCGGGATCTGCTCCAATCAGGTGCAGATTAAAAGCCCGTGGGACATTCTTCCATTCGGCAGAACTCATGAAGCACTGAACTGGAAGCTGCGCGTCATGTGTCCGGTGGAGCGGGAACATGGAGCAGCGGCCCTGGGTTGTTTACTGTGTCACGTTCAATCTTAATTTAACATAAAGTCCAACGAGGCTCGGATCCAACAGAACATGATGAGTTTGAATCTACCAGGTATTGGGCTCATGAAGTCACGTGACGGGGGTGTAGAACTCACGCCATGTTTTATCAGCTCTTTGACATAAATACGTTTCTCCGATCTCCACCGACACTTCTTGCTCTCTGCCGCCGCAGAAGCCTCCGCCTCCGCCCGGCATGTGCAGACTACTCGAGCCCCCGGCTTGCCTGCCTCGGCCGACGGCCTCCGCCTCGTCCTCCTCCCCGCCGCTGCCGTTCGAGGAGCAGGCGGCCGGGACGCTGGAGTCCAGCTCCCCGCGCTCGGGCTCCATGAGGCCGGACTCCACCTCCATCGCACACTCCGGCTCCTTGTTGTAGTTCTTGTGGAAGTCGCTGCCGCCTGTCATCATGACCCCGCAGGTTTGAACTCAACCACACAGACCTGCGCACATCCCGCTCGTCCACAGCGGACGGTCCTCAACAACACAACAGACAAGATGGCGGCGGGGAGACGCCATGCTCCTCCCCGTAGCTCCTCCCACAAGCTTCACAGACTACAGCTCCCATGAGCCTCTGCGCCGCGTGGGTTTAATACATAGGTTTGTTAACATGATTCAAGTGAAACACGTGTCATATTATATATATATATATATATTATTACATTATAAAAACCTCCAAGTATTACAAACTGACACATGCAGGATTCAGAAAGAGTGATTAGTCACATAACCACAGACTCCAGACCAGCACTGTGAATCATAATGTGGATTTAAAAACCCACAGGTTTGATTTCCATCCTCACAAAGCTCAGACAAACTTTAAGTAAACCTAATTCCCACCAGGATACTGGTTTCGTCCCATCGACTGTAGACCAGTCTCTTTAGGCCGTGTTATATTAAGTTAGAGATCCTGTACTTGACACCACAGAGTAATATTTACTGTTTTATATGTATAAGTACTTTCTACATTTACTTTCCTAAATGTAGTGAAATGATATAAACTGTGACAGGCTTCATCCGGCTCTCACATCAGTCTGTGTATTGTACATCTTCTACAAATTCTCGGCTGTCACATATTTTCAAATGTTAAAACAACCTGAAGAGAAATATATTTCAACAGGAACCGTATCATGACAATGAGATTAAAGACACAGTGACACTGTCATCCAGAGAAAATTTAATTTTGTTTCTCTCAATTCATATTGCATCACAACCAGAGACGACAGCCATGTGACCTCAGTGTGCGGGTCAGGGCCAATCAGAGACCAGGGAGAGGGCGGCGTCCTGGAGGAGGGGACACTACAGAGAACGTTGTTTCTGCTGCAGGGCTCTAACTGATGCAAACTCATCGTGGAGGAACATTTACATTTGTTCATCGGCCCTCCTGTCGCCCTTTGTCATAGCACCTCCTCCCTCCCCTGCTCTCTCTCCACCACCCTCTGCTGGAACCCCCTGCCCTGACCCCGCTGGGGTGCAGCTCCTCTGCTGTGGAGGTCATTGCCCCCTGCCCCTGCTTCTTGGAGTTCGCCCCTCCCAGTGGTATCGACCAGGCCCAGGCCCCCCGCGGTGTGGGACAGATCGGGGAGGACCCCTCCTCCTTCCACGATGACCACGGCCGCCCGCAGAGTCTGCTGCATCTTTTGAGGATTCATTGTCCAAACTTGACTTGCACCCTGGTTGACCGTCCAGAGGGACGAGCGTCTCTTGTTCAGTGTGGACGTCCCTGCTCATCTGCAGCTGACACGATTCTGCATTTACTTGCATGTGATAGCTGAGACTCCCCTGAGCTGGAGCTTTGATGGGTCCTTCAGTGCAGTGTGAGGACAGAGAGAGTTTGTCCAGCTGCTCTGTGACGGGGGCAGCTCGGCCGTGCTGAGGCCTGAACCGGCCTCCTCTCCTTGGGGCCCGAAAGTGGTTGTGACGCCTCTGGCCCTGACCGCTGCCTCTGCAGTGGGACAGTCCAGGATCAAACTGATCCACTCTGAATCCAGTTTCCTCAGGTGACACAGTAGAGGCAGCCGGGGCCAGAGCGCCAGGGGAGACATCTACGTCCAGGTTTCCATTTTCAGCGACAGACGGAGCCTGTTGTAAAATAACATCATGTAGACTCAGTCTTAATAAAGCTTTGTACTGATGTGTCATTTTTCTCTGTTACAGTTCTTGATGCTGGAATCAGGTGTTGGTCTAAAATGACACCATGTTCGTTATGATCCACACTCACCTCATTGATATGGATCAGAAAGCGATTTGATTCCTCCTCCGGGTCGATGATTCCTCCTTTAGATCTCTGCTTCTCCAGAAGCTTCTGCAGTCGGACCCACTTCTTTTGAAAATTGGAACCAATCGCAGCTTCGTCCAGCTGAGTGAACACAACACATCATACTTTAACTGTTGAGGTTGAAGGTTCCTCCTGGACTTCAGAAGGTGCCTCACAGTGAGGTCCGTTAGTGAAGCCGGACACTGACATGATGGGCAGATTATTTAACGAACGTTACGAGTCGGTCTCACCTCAGGCAGCTGTGGTGCTGCAGACGACAGAAGCTGAGCAACATCATAAGCCAGAGGTTCTCTGCACACCGGACACACCACAGCCAGCTCCTGTAAGAGGACGTCAAGTAAGTATCCAGGATTTCATTGATCAGTTATTCATCTGTGAGACTCATTTCAGACCTGATAGTCTGTCCTGTCCCTGGTCTTATCCTCCTTTAACTCCCTCTCCCTCTGGCGGAGCTCCTTCTCAGAGTGGCTGGCGTAGCGACCGAGGCAGTGGGAGTGGAAGTAGTGGTAGCAGCTGGTCTTGGTGAACGTCTCTCCCTCCTGAAACCAGCAGCATGAGTGGGTTTGATTACATTCTGTGTCTGTGTCCACTTGGTGAATGGAAGCTCACTCAATATTCCTTTTGTAAAAATGATCATATCTGTATCAGGGTCAATGTTTGATAGTTTGATGGGAGAAACACAAACAACAAACCTTAAATCCATAAAGACAAATGACACAGTTCCCATGAGGAATATTACTCTCAGTCAGGATTTCTTTTGCTTTCTGAAAAGACATTGAGAAGTTTTAGAAACAAAACAACTGGTAAATACTCTAAAACAATTCCACAGATTATCATCCACTGAAATAATCCTGATTTCTTAAAGTTATATGAAAAGAGGATATATAGTGACCTCAATGAGCTGATACAACACTGGTGAGCCCAGACTGGACTGAGCCTCCAACTGAAGACACTTCTGGACACTAAGAGAAAAGAGGAGCTGTAAACAACAACACTGATCTTTACACAGCAGAATGTTTACGTCATGTCCCGCCTCCTGCTGCTCTACAGGCTCCGCCCCTCGCCTGGATGCTCCCCACATGTTCCTGTTTGAACGAGTCGGACCCAACAACCTGCTGCTGCTTCACAAACACTAACTCATATCTGAAAACAGCGGCAGAGTCGGATCTGTCTGAAGCTTCAGGTCGTTACCTGCTGAGCTTGTCATCAGAAAGTCCCCGAGGGTTGTGAATGGAGATGTCTGGAGAAGACGAAGGATACTAGAAAAAGAAAGAGAGAGAAAGAGATTCAAACCTAATGTTCATCCGCATTACAAATAAAATAATGATTCAAACAAACAGATATTTTACCACCTTCTCTTTAATAATGTGAAGCAGAATGATTATTATTGGAAACCAGGATCAGAGAATGGACAGCGTACCTGCTGATCCAGAGTCAGAGTCAGAGTGAGACGGACAAACTGAGAGACGGAGTCCTCGGCTGTGGACGGGTACAGAACCAGACTCACCTCCCAGCCCCTGAGGACAACACACCAGTCACAGACACACTGGAGGGTTCATTCAACACAAAAACAACACTAATAAAATCTATATTATAAATATACACATTGTAGGAATTTATTAAATATAGGATATTTATTTTATCTCTTAAATCTTATTTTCACTGAAGCTTTTACTTGATTGTTTTTAGCCATTATTATATTTATTGTATCATAATAAGGATTTTAGAATGAACATTAGTGTCGGTTTTCTTAGTGTTAGTGTTTGTGTGTCTGTCTCACTGTCTCACTGGTTGTGTGTTTCTCTCTCACAGGTTGTATGTCTTTTTCACTGCCTGTGTGTCTCTCTCACTGGTTGTGTGTCTGCCTCACTGGTTGTGTGTCTGTGTCACTGGCTGTATGCCTCTCTCACTGGTTGTGTGTCTGCCTCACTGGCTGTGTTTCTGTCTCCCTGGTTGTGTGTCTGTCTCACTAGTTGCGTGTTTGTCTCACTGGTTGTGTGTCTGTCTCCCTGGTTGTGTGTTTGTCTCACATGTTGTGTGTCTGTCTCACTAGTTGTGTGTCTGTCTCACTGGTTGTGTGTCTGTCTCCCTGGCTCTGTGTCTGTCTCACATGTTGTGTGTCTGTCTCACCCGTCGTGTCTCCTGTCCACCTGCAGCTCTTCCAGGTAGATGGACTGCAGCACCTCGATCTCAGACGAAACACTGCGGAGAACAACACGCTTCGTTGTTAACGGGTTTCACACAGGACACATTGAGCTAACGTTAGCATGTTAGCTAAAGGCTGCTGGGGAGCGTCATCAGAACCCGCGACACGTGGTCAGAGTTTAACGTGAAACACTGAGCGGCTGTGAAACGAGGAAAACAAAGACGAGCGAGTCGCGACACGAAGGAAAGTGTGAGAAGAGAAAAGAGACAGAATGTCAACAACTCACTCGCACTCCGCTGCCATGATGGGGACGTTCCTGTAGGAGCCGCTGGGGGAGCTGCTGGCATACAGCAGGCCGGAAGTGACTTTCTGTTCCAATTTATTATAAATACACACAATTTAAGAGCTACTTACCTCAAAAGACCAAATAAGATAAGATATTCAGCAAGAGGCATAAATATGAATATGATAAATGTGAATACAAATGTTACATTCTTTGTTTTATGAGTCTAAAGGCTGCGAACATAATCTAATACCACGGGAGTGACTGTAGAGGGCGCGTCTGAGCAGATACGCGCAGGAGAACTCACCTAATTAGGAAGAAAGGAAGAAAGAAGAAGAAGAAGAAGAAGAAGAAGAAGAAGGCATCATGTGTCGTTACCAGATTCTTTATAAAAAGTTACTTTACTTTATTTCCACAACACCAGTGACACGAGCTGCTATCATTAATTATTAATTATTATTTATATACGTTAATACAAAAAATGCCTCCCTCCAAATGAACGTGAGTGACGTCATAACGACTCGACGCTCACGTTAGCTTAGCTCGTTGTTTGTGGCGGATAAAGTGACTCGAGCTCCTGATAGAGAGAGAGAGTGGAGCTGATGGAGGACAGTGTGATGGAGTCGGACCCGGCGGAGGTCCCGGCCCCCGCTTCTCTTCGCGGGGTCGCGGACGCGTGGGAGAGTGTCACCGCAGCGCTGGTGAGTTTCTCACCGGAACCAGAAGCAGCCGAACTCCGCTCACATTTCTCCTCATTTAAAGTTTCCTCCCGTGTGACACCGGCTCACGCGCACACGCACATGATCCAGGACCGTTCACCGGTCAGTCGAGTTATCCGGCTCGGTTCGGGATGTGTGATTCTACGTGTTTCTCTTTGTTTGCCTGTGTTTCATGATGTTCTGTCTGAAGTCAATGTTCTGTCATCACCTCAGGGAATCTGATCAAATCCTCCTGAAACCAGGTTCAGCTCAAACATTCAGTTAAATCATAATCATAATCAATTAATACATAATACATACTGACCTATACTATATGAACTAGTTACTAACTACCTACCTGTCTACTTCCTAACCTCCCTGAGGCAGTGTTCTGTGTGAGGTGTCGGGTCAGAATCCCTGATCTCTGGTTCTCTTCAGGTGTCCCCTGGCAGCTCGGGGCCGGAGCCGGGCCTCTCGGACTCTCTGGCCCTGCTGTGTGCTCATGGGCTGGGGCGGCTGCTGGGCGGCTGGCTGCTGGAGACTTTGCAGATGCGTTTGTCATCGTCTGTGGTTCCTGAGTTCTGGTCCGGACTCAAACAGCCAGAGAACGAGCTGGAGGAAAGAGACCGGGCCTGGGTTCTCCTCACCGCCTTCCGGACGCTGCTGGACCGACTGGAGCCGTTCCTTGGTAAGGAGAGGAAACATGAGAAGAAGAAAGTCACTTAGCAGAGCTCCAACCTCCACCGAGGCCCAACGGCTCCTTTAAATTCAACCGCCCCTCTTCTTCCTCTCAGGTGGTCTGGAGCGGCTGGGGTTGTGGCAGGAAGAGGGTCGGGGGGGTCTCTGTGGCCCGGGGCCCAGGGGCCTCCAGGAGCGGGCCTTCACCATCATCAGGGCCCTCCTCCTCTTCTCCCCGTCACCTGTGCTGCAGGAGCGAGTGCTGGAGTTTTACAGCCGGACGTTCTCAGTCTACATGAACCAGGAGGGGGTGGGGGAGGAAGGGGCCGAGGCTCCTGAGGTCCCAGAGGGGGGGGTCTGCCGGGGCTGTGGGGTCCCATCCCAGCAGTGCTGGTGCCAGGAGGCTCTGGATCAACTGAAGGAGCTCAGCCACATTCTGTGAGTCCTCACTTTGTCTCGTATTCATCCAAGAAGCATCTCATGAAACCAGGGGGAGTGAAATCATGTGTGTTTTAAGCATGTGTCTAAACATACATGACGTGTTGCACACGTGTGGTTTCAGTTCCAAACTGCAGCTGCTGGAGTGGGTCAGCTCAGAGGCCGTCACCTCCATCCTCCACAAGCTCATCGAGCAGCGGATGGAGCAGCACTGCCGCGGCGAGTACGAGTGTTCGTTCCTGCTCGAGTTCCAGGAGGTAAAACCCGAGTTTTGACATTAACCAGCTCCTCCCCAGCTCCTCCTCAGCTCCTCCCCAGCTCCTCCCCAGCTTCTCCTCAGCTCCTCCTCAGCTCCTCCTCAGCTCCTCCTCAGCTCCTCCTCAGCTCCTCCTCAGCTCCTCCCCAGCTCCTCCTCAGCTCCTCCTCAGCTCCTCCTCAGCTCCTCCTCAGCTCCTGGTTTCACTCTACATTTGTTCCTTTGTTGTGTGAGCAGTGGCTGGAGCAGGTGCTGGGCTGGCTGAGCAAAGTGTTCGCAAGCAAGGCGGACGCCGACGGTCCGACTCCCCAGTGCTCCCAGTGCTCCCAGTGCCCCGGCCGGGCAGCCAGGCAGCTCCATCCTGAAGCAGTGGAGATGCCACATGCACCAGTTCTTCTGCAGGATCTACGTCAACATGAGGATCGAGGAGCTCTTCAGCATCATCAGAGGTCAAAGCTCTACGTCTCACTTCACCTTTTAAACTTCAGTTATTTCATTTGTGTGAGTTAAAAATAAGTGAAATCCTCTGAAATCAAGAGCAGAAATGTTTCTGTTGAAGAGTTTTTAACTTTGATAAACTACTTGTAATTACTCATATTTGCAGGTTCGAGGTTTCTCATGTTTATTTTGATATTTTCCATCTCACAGATTTCCCAGAATCCAAAGCTGCCATCGAGGACTTGAAGTTCTGTCTGGAAAGGACGAACCAGAGGCAGCAGCTGCTCACCTCTTTAAAGTCGGCCTTTGAGAGTCGTTTACTGCACCCAGGTCAGTTTCCTGTGTTGTGCACGTTGCTGCTTCGACACCAGTTCAATGAACAAGACGCTTCTGTTTTTGTTCTTCTCATGAAATCTCTTTGGGTTTTGAAGGTACTGAGTTTTCACAGAGACAAGAAACCAGAAGCTGTTTTAAAATCCTTTGAATATAAAGTTTATTTTGAGTTAATGTCTTTGTCTCACCGTCCTCAGGCGTCCACACATCGGACATCCTCACAGTTTACATCTCAGCCATCAAGGCGCTCAGGGAGCTGGACCCGTCCATGGTCATCCTGCAGGTTGCCTGCCAACCAATCCGCAAATACCTCAGGTGAGTCTCTTCATACTAGTTACACACATGCATCATATGTATGAGAGTTTCTCCAGGTGGTCAAAGCTGCTGTGGTGTGTTCAGGACTCGGGAGGACACGGTGAGGCAGATCGTAGCCGGACTCACCGGGGACGCAGAGGGCTGCACTGACCTGGCGTCAGAGCTGTCCAGAGGAGACCCGGTGACTCTGGAGATGCAGGACAGTGACGAGGAGGGGAACGAGCCGGAGGACTGGACTCCGGACCCCACGGACGCTGTGCCAGGTCAGTGAACGCATCATGTCTGTAACTCCTTGACTCCTCCGGCTGTCCTCGAATGACCTTGAACCTTCTTCTGACCTTTTGCAGATAAAATGGGTTCAAAGCGTCGCTCGTCGGACATCATCAGCCTGCTGGTCAGTATCTACGGCAGCAAGGACATCTTCATAGACGAGTACAGAGCCGTGCTGGCCGACCGGCTGCTGCACCAGCTCAACTACAACACTGCCAGGTGTGAACACACGTGTCCTCTCCTCTGACCTTCTCACACAATCACACACACACACACACACACACGTGAGCACACACATCACATGGAGCCTGTAAGATGAGATGATCCTTTAGAGTCCCACAGTGACGAAGTAGCAACGTCACAGGAGCAAGAAGAAGATCGACGTCAGTGAATCGTTCATGATCAACAGACATGGACTGTGAACGACAGACGACTCGTCAGCTGATGTCACTTCTCGTTCACACATGATGTGTTTTGTGTATTCAGGGAGATTCGTAACGTGGAGCTGCTGAAGCTCCGGTTCGGAGAGTCTCACATGCATTACTGTGAGGTCATGTTGAAGGTAAAGACCTGAACTGTCTCATCATTTCACTTTCAAAGAAAATGAATAAGTAAGGATTGTGTGTTTGATCAGTTCAAAGGAAAGTGGGTTCACATTCCTCTCGTCTGTTCCAGGACATGGCCGACTCTCGCAGGATCAACAGTAACATCCGGGAGGAGGAGTCGAGGCTCGGCGAGGAGGAGGAGCAGCCGCCGCTGTCCCTGTCCTCCATCATCCTGTCCTCCGAGTTCTGGCCGCCGCTGAAGGAGGAGAAGCTGGAGCTGCCTCCGCTCGTCTGCCAGGCCATGGAGGCCTACACCCACCGCTACGAGAAGCTCAAGGTGGAGTCCCCCGCTGCTGCCTGACCAGTCGCTGGTTCTCTGTTTGGTGAAGAGCTGGTTTTAATATCACTGAACACTGGGTCTTGGTTTCAGGCCATGAGGACGCTGAGCTGGAAGCCTCATCTGGGCTCGGTCACTCTGGACGTGGAGCTGGAGGATCGAACCCTCACCAACCTCACCGTGTCTCCCATCCACGCCGCCATCATCCTGCACTTCCAGGAGAAGAGTATGAACTCTCTCCTCTAAACAGATTCAATTAGTGTTGTTCTCCAGACTCAGTTCATGTGAAGTGACAGAAGGAGGTGAACTGAGAGCTGAGGCCACGTTTCCTTTACGTTTAAACATGAAACTGAGGAAACGTGGACCTGCTCTCAGCCGAGCTCCTGAACCCTGAATCATATCAGTCATGTGTTTGTGTTCCATCAGGCTCGTGGACGCTGGAGGAGCTGAGCGTGAAGCTGGCCGCCCCGAGGGAGCTGGTGCACAGGAAGATGGCTCTGTGGCAGCAGCACGGCGTGCTGAGGGAGGAGGCGGCCGGGCGCTACTACGTGGTGGAGACGGGCTCGTCCAAAGAGAAGATGGAGAGAGGAGTGATGCTGATCGACAGCGACGAGGAGAGAGACTCCAACACCACGACCCAGTCCGAGCAGAGGGAGGAGAAGCTGCAGGTGCAGGAGACACACACACACACACACACACACACACACACACACACACACACACACACACATTCACACTCACACACACACACAGTTAACAGGATGATCAACTTGAACCCCTCCCTCTCCCTCCAGCTGTTCTGGGCCTACATCCAGGCCATGCTGACCAACCTGGACAGTATGACTCTGGACCGGATCCACTCCATGCTCCGGATGTTCGTCGCCACGGGACCCGTCGTCACGGAGATGGACGTGAACGAGCTGGAGGCCTTCCTGCAGAGGAAGGTCCGCGAGCACCAGCTGATGGTCTCTGCCGGAGTTTACAGACTCCCCAAATCCAACTGAGCACCGTCCGAGTGTGACGCTGCATTCAGGCGTCGTCAGAAAGTGTGGAATCCACAGATATCAGTTCCCATACAGTGACTGTTTGTTCTGCAGACGGGTTCTGAGCCTCAGTCTGAAAGAAGCTGAGACATTTTAACTTTCCAGAGAGAACCTCCTTCTGCTCAAACTGGATTTCCATGTGATGTGAAGGCTCTTCCTCTGAAAGGTCTGGTTTTCAAAATAAAAGCACTTCCACTCTCCTCAGCGTCCAGATGTTGATGCTGCAGCTGGAGATGACGTAGGTCAGGTTGTTTTGAACATTCTTGTGATTTAAATATAAAATCTCTGTCATGTCTCCTGTGGGTTTGAATGTTTTTGTCCAGCTGTAGATTTTTACACTTTCTGCAGACGTTCTCTGACCTGGATCAGTTTCTCTTAACAGTCAATGTATTAAGTACATTTATACTCAAATTAGAAAAAACTGTAGTTGAGAATGAATTTGAGGAACTTATCTTTAATGCTGCTTTATTGTTTTAAACATTTTATAGAGAAAGGTACCAGCTAACTGGAATACTTCAGATTTCAGAAGGAGTCAAGCAACAGGTCAGAGCCTCTAGTTGAGTAATGGAGTTTCTCCAGTGAGATGTTCCTGTTTGTGCTTTAAAGTTAACGATCTTTATCCAACAGTTCTTATTTCTTCTGAGCACAAGTCAGAGCTGAACATCTACAGGTCTGAGGAAATACTTTGGAGCTTCAACAAAATCAGGGTTTTATGTTTATAAGACCATCGACAGTTCAGCTTCACTCTTCAGCTGGTTGTGTCTGTGACTCTGTCAGTTGTTCTCTCAGGAGATGGAACCCACTCAGCAGAGAGAACAGACGCTCAGGGAGAGAAGGAGGAAACTCTTGTTCACACTCACACATCAAACTGATGTTTTACAGTTCAAGTGGTGATTTAACTGAAATGACATCAGGACTGAAGTTAAACTCAAACTTCACCTTTACATGAGTTATCTTTGCATCTGGACACAAACTCTGGATTTATTGCTTTATTTGGATTTGGACACATTTGCTCGGCGACAGATTTACATTAAAAACAAACAACTGGAACATTTTGTTGTGTAGTCGGAGTTTACTGGCGTTATTAACTGAAACAAGGCAAACGCACATTGAGACTGAACACAACTGTTAGTGTGTCACGTTTACGATTTATTAACGACTACAACCAGTTCCCTTTCAGTGGCACAACACTGGTTAGAAGAACAAAAAGGCAAAACTCAGTGGTTCACTAGAGCAACGTTAAAGGACCATAACAGTGTTTTCATTACAGTTAGTTTATATCTCAGTTCAATTTAAAAGCAGATTGTAGTGTTTTTTTATTTAAGTGGGTTTCAGAGTTTTTCTGTTTCCGTCTGGACGAGAGGAAGTGAAATCTACCATGTTAGCAGATGGGACGTTCCTGCTGAGTCTTGTTTGAATCAGTTCTTTGTGGAGCTGCGACTGACTCACAACAGAACGATCATCACTCTGATGCTTTGACTCAGATTTCATGTCCAAGTTAAAACTCAAAGCTCATTTTCCAACATATATTTTATAAATTCATGCAGATTTTCTGTTTCTCTAATATTTAAATAGACTCCAGGTCGGAACCGTCCAACATATCAAGCACGTTAGACACTGGAAGTTAGGAATCTGTAAACAGCTCTTTTCATTTATATACACTGAAAAATAAATGATTAATCAAGAAACCAATCACCACATTAATGCAAAGTAATAATAAACTTTAAGTGCAGATGTCTGAGCTCCTCGGGCCTCAGGCCTCGTCTCAACATGAAACTCTGAAACACTACAACCTGCTTCGATCTAATAACATCAGAATGGTCCTTTCACTGTCGTCACCCCCCCGACTGCTGCAGGAAGTCAGTGATGACAGATCAAGGCTCCGCCCACACGGACACGTTTTAAACTGAAAACACTAACACACGTCACGTGACTGTTCACATACACTGGTCATTTGATGTAAACAGGAAGTAGATTGTCTCTGCAGTTGGTTGCCTGGTAACAGAAGTGCGATGACAAGTCGAGTCATGTGACTGATGAGAACCAATCAGGAAGAGAACGTCTGCGTCTCAGTTTCTGTTCAGCACCAACACGGACCCAGAGTTTTCAAACTGACACGAGATCAGCAGCGTTGACAAACTTCTGTTTCAGCCGCTCGACAAGTGCAGGCGTAACCGTAGCAACAGTGATGCATTTTAAAACCAAAGTGAGCCGTGTGGACTGGGCCTGGATCCCTCAGTGACTGTCACAGCAGCAGTCGAGCAGAGTGACCGACTGCTGTGTTGAGACTTGGCGTAGTACAGAGTGAAGCCAGTTCCTCACATTGAATCACTCGTCTTCCTCTCTGAGCGTCTGCGGCTCAGCAGCACTTCTTCCCTCTCTTCCGGCGGTCCCGGTCCCGGTGGGCGTTGATGTTCACCGTGCCCTTCTCCCGCTCGCGCTCCCGCTCGGCTCGGTTCTGACTCTGCTTCTTGGCTCGGAGCACCATGTGGGTGAAGGCCATGAACATCTGAGCAGGGAGCAAACACAAACACAAACATCTGGTTGAATCTGTTCTTTAGATCTAAATATGAAAAACACGAGTATATAAAATAAACACGTGTTGAGAACCATACTCTGGTTGTAGTTTGTGAAATCAAACTTATATAAATTGAATCAAAACTAAATCTTTTGTAATATTGTGATATGAATGAAGCCAGAGGACGTGTTCCAGTTACCTCCTCTACGTTTACGTTTTCTTTGGCACTCGTCTCAAAGACCCGAACCCCCACCGACTCCCCGAAGCGCATTGCATCCTGGGTATCCACCTGCCTCCGGGCAGGGTCGTCGCTCTTGTTCCCCACTGACAAGAAAGCAGCAGCTTTAGTTTAGTAATGGAAACATTTAATGGATGAAGCCTCTTCAGACGGTAACTTGACTTTATCTGACGTCTCACCCAGGATCTTGCAGACGTTGTCACAGTTCTGAGAGATCTCGTTCAACCATCTCTTCACATTCACAAATGACTCTGGATTCGTCACATCGTAAACAATAATGACACCGTGGGTGTTTCTGTAGTATCTGCAGAGAGGAGGAGGAAACTGAGTGAACTGACGGAGACAGACTCAAACTACAGTGAAGCTAAAACCCCTGATGATAGAAACCAGCTCTGGAGATGCTTACGTTGACGTGATGGTTCTGAATCGCTCCTGACCCGCTGTGTCCCAGATCTGCAGCTTCACCCGTTCTCCATCAATGTCCACGGTTCGAATCTTGAAGTCCACGCCGATGGTGGTGATGTAGCTGCCTGCAGGAGACCAGAGGAACAGACATCACACACTGAACACTGTGTCACACACACACACACACACACACACAGGATGGACTCACATCCTCATTTAAAACCTTAAAGCCGCATTAAAAGGGAAATAAAAATGTCTTCTGCAGAATCTGTTAATAAACTTCCTCCCACTGTACAAGAAGGAAGCCATTTTGCACCAATGACGTCCACAGGAGTCAGAGGAGAAGCCCCAAGCTGTCAATCATCACGTCTCAGCCTGTTCTTACGTCATCAAATAACTGATTGAGATCAAACAGATCTTGTAAGTCACGTCCTCTCAGCCGGACCTGAGGAGCAGAGCTGAGATGATGAGTGTTTGTCAGAAGGTGAAACTCACCAGAGAAGGAGTTGTCTGCGAAGCGGAGCAGGAGGCTGCTCTTCCCCACATCTGAGACAGAAACACAGCAGAGCAGCAGTTAGCTCAGTCTGAGGGAATGAATGTGACATGTCTGATTCAAAGAGGAGGAAATCACGTCCATGAACAATCTGCTGAGAACTGAGAACCAGTCGTGACTTGTTGGAACGAGAACCCGAGGAACCAGAATGAAGCAGAAAATCTAACTGGAGTAACTGAAGAGGACAAACGTCTCCTGCTGTTTACACTGAAACCAGTTGATCAATGAACGGCTCCTCATTATGTGAATGTGTGAGTTTGATCTATCACAGCTAAACGCAGCCCTGGTTGTGTTAGGGGGCGTGGCTTACTACTGACACGGTGTTTCCTGTCTGTTACCACGAAGCTTCAAACTCTGCAACTATCACAACCGACCGAGGAAAGAGAAATGAAAACATGAATTCAAATGATTTAACAGATGATAATAAAAGACTTTTAAAATCAAAGCTTTGGATCAGTTATGTTTTCATTTGTTTCTTCAGAGCACATTGAACACACTTAGTGAAGGAGTTAAAAAGCACTAACTGGAGTCTCCGATGATGAGCAGCTTAAACAGATGATTGTAATCTTTTCCCGCCATCTCGAGGCCGCGATCTGAATATCCAAGTAAAATCAGTTTCATAGGAGGAAGTGATGTCGCTCCTCAGCCCCGCCTCCCGACGCTACGAGCTCAGAGCAGCACCGGCGTTCGTCCAGAACTCAGCAGCATCGTTCCCACGGCGACAGCACCAGCACATGTCCAGTTGAATCTCTGCACCTTTAGAGTTTTGGGTTTTATCCTTTGAGTTTCAGTTTGAACGTTAGGAGTGAGACCGCAGCAGCCGGCAGAACATGGAACATTTCTTAAGACCTCTGTGATTCATGCTCCATGGTGAAGAGCGGCCGCCGGGCTCCACCTCAGTTCCAGCTCCACCCGATGAAGCTCCTCTGGGGGGGGGATTTCCAGCTCTGGGCGACTCATCAATTTTGAAATCCACAGTTCTGTCAGCGGCTCCCTCCTCCTCCTCCTCCTCCTTCTTCCTCCTCCTCCTCCTTTCGATTCCCTCAGCGAACACGGTGTCTTCACAGAGGTCTCAGCGAGTCGCCCGTTTGAGGCTCCCGGATGTGGCCCTCTGTGACTGTAGCTCTGACAGATAAACGTACCAGCGACTTGACAACTGATCCTCAACCCAGTTATCGCCCCGAGCTGCTGCACGGCTCCATCCCTGGTTTAACAGAAGTGAGAAACGAGGGTGTTCCTCTTTGCTGAGGTTCCTCCGGGTCCGGCCCCTGATTTCACTTCAGCTCCTTCGGTCACACGTTTCATCAGAGGAAGAGGGCGTCACTTCTTCAGTCCAGGGTGTGAAGACACTAAACAAAGAAAGGAGGGAGAGGTGATGTGAAGTTAGACCAGCCGTCAGTGTGTGTCCCTCCTTACACCCCCCCACCCTGCTCCTCAAACAACGGCTGAGTCACTGAATATAACTTCCTCATCCTGCTTCTTCCACCCCCGTCCTATAGCTCCGCTGGGCTGGCAGGGAAGCAACAACACAAGCTAAGTCAGGCCGGGGGGGCTCGGCTCACTGAGCTAACGCAGCTAAAGTTTCCATAAAAACAGGAAAAGCTGCTTTCAAGCACCCGGACAGGATCCTGATGATCTGAGCCGACGAGGGAGCAGAGACAAGCTGCACACGAGGAAACTTCAGATTAAACATATTGTATAACCCTAACTTTTACAGGTTGAATCATGAATCATGCTCCAGATCAGCTGAAGTCACACAAACTGTTTTCATCTGCACTGGTTGAATACTGAGATTGTAGGATTACACAGAACCCACTGAGCAGGTTATCACCACAGCAACAGAAGGATCTGAGTTCAGTTCAGATCCAGACACTTTGTTTAATGAGGTTTAAGAAGTGAGTGTTGGTGTGAGCTCTCCTGAGAGACGTGTGTTACGTTAGTGAAGCTGCTGGTGAACACTTTGTTTTCAAAGTGTAAAAAAGTCCAGTTTCACTTCGTCTTTGTTGAAACTTTCATATTTAGATTTGATTCAGAAGCTGATGAGTCATCAGAAGATCTGCTTGTCTCCTCAGAACCAGCCTGTCAATCATCTTCTGTTTATAGAAACTCCAGCTGTTTGAAACATCTGCTGAAACCTGCTGGTTAAACACTATCTAACTGTTTAACTGAAGCTCAGCTGTGAACGACCTTTAGAGAATCGATCCCAGAGAAGTCACGAGTCTTTTACAGACTAACTCACCTTCTCCATCGAGCCCCAGGCTTCTGCCAGACTTCATTCGGAATTCTCTGACTTTCAGGGAATTCAGGATTAAGGAGCTTTCAGTTTCGCTCTGGTTGCTGGTGATGACATGTGATGAACGAGGGAGGAGCCCTCTTCAGTTCGGCTACAGTTTAACAACATGTGAAGAAGCATGTTGGAGAACATGTGAACTAACTCCCGTGTTTAGAGGTTAAAGCGGAGGCAGCTCCAGCGGGGCTGCGAGCTGCAGCTGCGGGTCTGAAACATTACAAACACGAGCCACAAACACACTTCACCTCACGTTGAGTTTAAACTGTTTGAGCCGAACACACAACGGTAACACGACGTCTCACACAATGGTCTGTTTGTGTGTCGGGACCGTGAACCGAGGCCCACAAGCGGGGAAACGGGAAAACGTCCCGTGCTTTAGAGCCAGTCTGGGCCGGCGGAGCCTGGGGCCTGTTCCCGACACGTCAGAAAAACTTCCCCGGAGAAAGTTGAGCCCTCCCCGGCCTGAGCGTGAACACTCACCGCGGTCAGTCAGGCCGTGAGCCCGCTGCTGGTCGTCCGGCTGAGGGCCGCTGGGTGTGGGCTCCGGTGGAAGAGCGTCCTGGTCCTGGTTCCGGTCCTGGTCCTCCTCGGGTCCTGGTCTGAACCGACTCTGACTCGGGTCCTGAACCGACCACACCTGCCTGATGAGCCGCTCATCATCTGGTGCTGCGTTCAAGCGTGTGGGAAAAACCACTTCTCGGTCACATGTGACTAACGGGGTGTTTCTACATCTCCTGAGTGTTTATCAAGTTTATCAAATCAAATCTACTTTATTCATCTCGGGCCGAAGTGAGTCAGCAGCTGCAGGACTTTGACCTGCAAGCACCACAAGGACACATCGTGTAACACCCAGAGTAACAATACTGAATAAAAGTGAGTGAGATATGAACTGAAAACAGTGAAAGGATGGAGGTGGAGATCCTGATGATCCTGATGTCTCCACCTTCCTCAGCAGAACACCTCCACACCTCCACACCTTCACCTGCTGCTCTGAAGCCTCAGGTTCACAGGTTGTTCAGCCATCTTGGTTGTTTGAGACCAGAAGTACCCATGTTTGGAGGAGCAGGGGGTGGAGCCTGACACGCCCACCTATACCAATTGGACAGGTATCCCCCCACCCCCATCACATCCGGTGCTTTATGGTCTGTTCTACTCTGATCAGAATTCATTAAATGAACATCAGCTGTTTGAAGACTTGAAACTAGAGACTGAAACTCCTTCATGTTCACTGAGGTTATAAAGAGAGAAGTCACTTTCTATAGAAACTACCAGTTTGACACTTGACTGCTTTTCCCATCACGCTGTAACGTGATTCTAGTCGACCGACTCAGAGGGCGATGGTGTTAAAGGTGGTGGGGTGGGGTGGGGAGAGCGTTTGGTGACATAGTCTTCGAGCAGCAGGATGATGTGTGACTGTTAAATTATGATAGTGATGATGGAGGAACATGTCACTCGGACTCACCGATGAATCAGGTGTTTATTCACAGGTTTGATTATTAAAAATATAGAACCTTCTTCAAGATGGATGAACAGCAAATATGTCACACAAATAAAGTGTACAATTGCCTTTTTATTGTTATTATCAACCATTTTTCAACAAAGAAATTAACCACGTTTCTGATTCTCCTCACATTAAATGGCAATCACGAATCTATTACATGTTAATAACCAAAATACAGACAGCCCATATCTACAGGTAGAACACAATAAACAGTACAGGTACAGAGGAACATCATTACTTTAACTCAGCTGTTTTCATGTGTTAGCTTTTCTTACTCAGCTCATAAGAATAAATGTACAGACTGGTCCTGCATCACACTGCTGATCCACGTGTCGTGGCTCAGAACCAAATCCAGTCCCCAGACATTCACACCCGTGAATCGTCTGTGAAGTTCATGTTGTCCAGACTCGTCACAGCTGAGTGCAGAAACACCACAGAAGAAGAAGAGGGGACGAGTCTCTGTGTCCTCAGCTCATTTCCTCCGTCTGCTGGTTGACGAGCGACTGGGCGACTGTCGGCTGCCGCTTCTAACAGGAAGGAGAGAAGAAGAGGAATTACTTCTCATGTCGAAATAAGATTTAATTAAGAAGTTAAGACACAATAAACCCTCTGGCTCAAAGTCAAAGTGTTTATGTAAATTAAAACCTGAATGATCTGGATTTTGGGGTCGATGCTATTATCCGGGAGTGAAACACAAATATATTGCGACCGTGTGTTTGTTTAAATTGTTCAAAATTCTTCAGATGTTATCAAACCGTTAGTGAGGTTTTATATTTGACAGTTTAACCATTGAAATGGAAAAAGGAAAACATATTAAACAATAAACAAACAGATACATAAACATATTTTTAATGCATCTTCTCTACATGTTAACCATAGTTCAAGCTGCTTCTCATTCTGTTCCGTAGACGTGTTGGCGTGTACAGACCTGCGGCTCGGGGGGGGACGGCGCTGCCCTGATGTGTCTGGGAGGAGAATAACTGAGGGAGCGAGAATCTCTCAGAGAATCAGCCGGATTCCGCTGGGGCCTGACCGGACTGAGAGGAACACACAAGAGGTTCAGACTTTCACCTTGAGGGAGGACGAGCACAACTAAAAGGCAGTTTCAAAATTGAGAGTGTGTTTGAAACAGATCGAGTTCTTCAGTCTGTGCACGTCTTCTGAAAGCTGAGAGTTATGAACCAAACTGATGAAAGGGCAATACTACTGGAAATCATAGGGAGGGGGGGGGGCAGTCTAGCCATTTTTTCAAGCAAAACGACCCTAATCTATTTGATGTTGGGCAAAGGGACAAATGGAGGACAAGTGGAGGACCTGCCCTCTAGTGGATGTATCACTGAACAACAATGCCAGAGTAAAGGACTTGTGATGTTTCCCTCATTCGAAACAGATAAATCTCTTTTTGTAAGTCAAGGTTTGAATGAGCCTCAATTCTTCAGATACTTCTCCTCCTCCTCTTACCTCTTGTTCTTTGTTTCCTTGTCTCCGTCCGAGGAGGACGAGGACGAGCTGCTCGGAGCTTTGGTGGTTTTCCTGTTAGACAACATGAGAAAAAGGTAAATCCTCTTTGAAAATCAAACATCTCATTCTATTCTGTCGTTCACGCTCATTCCCTGTCGCCTGCTCACCCTTTTGCTGGCTCTGCCTCAGAGTCAGAACTGTCTGAAGAGGAGGATGAAGAGGAGGAGGAAGAGGAGGAGGAGGAAGAAGAGCTGGAGCTGCTGCTTCCGTTGCTCTTCTTCACTGCCTCCTTGCCGTTCACCGTGCTCTTGATTCTGACCGTTTGGTCTGACGGTCGAGCGGCAGCCGGGGGCGACTCCTTCCTGGTCGGACCTCGTGATGGCGGCTTGGCGTCTGATTGGCTGCTGGCCGGGGACTTTCTGGAGGTCATGTCGGAGCGGGGGGGATCCGACTGGGAGCCTCTTCTACCTGAGGGTGGAGCATGGGAGGAGTCTCCGGAGGGACCCTGTGAAGAGGAAGAGCGACTCTTCTGCTCTCCGTCCTCTTTCCTGTCGTCCTCTCTTCTTCCGTCTTTCTCTGCTGGTACTTTTGTTTCTTTACTCTCACGAGCCGGTGAAGGTGAAGAGGACGAGGACGAGGAGGAGCCGGAGGAAGATGAGGAGGAAGAGGACCTGCCAGGCGGGGGAACATCTTTTGGCTGCATCTTCGCTCTCTCTCTCTCTTGCTCGACCTCTCTCTGTCTAATCCGCTCGTTTTCCCTCTCTCTTTCTCTCCCTCGTTCCCTGGAGAGAGAGCGACTGCTCCTCCTGCGTCGCGGAGGAGAAGGAGAGCGACGGGACCTGGAGGACGGAAATATGAAGATGATTTTAGAATTGATAAAACTTTGTCATTCGAGAGAAGAAAAACAAAGGATACAAATATTTAACATAAAATCTACCGAATACAGTTAATGTTCCTGAAACATAATTTTGATCTTAGATAAATTTCCCTATTTTCATAAACTAAAAGAAGTTTCCTTCTGACTGTGACCTTTATTTTTACTTCATGTGATGTCATTTCCTGGAGAATCTTCAATGCATCACATCAGCAAAACCAGTAAAACCTCAGTTTATTGTTCTTGTAAAATATGATTTATGAACTTACTGAACCTGTCCTAAATTTAGACAGTATAAAAATCTGATGTTTTTTCCATTTGTCTCCTCGTGTCCACTCAGCATCACTTACAAGTGTGTTGTGTTCAGAAATGTTTCAGAATGTACATGCGGTCCTTGTCTTACCTGGTGGGGGGGCTGCGCCTCCTCTGGCTTCTGGATCTGCTGCGTCTTGGAGGCCGATCACGTTCTCGGTCCCTCTCTCTGTCCCGGTCCCTCTGCCTCTCTCTCTCTCTGTCTGACCAGGCCGGAGGAGGGGAGGCTCTCCTGGAGCGGGGCGGGGCCTCCTGGTACTGCCTTGGTGGAGTGCGACGGGCGGGGGAGCTGGTGGTTGTTTTCTTGGGCGGAGAGCGGGACCTCCTGGTCGGGGGGCTGGGTCTTGCCCCCCTCCTGGCTGTGCCCCTGTCCCTCCCTCTATCCCTTTCCCCAACTTTGGCCTCCAGCCTGTTTTTGTCAGCCTCGGCCTCAGGGTACCTGCTGCCCCTGCTGTGGTCTGCTCTGCTGGGGGGGGGAGCGGGGGGGGACTGGGACTGTCCACCTGTGTGGGGCTGTATCGCTCCTGACCTTTGGGTTGGGACAGAGGTCTGTCTGTCCTCTCGCGTCGGTCTCCTCCATCTTGTCGTCTCAGTGCTTCGCCCTCAGATGCAGAAGCAGAACTTTCTTTTCTTCCATTGGTTAAATACCTATGAACTGCAGCTCCGATGGCAGCTGGGGCACTTTTCACGGGACTGGCTTTTTCCCTCCCTGCTGCCTTCTTCGCCTTGCCTTCATCCTCAGAGGATGATGAGGAGGAGGATGAAGATGAAGAGGAGGATGAGGAGCTGTCGCTGTCACTGCCGCTGCTGCTGCTCCCACTGCTGCTGCTGGAGCTCTCTTTGCTCTTCTCAGCCTGTTTTGCTTTGTCTCCTCGTTTCTCCTTTGCAGGAGGACTTCTCGTCTTCTCCTGACGGTCGATCGTGTTGTGTCTTTCGTTCGTGTTTTTTTCGGCAGGTCTGAGATCTTGTCTGCTTCCTGCAGATGGTCGGACCCCCTCCTCTCTTTTCCTGCCGTCTCCTTGACCCTGCTCTCTGTCTTGTTCTCCCTGCTTGTTCAGAGTCCTCTCCATGTCTTTTTCTCTTCTCCTCTCCTTCTCTCTTGGACCCCCAGTGGAGACAGGTGAGCGAGCGGCGGGGGACAGTGAACCACGAGACGGGTGTCCATCTCTTCTCCTGTCCTGTTTCTGTTGGCGAGGAGACACGTCCCTCTCTTGTCTCCTCCCGGTGTCTTTCCTGTTGTCCCTTTCATTTGGTGCCCTCGAGTGCAAATCTCTCTCAGTCCTGCGCTCCCTCTCTCCACTCCTCTCCCGTCTCGCTCTCTCCTTCTCAGGAGGTGAAGGAGACGAGGAGTCGTGTCTGGTCTTTCTGTCCAGTTTACTCTTGTCTTTCTCCCTCTCTGTGTCTCTGCTCCTTCCCCTCCTGGTCTCCTGTTTAGGTGGTGGAGAAGGAGATGAGGAGTCATGTTTGGTCCTCTGAGGAGCATTTTCCTTTCCTTTGTCCTTCTTTTCTCCACTCCTGGACCTCCTCCTTTTCTCCAGATCTCTGCTTTTTGAGCTCCCTCCTTTCTCTGCGTCTCTGCTTCTGGACCTCCTCCCTTTCTCCTTCTCATTTTCTCTACTCCTTGATCGCCTTCCTTTGTCCATCTCTTTGCTTCTGGATCGCCTCCCTCTCTCTCTCTTTTCTATGCTCCTTGAACGCCTCTTCCTCTGCATCTCTCTGCTTCTGGAGCGCCTCCCTTTCTCCCTTTCTCGGCTTTTATCAGTCTGCGGTGGTGGAGAAGGAGATGAGGAGTCATTTCTCCTCCTGGCGGAGGTCTTCTCCATCTCACTCGGACGCTCTCTCTCAGGATTGGGCCTCTTTGGAAGAGAAAAGGTTGAAGTTGGTGTGAACTTTATCATCACGAAAATAAAAGATGAAAAAAGGAGAAGCAGCTCCGGACTTTACCGTTTCTCTGCCCTGACGATGTGGGAGGGGCTCGTCGTGGTCCCGCCTGCTCCTGTCGGGGGATCTGTCCTGTCGGCCGTCGTCATCTTTTCTTGCAGATTGTTCCTGTTGACGTGACCTCACTGGAGCTGGAGAACGACTGTGGACATCAGAGAAAAAAAATCAGTCAGATGCTTTTGAAAATAATCATGATCAGTTTTAGCTCAGTAATAAAGAACCAGAGCAGATCTCGAGCTAAATGCCAAGGTTTCCTTTAGTTTGTGTTTCACATATGAAGAACAGAGCAGCAGATTGCCCCGGGACAATGTGGGAACATTCAGGTGGAGCCTTTTTGGGACATTTCTTTTTTCTGTACCTGTGAGAAGAGTCGGAGGAAATACTGCCGCCTTGCACCACCTTCGTTTTTGGAGGACTCGAACTACCACCCTTTCCTTTCTTCTTTGACACCTTCTGCTTCTCGTCTGAGGAGCTTTGAGTGGAGGAGAGGTTGGATGTGAGGACGAGGCTGCATAGGA
The DNA here is from genome assembly GCA_038501795.1 of Pseudopleuronectes americanus. Taxonomy (NCBI): domain Eukaryota; kingdom Metazoa; phylum Chordata; class Actinopteri; order Pleuronectiformes; family Pleuronectidae; genus Pseudopleuronectes; species Pseudopleuronectes americanus. The sequence goes on along the minus strand of JBAMIH010000027.1, from coordinate 527,489 downwards.
ACCACCTTTCTTCAACATTTCATATTTTAACCGAATCTAAAACAAGACGATGATTTATTATATAAACAGGCAGTTCCATTTAAATTCACCAACCTGTCTTCTTCGCTCTCTTCTGACACCTCACTGAAAAACAAATATCCCAGTTATTAATCACTCTCCATGTGAAACCAGTCAGTGAATCATAAAAGAATCTGGTGGTTAAATACCGCTTCTTTTTCTTCTTTTTAGATTTCTTCTTCTCTCTGCGAGGAGATGGGGAGGGACTCTCTGAGCTGCCGGGACAAGGAACAGGAACAAAGTCAGACCTGCTTTTATAACCTTTATGTTATCTATTCTGATCAAGTTGGTTCTCTCACCCGTCTCTGTTCTTGTTTTTCTTCTTCTTCTTCCGACTGCGCTTCTTGGGAGGAGAATCTGAATCGTCCGAATCTTCCACCAACCTGAGAGAGCAAGGGCCACAAGTCAGGGACGAGCTGGTGATGTCTAATCATACAGGTGCTGTGGTTTAGACTCATATTCCAGAGAACTGCTAACTCACTAAAACATCAAATACCCTGCAGCAACAAACTAGAAATGTATTTTCAAAGTGGTTTGGATGAAGCTGTCTCTTTGATCTCAGTCCAACTCATCACAAGTTAATAGAATTATGAAAAGGTTGGTTTTAGAGATCGGAACATTTGTCTGAATATCAAGGTTTTAACAGGATATTAAAACATTATATTAGTTGAGCCCCATAGTTCGACTGTGACTTAGATAATTCAACATGTGTAGCTGCACAGTGTTTGTCCCACTCACGTGTATTTCTGCTGCTGCAGCTTCTCCCGCTCCAGACGCTCCTGCTCTCTCTTCTCCTTCTCTCTCTCCTTGCGGTCGGCGTGGAAGGACGAACCGTCCACGTAGTCGCTGGAGATTCCGAACGCAGCGCGGAGCCGGTCGTTCTTCTGCTGGTTGGCCGCAGCCAGGGCGTGAGTCTCCGTCGCCCTGAGGAGATGAACAAGCTTTCTGTCACCAACACTGGGTCGAATAAACCAATCAGATGCCCTCAGAACTTCATCAAAAGAAACAACAGGGATCCAGAGATTCTTCTTGTAATGGAAACTGGGCAGACCATATAAATGTACATAAACACTTTAGTCTCTAGTTTGTGTCTAACACATCCTTCTGTCATATGTGATGTACAGTCAGACTTTAGTTTCTAATGTAAAGACGAACTCTGCTCAGGGACAAGAGTTTATTCTTCTGTTTTTTACATTAAATGCGCAGCAGCTTTCAGTCTGAACAAGACATTTTGATGGAGCCAGGTTACATGCAGGTTGTGTGTGCTGTACTCACGTTGGTCTATCGGAGGGGGCAGGAGCCGGCTCCTCCTTCTCCTGCAGCATCGCTCGGAAGCTGTTCACCTTCTCCTCTATCTCCTCAGCAGAATACCTGAGTGTGAGAGCAGCCATGAAGATCCAACGATGTACCAAACATGATTGTAATGTGATTAGAAGTCAGTTCAGGTTGGTGAGCAGGTGTGAACTTACCCTTGCTCCTCCATCATGTCCTGTAGCTCCGCACACTTGACCTCCAGCTGCCTCTTGCGTTGGTGCTCCAGGATGTCTGCATTGGGCTGCCTGTTGAGCTGACTCTCCAGCCGCTCCCGGTCCTTCTCGTCCCGGTCTCCACCGCGCTCGTCCCGCGGCCGCTTGGCGCGCACGCTCGACAGGTTGCGCTGCACGTAGCCATTGGTGCCACTGCCCCTCGGAGTCACCAGGCCAATCCCATTGTACATGGCTCTGCACAAACAAGTCAGGGGTTCAGTGATTCCTGCTGAGACCAGATAGGTAAGATTTGATATTAATAAATTATCAAAGAGCCTTGATGCACTTCACTTGTCTCTCTGTAGTTGAGAGATGCATGTTATCTTTTACATGAAGCTCGGATCATCTTTTCTATTCACAACATCAAACACTTATATTTTAGTTAAGGCAGAAACTCAAGAGACAACAAATCATTTCAAACACATCTTTGAAATACAGATTCAACATTTGATCCGTGACTGAAAGTGAACAATATATTTGACGTGTCATAAACATGACACATTATCAAACAAACTCAGCAATTGGAAAATATAGAATTTATAATTTAATCACAGATACTCATAAAGAATTTTTTCGTTTTAGTTAAAAGAGTTCATCTCCTTTAAATATGCTGAAAGATTTTTTTTTAAGCAAAACGTAATTTAAGTGAGAAATACATTTCCAATATATTAATTACAGTCTGCTGCTCCCCCCATATGAAGACCAGATGTTCTGATGGTTGTATTCGTGTCTTCTGGATTATTCTGATCAACACCAGTTAACCAGTAAAGCAGTGGAACACATTAAAGTAATGACGGGCTTCCATTCTAAAATGGCTGACGTGAGTAAAGTGGCAGGTCCTGGTCTGACTGGGTTCAGAGTCCTGGACTGGTCCAAGGTGGGAAACACCGGAACCATGAATATTAACCATCTGGACCGGGCCGACGAGCGGCTGCAGGTGGACGCTCATTAATGGACCCTGGTTCATTAAGTGAGACCCAAGTTTCTCTCAACGTGACGGAGAACTCGTGAAGAACTCTCATCACCTGAACCTCCATGTTGTTCTTCTTCAACCCTCAGGGCTCGAGGCAGTAGAAAACAGAGCTGCTCATTAGCACGTGCGCCAGAACACAAGGGGCCTGTTGCTACGTCACTTAGCGCCTAGATAACAGACGACTGACGAACTGGTCCAACACGATTACCACTGACTTCACTGACTGTAACCAGCAGAGCTCCAGTGAGCGGCCCGGACGCGTCCACTGGTTCCACACCGCGCTGGATTGAACCATTAAACTTCCCACAGGCCCGAGCGCGAGCCCTCTCCCAGCTAGCTAGCGAGCTAACGCGCTACGTACCAGGGTTTCCTCCGCAGAGAAAACGGCGTCGGGGGAAATTAACGATGAGTGAATCCCTCGGATCGAGAACCCGGAACAGACCGAACAGCAGCTGGGTCCTCGGAACCAGGAGGATAAAGAACGCGACTGGTTAGCTTCGAGCTAACGGCTCCGAGCAGCGAGCACACAGGACGACGACTACCACGTGACGTCACACGCACAGGACGTGCGTCCGACCTGAGAGGCGTTCAAATAAAGTCTGTGAAACCAGCTTCGCTTTGTGTGTTTGTGTGAAACGGATATGAGTAATTTAAATCATAATTAATTCAGTAATAGTATTAGTAAACAGTGACTTTTGATGTCTGTAATTTATCATGTTTCTTTCGATTATGGTCCAAATGATAGGAAACTACCGACACTCTGGAGGAAACGGTATTTAGTACTTACTATTCAATTACAGACAGGTTCCCTTTTAAACTGTGATTAAACAACGCAAACAAACATAATGTCGAAAATCAAGTTATAATTTAAATAAGTATTTTTTAAATCAGTGATTAGTAAAAGTAGTAACTTCAAAAACACCACACTGAAAGAGCCGATTCCTTAATGAGTCAGTCAACGCCTCCCCTGTGTCCAATTAAAAAGAGAGAGAGAGAGACACTGAGAGAGAGACAGACAGAGAGACAAATATATGTATAAATATATATATATATATATATATATATATATATATATATAGAAATGAATAAAACCGTAGTTTCTTCTTCTTCTTCTTTTTTAAATTTTTATTTAAAAAAACTTCTCGGCGCTCGAGTGTCCGTGACGTCGGACTACATGTCCCAGAATGCCGTGGGCCGCTTGTGACGCAGGTCGGAGATAAAAACATCCTGGCAGCGCTCGGCCGTTAGTGACGCTGCGGCCGGAGGAGGAAGTAGAGCACCGCGCTTCAGCTGCTCCACAGTCACACACACCGAGCTGCTTCAGGGGGACGAGCTGCTTCAGGGGGACGAGCTGCTTCAGGAGGACGAGCTGCTGCACCACCATGACCGAGGGAGACAACAAGAGCGCCAACATGCTGGTGAGTGGGAAGCTGCGCAGCGCCCGTACGGAGCCATGCTAATGCTAACGCGGGGCTAACCCGAGGACATTTTGAAATAGATTAGTGTAACTCCGGCTCCGGCAGGAATCGAACCGTGTGATTTAGTCGGTTAGTTAACCGCTAACCCGACACCCAGTGGCCGCTAGCCAGCGCCCCGCCAGCTGCGAGCTCGTCAGCTAGCGGGTGTAATGCTCTTGACCCAGCTAGCTGCCGCGGCTCGTCGGTCACTCGACCGTCGGTAGCGAGCAGCCGCCGCAGGGGTCGCGTTCACCCGGAGAACAGTGAGATCCAGCGGGGGTGTTTGGGTTGGACGGGTCCGCCTTGTGCTGGTCGAGCTGTGGTTTAATGCACCGTCATGTCAGGAGGGCGGAGAATACCGTTACCTGCTGCCTCATGCTCACACACACACAGACACACAGACACACACTTCATTCTGTTATAAATCCTCTGTAATCACATCCATACAAACTGATTTAAACCAGCAGAGTCAAACGCATCCAGACATTAACTGAGCCGACTGCAACGTTTGATGTATTTTATATATTAATGGGTTAAAGGTCATGTAGGTCATGGGTGAGGAGTACACATGACCCGTAGAAACCAGGTGAACTAGTTTGGCTGTAGTAGAATAACAGTTTTTTATACCTCAGCTGAAACTTGACCTTGGTCTCTAACACATGATTATGATTCTGGTATCGTTGTTTGAGCAGAACGATCAGTGATGTGATTATTAGAAGTTTAACGTGTGTTCTTGTGTCCAGGCCCAGGAGACAGCCCAGCTGGAGGAGCAGCTGCAGGGCTGGGGGGAGGTGATCCTGGCCGGGGACCGAGTCGTGCGCTGGGAGAAGCCCTGGTTCCCTGGAGTCCTGATGGGAGCTACCACCTTGCTCTTCCTGTGAGTGGAGCCACTGTGTGCTGTGTCACAGGGCGACATGCAGCCGGCTACATAGTTAGCATAGCTCACATTTCCCTTCTCTCTGCAGGGAAATAGCAATAACTAGACTGAGACCAGTAGAAGACTCAAACTCAGCTGATCCACTTTGTTTTAGAACTGTCAGGTGGAACAAATAGTTTTGAAGATTATGTTGAGCCTCATTGTTGAAGCATGAAGAAGGAAACGCAGTAGATTATACAAGATTAGTGTGATTAATGAGCTTATCTAAAATTCTTCAGTTTGTCAAAGTTGCTCCTGGAAAAGCTTTTCAGTGAAACTAACAATCAGTCTCTGTTAGAGGTTCGATCACCACCCGCCCTGTTTATCTCTGGTTTCCTTCTGGAGGCAGATGGTTCAAAACAAATCAAGAATAAACTGAGGGTCTGTTAGTCTCACACAGGACGTGAACCTCTCTGCATTGCACAATAAAGAATCTTCTTTCCATCTGAGGAGTCGGAGTGAAACCGGTGTATAACACCACTGACTGCTCTGTCTTCCTCCTCCAGGATGATTTACTACCTGGACCCCTCAGTGCTGACTGGGCTCTCCTGCACCGTCATGCTGCTCTGCCTGGCGGATTACCTGGTGCCCACCCTGGCTCCCAGAGTCTTCGGCTCCAATAAGTGGTGAGGGCAGAACATTCACTTGTTAATAGCTGGAACATTGGGTTTTTACATTGCTCCATAATTAGACCAGGACACTTGTGGTCTCATTTATTTCTTGTTTATTAAAATTTTTTATGACCGATTACAAATGATTGTTTCCTTCCTCCATGTCAAACCTCCCCTGTGTGAGAAGGAAAAGCAGAAAGATTTGGTGTTAAGTAATTTCAGGACTTTTGGTGGAGCAGAGTTTTCATTTTGACCTTTAGCTAATATGATGACCTGAAACTGGTCCTGTAGGGTGTCGCCTCGCGCATGGAGCTTTGACATTACACAGTGTTCTCATAAAGCCCTGGACTCAGCTGTGTGCCTTTTGATGGTGAGAATCAGACACCGAGGACAGGATAGAGTAACGTCCTGCAGCTGGCACAGAGTGTTGCACGTCTGACGCCTCCAGACTTAGTGTGTCACCCTGCGAGTGGAGCGCTGGTCTGGATCTCAGGTCACAGACTGCAGCTGGGTCTGTTCAGTGACTGTCTGAATCAACAGTAAACACTTTTCTTGGTGTTTATTGTGCAGCAGTAAGTTGTCATTAACTAACCTTTGTCACACTAGTGCATCTAAATTTCATGCCTGAGCTATTAAATGCAGATATTATGTTTTGATGCAGCTCAGGAACGTGCACATTAATCTGTAGCCTCTGAACTGAACTATGAGAAAACCCAGTGAAGCTGAGGCTGCACTTTCCTGCAGAGTCGGTCAGATCGCTGGAGTGAGTTGGAGAAATGGAGCGATCCGTCTGGGCTCGTCGTTGTTTGGATTCCCGACACCAAGGACTGAAATAGGAACGATGGCTAAGCAGAAAAACAGGGGCCACTTTCCTCAGCCCCCCCCCCTTCTGCCTCCTGTAGTTGTATAACACTAGCACCCAAACACAGGGTGATAATCTATTAATTTGTGATCCATTCATATCTGGCTCAACATGAGGATAAAGCCAAGAGCTACTGCTCAGTCAGGTCTTTATGTGTCTTATTTTGCTCAATGAACTTTACGTTTCTAAAATAAAAAGCCTGTTGTTCCCAGTCGCCAGTGGCTTCACTTGGATTTTCAGGTCTGGTGGAAATTATCCAACAAACCAATGAAGACTGTGGATCACGTTTCTTTGTTCACAATGAAAAATAACCGACCGTCAGGGACGTGTGACATTTATACTTCAAGTAGTTTCTCATTTAAAAGCGTTATTGAGACAGAAGCTTGTTTTCTCTCTTGATGACAGGATGGTGCTGTCAGTTCATATTGGACTGAAAACATCCCCATGGTATTTATTTTAATAAATAGATGTGTGATTAACAACTTGTCTCCATTCTGTCTCCTTGTGCAGGACCAGTGAGCAGCAGCAGCGTTTCCATGAGATCTGTGGAAACCTGGTGAAGACCCAGCGTCGGGTCGTGGGCTGGTGGAAGCGTCTGTGCGCCCTCAAGGAGGAGAAGCCCAAAATGGTACCTTGATGATAAAGTGGCTGAAATGTAGACACTGAGCTGTGAAGCTGTGTCAGGGCAGTAAATCAACTCTTATCTGTTTCGTACAATGCTGAGCTTTCTCTGTGCTCCAGATAAAAATATCCTCAGCTGATTGGGCTGCTCCACTTAGCAGACGGCAAACTGGGTTAGAGGCTGCGTTAACCAGGCCTCATATCAACACTGTTACACACACACAGACACACACTGTTAATCACACCCTTTGATTCAACACAGCTTTGCTGGTTCTTTAAAAATAAGCATATTCTGCTAAAGAAAATAAACCCAGTTTCTGTTCATCTGAAGTGATTGTTTAAACTCTTTTGATGTTGGTTAGTGTGAGTAACTGTAGGTTGAATGTATTGTGACCCCCCCCCTCCCCCTGCTCTCACAGTACTTTGCCTCGGTGATCAGCGGCCTGCTGGCAGTGGCCTGGATCGGACAGCAGGTGCACAACCTGTTCCTCACCTACCTGATTGGTGAGTATATTACAGCTCTAGCTTCTAACCTCCTCCTCTGGTGAAGGACTTTGGTCTTTGCTCGTATGTTGGTGGATTTATTTTCTGTCACTTGTGCAAGTTGTTCACTCAAAGGTCTGTGAGATCAAATGTCTGAGTCAGTGTCTCTGGAACTTTTCTGGATCTTCTCCTGCAGCCTCCTGGTAAAACATCTGTAAAGTGTCAGTGAGTCCATGTGAGGAAACTTACTCAAGATCCTTTTACAGCCACATAATGAATTCTGCTGGAGGCTTGATTTATAACTCACTCCAGCTGCTTTCAGCTGCTGCTGTTTTCCTTGTGTATTGTAATGATAGAATGAAACTGATGCTGTTTATGATTTCATCACGTGAGCGTGACCCATCATTACCAAGCTTCCTGTTACCATGACTCAGAAGAAACAGACCTCTACAGTGACGATGGTAATAAGCTGCTGCTGGTTTCTTCCTCGTTGATGACATGAGGAAAGTGTTAATCTCAATCTGCAGTGGAAGTCAAACGTAATGAACAAACGCTCCTGTCAGACCTGCACCTGCACAGCGGTGGTTCGGCAAAGTGGAGGCTGTTGATGATGAGACGTGTTCATCTGATGGGAAAACACTGAAAAAGAATTGATTCATAGAGGAAGTGACTCTGAAACGACAAAGTATTCTGTTTGAGATCCACTATCTGCTTTCATGAACTCACTCCACCAGTTCTGTCAATACTTCTGCTTCCTGTTAACCACACAACCTTTCACTGAGGTTAACAGGGCGGCTGATGTTGGGCCTTCAGGCTCGCTCAAACGGAAGCTTCTTGATTAAAGAGCTTTCTGATGCTCATGTCTCTGAAAACAGAAATCATGGGAAATGGCATCAATTATGCGTCAGTTGCGTAGAAGCAATAAAACATTTAACACAAAGCTTGTGCTCAGCTTCCTGGGAACTTGCTTGTTTGAAAGTTTCCAGAGTTCAGATCATAATTCATCTGGAATAATAAGGTTTAGGATGTCATTGAATCCAGGACAGCAGATGGCTGCAGGCTGAACGTGGAGGAAACCTTCTCCACCAGCTGGAGGACTCAGGAGAGCTCTGGCATCATGTCTGTGTTTTCTCTCCCCTGCAGTGAACTTCCTGCTGCTGCTGCCCGGCCTCAACCAGCACGGCGTCATCACCAAGTACACGGCCATGGCCAAGAGGGAGATAAACAAGCTGCTCAAACAGAAGGAGAAGAAGAACGAGTAAAGTGATGAGTGGACGAAGAGGGGAATGTCGGAAAGTTGACTAAGACACAAAATGGAAGTTTTGAGGAAGGGCCTCGTTTTCTCTCGTCTCCGCCGCAGAGCGAGACACTCTTCTTGTGCTGAATAAGTTTCACTTCTCTCACTATTTGACTTCATCACATTTTATTTTCTTATGAATTTGCCATGCATGCAGCCACATGAAGGTTCTGACACGTTTATCTGAAGCACTGAAACATTCTGCAGCACGTCTCACACACACACAGTTTAAATCCTCCCGTCTCTTATTTTAAACGTTCTTTGTTTTAAGATGTTAGTGATGCTTTTAAGCCATTCCCTCTTCATGGACTAAGTGACTACTGAGCAGTTTTTGTAGCATTACTGCATCATATTCTCGGATTCTTCACGGTAGTGTTTTTTTTTCCTCAGGACAGTTTTTGTCGGATGAGAACAGGTCATTAGTGTGTTTTGCTTTTTGTATTTAACTTGGCACTAAAACAGAACTGGATTTAAAGCTGAGCTCAACAGGAGCTCCACCGTGTCTAGATGCAGACACACTGCTGTACTGCTGCTAGTTGGACTCTGGTCTATTGGCTCTTATATTAAACCACACAGTGTTACTGGTGTGGGCTGTTTCTGTGTAAATAGACCTATCACCCCACCCCGTCCCTGTCAGTCAACCTTTTCTCTATTCTCGTTATTTATGTGTTATTTCCTCTTCAGTCTGATCACTGTCTGTCAGCTCATTTCATTATTTGTCTTTATTGGAGATCTTATTAAAAACGATTAAAGTTTGATTTAAGTGAAAATCCATGTGTTTCTTGTTTTGATGTAAGATAATAGCTGTTTTTCAGCAGCTGCATTTCTTCACATGTTTCTGTCTTTAAATTGTCAAAGGAAAAGTCACAGGGTTATTTCATTTAGGATGGTTCTTGATCTGGGGAGTAGGAATGTGAATTCAATAAACATGGCAAAAAATAAAAATCTCCAGATGTTATCTTCTCTAATGAAGAAGCATGTGACCCGGGTGACCTCATGACTGTGACCTGCTCTCGGACTGATATCAATTGAGAAAAGGACAAATCATGTAACGTAGAATTAACCAGTATAATCTTAATCTAGTAAATTTTAATCAATAACCAGTTATGGAGACGACACACTTTGACTTTCTGAGTTTGTTGCAGCACAATTCACAAAACCAGAACAAATATTTCCTCTCCTGGAACTTGGTATCTTGCGTAACTGAGACTTACATAACTGTTGCCCTGCAGCTCTGTTCTCAGGAAGACGTCTGGGGACATATTCTGAGACTCAACATCCTTTATGACATTTAACTAGACCAGCGTGGGATCCTAGAAGATCGAGATATGGAAGAATCAGAGCATTAATGTCACAAAACATGGAAAGAAAACGGATTTATAAGACACATGAAGACATTTGTACAGGATTCATAAACATGTGTGAGGAGCAGTAGAGACCAAGTCCTGGCTCCTGACACAAAATGTGTTGGGACGGAATTCAGATCATCTAAAGAGAAAAGGGACCAAATAATTTAATTCATTTTTAATTTGAGTTTAGTTTAGTTTGATGCGACTCTACTGCTTCTCTGCCCGGAAGGTGGCGGCAATGCGCCTTCAACCTGGTTTAACAGAAGAAGAAGCAGAAGAAGAGTCCACGCGCAGCGCCCCCTGCGGTCAGGAGAGAAGTTGCATCAGAAGGTCCAGTGAAGGAGGAAACCACAGTACTGATCCAACATGGCGTCAAACGGTGAGACCAGGAACTGCTCAGGGAAGAGGGGCTAGCTGCTAATGCTAGGATGAGAGAAGCTAGCTGCTAATGCTAGGATGAGAGGACCTAGATGCTAATGCTAGGATGAGAGGACCTAGATGCTAATGCTAGGATGAGAGGACCTAGATGCTAATGCTAGGATGAGAGGACCTAGATGCTAATGCTAGGATGAGAGGACCTAGATGCTAATGCTAGGATGAGAGGAGCTAGCTGCTAATGCTAGGATGAGAGGACCTAGCTGCTAATGCTAGGATGAGAGGACCTAGATGCTAATGCTAGGATGAGAGGAGCTAGCTGCAAATGCTAGGATGAGAGGAGCTAGATGCTAATGTTGACAAATAAAGTGCATAGTTTGAATCATCCCTATTTAATGAGTTGGGTTTGAAAACATAATGTGTTGTACTTTATAATGTTGACACTTCATTCTCGTTCCATAGATTATTCCCAAACGTCTTCCCAGGGGTGAGTCCTGTTACACTCACCTGATCATAAAGATCTCTCACACATTTGTGTCATTAAGTTTTAAAAACATATTTCCCTTTCGTTATCTTGAAACTATCAAGAGTCGAGACATATATTATACAAACATTCATTAATAAACTTAAAACTGTTTAATTGTTGGGGCCACGATTAGTTCTCATTATAAAACTGTCACAAGCATCAAAAGTATGAGAAACCAAATACATACAATGAAAATTAGTTTTATTATTTGTTATCTTGTTAAATGAGGTGCTTGCTTTTAACCATTTGCAGCTATGGCTCCTATGGTGGAGGTAGCGGTGGAGGTGGTGGTGCTAACCCGGGCTACGCTCAGTCCTCTGGTCAGAGCTACAGCCAGCAGGGTTATGGAGGCTACAGCCAAGGCTCTGACAGCAGCTCCTACAACCAGGGAGGATACGGCAGCTACGCTCAGCCCCAGTCAGGTAGAGACTCCGTCACCGATCTTCACTGATGCGTCGTGGTGTTGTTGAATTGAATAGCTTGTCATGTCTTCTCCTTGCTTCCAGGAGGATACGGTTCTCCACCCTCTAACCAGGGAGGGGGTTATAATCAATCCAGTCAGTCCTACAGCTCTGGAGGCTACAGCAGCAGCAACCAGCCCTCCACCATGAGCTACAACCAGCAGTCATCCTTCTCTGGTCACAGCCAGCAGCCACCCGCCTCCTCTGGGTAATCCTCACTTTCTGCTGCTTCTACTTTGAATTCACCGAGAGCCACATTTTATCACAAGATCCTCTGAAACCAGACTTGTTGTCCTGGGAGACATTTTATTCTGTCAAGAATAAATCTCCGGCACAACTTCTCCAAGTCTAAGGTGCATAGATGAGGTCAGCACATACTGATCAGTCATTGGGCCGCTCACACATCTAGTGGATGGACTGGATATATGGTGATGAGGCAGTTTATCGGTTGCCTGTACAAATTATTGTCTTAATTTCAGTTATATTTATTTGGTTGTAAATGCTGATACCGATTCTCAATTACATTTCTTTGTATTAAAGGCTTGATAATGACGTCTCAGGAATCTTATCATTATTATTAAATACTGCATTTTGGCCCATTTCAATGAATTCATTTCATTTTTCTCCAACAGCTACGAAGGGACCTCCCAGGCCCCTGCCTACAACCAGCCACCCAGTGGCGGACAGGGTGGAGGTGGTTACGGGAGCAGTGGAGGTCAGACCGGTGGATATGGTGGAAGCCAACAACAACCACCCCAACATGGAGGAGCTCACTACAACCAGCCTCCGAGATACAGTTCCCCTCCTCCACAGAGCTACAGTCAGCAGAGCCAGTACGGACAAAGTGGAGGTGAGAAGGTTTCTACAGTTTTAAATTTTCAAAGTCCAGCCTTTACCGGGAACTGGTTCCACAGGAGAAGGGTCAGACAACTCAAGGTTCTTCCTCATGTTCTGCTCTAAAGCCAATTTCAACTCAGAAGAATGTCCAGAGCCCTCAGGGAATAATACACCAAAGCTTTTTAATTCTAAAACCTCTTCAGAACGTTTGTCACACGATCTCAAACAAGAGTGTTGATGTCTGATTGTCTTTCTCTCAGGATACGGAGGCGACAGCCCCCCGATGAGCGAGGGAGGATACAGTGGTCCTGACGGAGGTTACAGGGGGCCGGAGGCTCGCGGTGGCCGGGGGCGTGGCGGTGGATTTGGAGGTCGCGGTGGTAGCGGATATGACCGTGGTTTTGACAGAGGTGGGCGAGGTGGACCCCGAGGAAGAGGAGGCATGGGGTAAGTGTGTGAAAATCACTTATGTCTCCTGGAAGAAGAGAGCTTTATGAATCTGAGTAGAGAGATGCACGAACATGTCTTACACATGGAACTGAGATCAAGTAAGAGACTGGGTGTTGTTAAACACATGTGGCCACAGGTTTGTGTTGGTGTTTAACAATGACAACTAAATTACCACAAGGCATGGCACTTCCTGTTTGGGTCTTATTAACACTTCCTGTCAGTAACAGTTCCACCTCGTCATCGGTCTAAGAAAATAAATCCCTGCTCTGAATCTTCACCCTCACTGTTCCTCGTTTGTAGTATTTGTGTTACTAAGCAACCAACTGCAGAGGAGACAAGTTACTTCCTGTTTGCATCACATGACCAGTGTGCGTGAATGGTCACGTGACTTGATGTTTCCAGGTGTGTGGTGTGGACGGAGGTTATTTTATCATTAATCTGCTTCAACCTTGGGTGTAAAATATAATCAGTTGTGATCCTGCACCAAATAATACAGATCAGAAAAATGATCCCAATATTTCTTATTAAAAGACGTTTCTGTGACAGAGAGAAAAGTCATGTGATGATTTATTCAAGGTGAACTAATTAATAATAGGCTGCTAGTGAAAACACTTTAAAACCATTTAATGATTTAGAAACATTGAACCGAGTCTGTTGGTCAGTTTGTCACATTCATTTTCAAACACAGTATAATAAATGTTATTATATTTCCATAAACGTCGGGTGATCGCTGTGCACATGAACACAGCAGACACACGTCACACACAACAGGTTTTAAATCCCTGGTATCAGTCTTAACATCTCTAAACTGGTCTTGCTGGTGAAACTCCAGCCACCTTCCGGCTGAATGAGGTGGCGCTCTGAGTATTTCAGCTTCTCTCTTTTCAACAATGGAGACTCGTCGTTAATCTTTATTCTCAGTCTGTGACTGGTGCTTGTGTCTTGGTACAACCTGGTTCTTATGCCAGTATAATGAAGTGTATTTTGTCGTTTATAAAAGGTACAAACTGAGAAAGTGTTAAAATGTGAGTGAAGACGATGCAACACAACGCACAGCAACACGGCTGCTTGTTTTTATATATTCTAATTCAACTCTACACACTGAAATTTATAAAGACAATATCCTTGAAAACAAGAACATGCCAAGTTGTGTTTCCATGGCAACTAACCAAGGCCTTGACCAAAGAGCGTCCTCGACGAACACACAGACACACAGACACACACACACACACAAATGCCAGCCTCACCCCCCCTGCCTGTCTCCCTGTCCGAGCAGCCCTGACCATCACTGTGTCCTACTCTGCTTTAATCAATCTGTGAATCTTCTTCTAGGCTTTACCTTCTCTCCACGCTGGCTTTCTGCTCTAAAAACCTCATTTGGGAAAAGGACAGAGGGGAAGTCACCAGACAGTAAACAGCCCTCTAGTAGCTGGAATTATGAAAATAATGAATAATAAAAAAATACTCATAGTTTGGGTGACCCTGATAAAACCTGTTTGGGGATTTGCAGCATTTCTTGCCTAAGACGTAAAAAGAAAAGAAGTGCACATCTTAGTGTTTGGTTAATCGACACAAACTCAAGTTGTGTGAGGAAAGGAAATCAGACAAGTTGCTAAAAGACTTTTGGGGTAAAACTGTCAGATTCCAGTTACACAAACAAAGACAAGGTCTTTAAAGTGGCCTCTTGTCCCCGGAGGTTTATCCAGGAGAACATTATGAAGTAGGGGTTCATTAGGTGGCAGATGAAGAAGTTAATGAAGAGACTGAGAATGAAGGTTACCCACAAGCCAATGAGAGAACTCGCTGTCAGCACCAGCCTTCAATGTGAGTCCTTTCTTTCTCCCTCTTCATCAGAATGGGCGATCGTGGAGGATTCAATAAGTTTGGTGGTAAGTGATTTAAACTTGAGCAAAGAGGTTTGTTGAGTTTGAAGAGTGGAAGCTGAAGGGAAGGGGGTCAGAGGTCACCACTCGAGACCAAAAGCTGTGCTCATTCACGTGTGTGGTGTTTAAACAACCTGAGGACACGGAGAAAGAAAATCCACCTAGTTCTTACAGCAGACGAAATGAAACACTCTGTTCAGTGGTGTGTTGTCAGAGCTGCAGGTTCACTCCCACCCAGCAGGGGGAGTCCTCTGGTCACAGACCTCTCACCCGGTAGAACTTGAAGGTGATGAATTCAATGGGTGATCAGGTGCTTCTGTCATAAGACCAAAAGAGCTGAGAGGAGAAAAGAATCAGAAGCTTGTACAACAACCACCAGGGGAAACGTCCTGGGGTCAGAGTGTGTGTGTCACAAACTGATGAATTAACATTGAGTGTGTGGAACCTGTAGAAGGACAAAGATGAGGGTTGGATGATGGAAACTGCTTTTATTACACAGTGTGCAACATAATCAAGTACCAGTAACCTGATATTGGGTATACTGTGCGTAATGTGTGTACTGTGTGTACTGCAAACACCAGGAGCACTTGCACAATAGACCGTTTGTTAATGAGGATTTATCACATGACTCCGTCGCTTTGTGGAAAGTAAACCAAAGGCTCACGTTACATTTAATTTGAATCACCACATGTTGTATGGTGACGGCTGAAGGGGAAATCTTTGAAAGAGATATTTGGCCTTTACATCAAAACCGTTTAGTTTGAAGTTGCTTTTGTTCATTTAAAGAAAATCTAAATCAGCAGGTGACACGTGATCTTTTTTAAATTATTACAAGAATATAAATCAGACGGACTCTGAGAGAGAACCCTCTGCCAACACTGACTTTATCTTTATGTTGAATACAAATGTTTTTGTTCATACATATTCAATAATAGGATTCTATTCTATTCTGTATTAGTACTGCTCACATTCCAGTTCTGCATCATTGGTTGAGAGAGTCACAAAAATGTTGAAAAACCCTCTGAAGTCACAAAGTTAAACAAAGTGGTGGAAAGTTTCATCACTGATAAATTCTTCTTTGATCCAAAGTTGAAAGAAAATCAGTTTCTGTGTGAACTCTACAAACGAACAGCGATGAAAACATCAGCTCCTCCAAAATAAAGCTCCAGCGAGTGACTGAAACAAAGAGACCAGGGAAAACATCAACTGGTGATCGGGGGGGCAAATAATGGTGAAAACAGTAAGAAAACTTGGTCCCAAAGTTAAACCAATACAAATGAAACTAATCTGAAATGTGGAGGTGAACTGGTGACGTCACTGTCACGGGAGGAAGTGAGGTCACTTTGGGGAAACAATCAGTTGTGTAGAGAACGAGCCTCTTGATGGTTCAAGTGTTGTGATGATGTGGGGTGGCTTCTGGTATCTGTTCAACTTCTGACGATAAGAACTGATCCACTTCCTGAAGCTCCGGTAAATCCAGCTGCCGGTGACGCAGGTCTTCACACAGTGAGTCGGGACTTTACACACAAGGTGTTGACCTCTGAAGAAACATGTTGGAATGAGACCATGTGTGACACAAAACCTTCTTGCAAACACAAACCCAGGATTGTTAATCCCGAGATGTATGTTGAGGCCATTTACAAGAACTCTTTGTAAAGCTCTGTGAAAGCTGAAGTAGACAAAGGAACGAGTGATATGGATTAACGTGGCAGTGGAACGTTCTCAGCCTCCAGGAGGGATTGTGTTGCAACGGGTTGGACTTGGTTTCAGAGGCCAGTCGGGTTTGTGTGAGCGATGGCGAAACTTGTATGAAAGCATCGGAAATTAGTTGTGTATCGTGCAGCAGCAACATGAACAACATCACAGGTGACAGCAATTTAGACAGGAAGCAAAAATACACACATTTAACAATACTGCACATTTAACAGTGTGAAACAAAGAGGATGAACTCGAGGCCCTTTAATCTGAAGAAGTTCCTTATTTACTGGAAAGGAAATGATAGAAAAGGAAGAAACACATCAACACAAACGCTTTGTCCTGTGAACATGAAGGATTAACCAGCTGGACCCGAGCGGCTGTGTGTGAAGTGACAGACTCTGAGTTATAGAATCCACTGGAACAGTGTAACTACACAGGGAGACGAGTTGTCCTAGGGCGTAAACCGACAGAATGTCAACAATGTGCTTGAGCTTGTGTCCTTCCCTTGGACTGATGAGCT
Source organism: Pseudopleuronectes americanus (assembly GCA_038501795.1). NCBI lineage: Eukaryota > Metazoa > Chordata > Actinopteri > Pleuronectiformes > Pleuronectidae > Pseudopleuronectes > Pseudopleuronectes americanus. Next base: position 510,587 of record JBAMIH010000027.1, on the reverse strand, counting down.
GCTCGTTGACAGATGAGATGATGTGAGGACTAAAGTCAGTAAAACAAATCCAGAGTGGCTGAATGCTGGTTCTGTTCTGGTGGGAATCAAATCCATTTACAGTTTGTGTGATTGGTGTTTGTTTGTGTTGTTTTCCACAAGTGATGTGTTGTTGTCTTTTTGTTCTCAAGGACCCAGAGACTCGGGACATGGAGGACCCGGCTTCAGTGAGTTTCATTTGTTTCCATCACTCTCACACACGGGAGGTTCTTCATTCAATCATCTGACTGCAGTCCCTCCTTCACATCTCCACAACACATCTCCACAACACATCTCCACAACTCATCTCCACAACTCATCTCCACAACTCATCTCCACAACATCATCTCCACAACTCATCTCCACAAATCATCTCCACAACTCATCTCCACAAATCATCTCCACAACTCATCTCCACAACTCATCTCCACAACTCATCTCCACAACTCATCTCCACAACTCATCTCCACAAATCATCTCCACAACTCATCTCCACAACTCATCTCCACAACTCATCTCCACAACTCATCTCCACAACTCATCTCCACAACTCATCTCCACAAATCATCTCCACAAATCATCTCCACAACTCATCTCCACAAATCATCTCCACAAATCATCTCCACAACTCATCTCCACAAATCATCTCCACAACTCATCTCCACAACTCATCTCCACAACTCATCTCCACAACTCATCTCCACTAATCATCTCCACAACTCATCTCCACAAATCATCTCCACAACTCATCTCCACAACTCATCTCCACAACTCATCTCCACAACTCATCTCCACAAATCATCTCCACAACTCATCTCCACAAATCATCTCCACAACTCATCTCCACAACTCATCTCCACTAATCATCTCCACAACTCATCTCCACAAATCATCTCCACAACTCATCTCCACAACTCATCTCCACAAATCATCTCCACAACTCATCTCCACAACTCATCTCCACAAATCATCTCCACAACTCATCTCCACATCATCTCGACGGCTTCTGTTTCACACCAGAGAAATAACAGATATGAGACTGGAGGAGCCTGTTTGAGGCCTGGTTCAGAACCTCCACGTCCCTGCAGGTCCAAACCTGAGCTGAACACCGGTCACAACAACAGAACCATCACTTTGCTTCGTCTCATCTGTGAATAGAGGATTTAATCACATTTATAAGATGATAACTTGTCAGATGTTTCAGAGATGACCTCAAGCTGCGTCTCTAATGCCACAGAGAAGATGAGAAGATGAGAAGAGTCATCCACTGTTGTTGTCTGTCCACAGTGCAGGACCTGGAGAACTCTGACAACAACACCATCTTCGTACAAGGCCTGGGAGACGACTACACCGTGGAGATGGTGGCCGACTTCTTCAAGCAGATTGGAATCATCAAGGTGAGTTTCTACATGTTCTACACGTTTGATTTAAATCATTAACACACGTGTTCATTTATTCACCTGTGTGTTTATTGTGTGAATGATTTAAATGAAGTGTAACGAGCTCAGTTCTGGACTTTATGTGTATTAGTTAAATATGAGTGGTTTTGGCCAAAGTTGATGAAACAAACTCAGACTTTGATTAGAAAAGAAAAACAACATTTACATAAAGATGATGAATCTCAAAGTCGTGTCTTCAAATTCAGTTTGATTCACAAAGAGACATTTTACAGCTTCAAGGATTCAAACTGAGATCAGTCAATACGTGGAGTTTGTGTTTGTTGGTTGTTCCTTGTGTCTGTAAATGTCTGAATCCTGATCTAATGAGGTTCTGACATCATCTCAGTCCGGCTCCTGGATGTGATCCTTCTCTCTGAGACGTCTCCTCTGTCCTGCAGGTCAACAAGAAGACGGGTCTGCCTATGATCAACCTGTACACCGAGCGAGAGACAGGGAAGCTGAAAGGAGAGGCCACGGTTTCCTTTGACGACCCCCCCTCAGCTAGAGCTGCCATCGACTGGTTTGATGGTTCGTTCTGTGATTCAGTTACAGCAAAATCCACGAGCTCTGTTTAGAATGATTCATGTTTCAGAATTTCCTGCTGAATATTGGAGATAAACTTTCCATAACTTCTGAGTCTTTTAACTGATTTCAGATAAAGTGCTGCTACGTTTCACTTTGTGTTTCTCACGTCTTCACTTTCCTCTCCAGGTAAAGACTTCAGTGGAAATCCCATCAAAGTTTCCTTCGCCACCCGCAGAGCAGACTTCGGAGGGCGGGGGGGCATGAGGGGGGGTCGCGCACGAGGAGGTGAGGTCATTCATCTAAACTCTGGTGTTTTGCATGAGAAGTTGTTTTTGTGTCGTTGGACACAAACTGAAAGTTTGTCCCGGTGTCGCCACAAAGTCGTTTTCTGTCTGAACTTTCACAACAATCATCTCATTCAAATAAGATGAAGAAGCAGCTTCTGTAGATTCAACTTCACAGAATCAATGTGAAGGACCAACTCCTCTTCATCACCACCAGTTCTGCTGATGGTCTCACTGGTCACACTTCTTCTCGTTGAAGGGCCCATGGGCCATGGAGGATTTGGGGGGGGTTCGAGGAGGAGGTTTCCTAGGAGGCAACAGCGGCAACGGCAATGGTGGAGGAGGAGGAGGAGGAGGAGCAGGAGGAGGAGGAGGAGGAGGAGGAGCAGGAGGAGCAGGAGGAGGAGGAGGAGGAGGAGGAGGAGGAGGAGCAGGAGGAGGAGGAGGAGGAGGAGGAGGAGGAGGAGGACAGCAGAGAGCTGGAGACTGGAAGTGCTCGAACCCGTGAGTCACGGATATGTTCAATAAAAGGAATTCATATTTTAAACAACAGTTTCTTCCATTATACAAATTAATAATGATGTTTATCTTCTGATTTAATATGTTATGTTGTCTTATTTCTATGATTTATTGATCGATGTCACTTCTCTGCAGTAACTGTGGCAACCTGAACTTCTCGTGGCGAAATGAGTGTAACCAGTGCAAGGCCCTGAAACCAGAGGACGCAGGAGGGGCGCCCCCGGTGGAAGGAGGTGGGACATGTTGATTATTGTCTGTCCTGTTTTAAGCTTCTAGTGATTCTGATTTCTACGGAGGAAAAATAAATAAAATCAGCCACTGGAGAAAACGTCACTATGACAGTGTTTGCTTCAGTGACTCATCAGTAACAGACGTTTGAAAGAGACTCTCTCTCTCTCTCTCGCTCGGCCGTCAGGAGGCCACGGAGGAGAGCGGCGAGGAGGCTTCGACCGCGGCGGCTTCAGGGGCCGAGGCGGCGACCGGGGGGGCTTCAGGGGGGCCCGGGGAGGCGACCGGGGAGGATACGGCCCTGGCAAGATGGACATAAGGTCAGAGTCCGTCCATGAATCACTTGATAAAGATCCTCGATGTGAATATCCTTGAAGGTTTTATTACATGAAAGGTTCTAAACTCTGTTTCCAGCTCATTTCACCAAATCAAATCCAAACTTTATATAAGAAATAAGATTCAGATATTTACCAGATTGAGAAATGAATGTGAACCTGAGCTCAGTGACATCATGATGTGTCTCTCGCAGGGGGGACCAGAGACAGGAGCGACGGGGCCGTCCCTACTGAGTCGTCCCTGGAGGACAAAGGACCAGGACGTCCCTGTGCTCCCCTCCCTCTGTTCACTGTGACCCTCAGTGTAGAAGAATGGGACTGTCCCTGTTTGTTGTGTTCCTGTCCCTCGGTGTCTTCACCTCGTCCTCCTGCTCCGCGAGGCCTCGTTTACAAAAACAAACTCAGCATCACATCCCATCGATGTCTAATCTGTTTTCACGGTTCAGTGACGCTGGGATTTAAAATCCTGTCCGATGACTCGTGTGGTTTCATGAGCAGAGAAGTCAGAGATCTGGAATCCTCAGTGATTCATTATTATGAAGCTTCGGAAGTTCAGACCCTTGGATGAAGAAACTGACGTCACCGAGTTTAGATCTAAATCTCACAGGTTCTTGGTTCTTCAGACTCTGAAGGTTACGTCACAGTGAACGTTTCTGATCCGATCACTTCCAATGAACTATGACTCATCAAAAACAAATGTTCCTGATCCTGTTCTCAGTGAGAGTTCATGAAATCTGATCTAGTTTCCTTCATTAGTTCAAAACAGGTCTTTCTTTGTTGGAACTAAATTCAGCAGCGGCTCAAATCTGAGAATAAAAACTAAACTTAACTGAAAAGATTCAACTTTGCATCAATATCACAGCAAATAATTAAAAGGTTTTATCATCGTGAGTCGACTCTTTCGATTGTTTTCATGTTGGTTTCTTACACCAGTCGACAGATTATCATCTGAACAGTGAATCTGCAGTTTGAGACGTGATCAGTTATTAAAGCTCCAATAGAAAGATGCATTATAAACTTATCACATGTGAAACTCTCCTCTTCTGTTTTTAACACTTTATGTTCCTTTGTATTTATTAATTTGTTTGTGTATATTTTTATTCATTTTTTAACATTACAACAGGTCACATGACTTCCTGGTTTAATTTCTGAGTCCAGATCTCATTGGATATTTCAGATGCTTTTAACTTCTGAATATTTTGAGTTTGTCACTGGAGAAAATGTGACGATTTTTGAAAAGAGGCCTCGTCTCTCCGGTTGTGTTTCACAGGTTGTTTGTTGAGACTGAACTTGTGTGTTTTAACATGAAAGTTGTTTTGTATCGTACATGTGCTGGTTTTCAAAGGAAAGTGTTGATTAAAGCAAACGATGAATCTGAAGGAGACGATGAATCGTGAAGTTATTCAAGAAATCAACTTCAAGAGAAGAAATCTAGTTATGAATGTTTGGGATTGAAACATTCATCACATGTTATAAAATATATCACAGAAGACTTTCCAGCTGATAATGAACAACTTAACAAGTAAACTGCAACAAAATAATCTGATTGTTTTCTTTATTTTATTTCAACAATCTGAATTTTAAGTCTCAAACATAATTTACTTGTTCAAATATTTAAGATACGTTTTCATTTTGTCTGTGATGTATGATGTCATCACAGACGTCTCTGTGTTGAGGTTCTTTTTCAATCAGTTATTAAAACACTAATAAAACAAACGTTCAGGATTCATCTTCAATCATAACGAGGTAATTCTGACTCTGAACATTTAACATTTCATTCTTCATGCTTCTTAAAAGTCCGAAATGTAACTGAAACCCTGAGAATGCTCTCTCACAAACACACTCACACACACACAGACACACACAGGCACACACCTGTAGGACCCTGGGTGTGACACTCGATTCTGGTCCAGGCTCTGGTCCTGGCTCTGGTCCTGGCTCTGGTCCAGGCTCCGGTCCTGGCTCTGGTCCTGACTCCGGTTCAGGTTCTGGTCCTGGCTCTGGTCCTGGCTCTGTTTCAGGCTCCGGCCCAGCTTCTGGTCCTGGTTCTGGTCTCACGCCTTCAGACCACTTCCCCCCCCTCCTGGCAGCTCATCCAGAAAGCAGCAGCTGGTCTTTCAGATCCCTCTCTCTCCTCCAGTCCTTTCACTGGTTACCAGTAGGAACCCACATGTTGCACTTTGTCTTTCTTGAAGAATTACCACTCTCTAGATTCTTGTTGTGGTTCGATCCCTCGGTGTTGTTGCACTTGTTGTGAGTCGCTCTGGATGAAAGCGTCAGCTCCATGAACAAAATGTTTCAGTAATTTTTTCGCTTATTACGAGACTCTCATTCATTTAAAGAATATTTGATTTATTTGTTTTGGGACAGTTTTGAGAGTTTTTGTATGTTGTCCTCTGCTCAGGTTTGTGTTACCCTTGTGTGTTTTGAAGTTGTTTTGGCTCGATCGTACGACTTTGAGCCTCACGCTCTTCACCAGGGGAACCTTCACAGAGACCTTGTGATGGGAATCGTTAGGTCGCCGGGCGGACCTGAGGTCATACGCCCGCTGGTCACATGGTTCATCTGGTCACGTGGTTCATCTGGTCACGTGGTTCATCTGGTCACGTGGTTCATCTGGTCACGTGGTTCATCTGGTCACGTGGTTCATCTGGTCACGTGGTTCATCTGGTCACGTGGTTCATCTGGTCACGTGGTTCATCTGGTCACGTGGTTCATCTGGTCACGTGGTTCATCTGGAGTTTCATGGTCACGTGGTTCATCGTCCTGACTTCTCTCTCCAGTCGAGTCCTTCTTCCACTTGTGTGTCTGATCTTTATGAACCTGGGTTACGGCTACGTGAGGGAACTGATCTGATAAAGATCAAGTTCTCCTCAAAGCAACAAATCCAGACCAAGTTGAGCTGTGGCACAAAAAAGAGCTTTTGATTGTTTTGATGTAAGAATATCAAAGTCACTTGTTAATAACGTAACTGTGAAAACGTGTGTGTGCAGATGAAACCGTGGGCCGTGACTTGAGGCCGAGGAGGGAACATGCAAACCTCTGCTCACACACACACTTTGCATGGAGACCTCACTCTGCTGATCCGACCCCCAGTGAGTGACAGGTGGTTGTTCTCAGTCCAGTAGAAGAAGAAGAGCAGCAGGTCGGTGAGTGACAGCTCCAGACCCCTCCCTCCTCTGATGGGTTCTTTTAACGAGGACTTGATTTAATGATCTTCACAGATAGTTTGTGTTTCTGCTGCTGAGAGGACTTTTGTTCCACAGTGACTCATCATTATGTGCTTCCCCGAGTCATCTTTACCATCAGGGAGTGTAACTGGACGAACCAGTAGAACCAGTTTCTCGTCAAGAAACAGGTGTTCTAGGAACCATCAGGCCGTCGACCAATAGAAACACAGAGAAAAAACCCCTGTACTTTGAGTTCAGGTATTTGCAGCTGAGCGAGAAGCTCGATGAGTCTTGTTTGTCATTTCTCGACTGAAACTCGTTAAGAATGCGCTGGAGTGTAAACCTGCTGGGTCCTCAGAGGTCAAAGGTCAAAGGTCACTCCAGAGTTTCACCTTCGTTAAGACGCAACAACGATTTATGTATGAAGCACATTTCAGACACAGACGTGTTTGTAGTGACACAATGAAAAGAAAACTGATTTAAAACTGAAGTAAAAGACATTAAAATGAATAAATAGAGATAAAAAGGAAGAAATGTGTTAAATAAACCTTGAACATGTTTGTTCTGGTTTCACAGACGTCACGTGTCAGTCCTTCAGTTATTATACAACTCACCTAATGACACAGCTCTTTATGTGGTTACATATTCAAGTTTACACAGTAGTTAACTTGTTAACAACAGTAATTATCTCGTCTGTCGTGTGGAATCATTCCAGTTCATTTCAAACACTGCTCTTTATGGCTCTGGGTTTTTTCTCTCTGCTGCATTTTGTTTTGAATATTTTGCATTTTTGGTTGAAGCGTTTGAATTATGGTTTCACTTATATCAGAGGTCCCTTGGCTTTATTTCAGGAAGTGTTAAATGACAGCAGATAGAAAGATGCTGATGAGCTCGGTCCCTGGAGTAAAGTAACAGTGAGACATAAATCATTAGATGATGAGTTCACATACTTTAACATCAAAGCCTGAAGTCACATGAGTTGATCTGTGTTGTCTTCACTTTCACAGCTTCTGTGCTTGAACTGGTTCCTGAAACCGTTCATCTCAAACCATTAGAGAAATATGTCACTGTGTTTTTCATTTGACTCGAGTGAAGACTCCTCGGACATGACGACCTCATCACCGCTGAAAATAAAATAACTTTTATTTGTCTTAAACGTTTTCTCTAAATCCTTTGTGCTTGGCTGTGAGATGTGTTTCCTTAACAAGAGAGAGACGAAGCAGAAAACTTCATCTCATCAGCTTCTCTCGTCCAGTTCTGCATCTGGAACAAAATTGGGACTAAAAACTTTGCTCTACGATTCCATTGATTATGTTGATTATATTAATATCAATGCATCTACTCGTGCACAAATACAGTGGATTCATGTCCTTGTAAAATACATTTTCTTGAATTTCACGATGTTAATCAGAGGATTCCTTTTCTGCACAGAGTGTTCTCTCAGTCTGAGCTCGTCTCCCTGACAGTCAGCTGCTCATTGTGCGGAGCTGATGGAATGTCGACAGGTGAGAGCGTTTGTTGAGGATGAATTTGTTTTCATTCCTTCAAGACGTGAGTTGGAGTCCAGTGGTTCCCAGCCTCTGGGTCGGGGCCCGCCCGAGGCCACCAGGAGACTCTGAGGGGTCAGAAAAGTTCTCATGCACAGATGGGTTTTTTTTAAATGATCAGGATCATTTGACCGCCTCAGTTACGTCAATGGAAACTTGAAAGTGTTTGAAACATGTTTAAAAATAATCTGGGACTTTTATTGAGCTTTAATTGCTCGTCAATGTTAAAGTGTCTTATTAATGTAGTGATTAATGTGCTGCTGAACGGGAGCAGCTGATTCGTGGTCAGGTGTGAGGGCGTGTCGCCTGCAGGTAACAATGCCAGAGGTAGAGCGAGGCAGGTTTAGTATTCGCGGGACAGAGAGAGAGAGAGATAAATAAGGTTTCTGCAGCAGGCCACAGCTTTTCCACTTGACTCATGGCGCTGTGCAGAGTCCTCTGTGTGGCGGCGCTGCTCGGCCTCCTCACGCCAGGTAAGAACCTGCAGCTTCAGATCTGTGCAGAACCCTCAGCACGAAGGGAACTCTTTGCAACAACTAGATTCATCAGGTTTCAAAAGTTTAAAACCTCACATTTTGTGTTTTAAACTGTAAATAATATTAAAAAGTTTATCCCTAAATAAACTTAATCTGTGATCATGTGATCTTTTTACCAGCAAATAGACATTTATTTAAATTAGATTTCATTGAATCTAATCATTTATTTAATTGTTCCATCCGGGTTCAAGTTGTTTAAAATCTTGCAGATTAGTGCCTCCTGTGAACCTGAGGGTTGTTTTATCACAGAATCATTTTTAAAGTAGAAAGTTGTAACAATAATCGACTGTTTCACTCAGTTTAATCTTATCTCACATGAAATAAGAGACAATAAGTGTAAAAAAGAGAAAAGAGTTTCTTGCTTCACAGAATTCAGCTTTTCACATTAATAATTTAAGATATGGACGTTGATGCTCAACAGAGAGAAGCCGAGTGAAGAACCTTTGATCTTATTCACATGAAACGTTTACAGATTGTCGTTGAGTAGATAAATCAAAATGTGATGTTAAAATAACAGCTTAAAAAATTATATCTAACTAAAACCATGTTTTTTCCATTTAAACTGATTCTGAGGAGTTTGGTAATAATGAGGTTTTATTATTGAATGTGTGAGACGTCCTGTTTCTGAACAGAATCTACAGGACGACAGGAAGTGAGTCACATTCACAGGTTTGACTCAGTGATGAAAACATGTGAAGCACAAACTCTTCTTTTCTCCCTCGGTTCCTGTGGTTCTGTGATTTCACTCATTTCACTTTGACGTGAGGAACTCACACAACCCCTGTCTGTGTGTGTCTGTTCAAAATAACTCAACAACACATGGACGCATTTTCAACAAACTTGGTGAGAATATCATTTGGGAGTTTATCTCAACATCCACATGGAGCCTATCAGTGTTAATTTTGGCAGCTATTTTTGATTTAGTCTTAGTCTTCGTCTTTTGATGAAAATGCATATTAGTTTTAGTCATATTTAGTCATTTTTATCCTTCTTAGATTTAGTCTAGTTTTAGTCACATTTAATAGCCTCATTAAACTCCTTCTCTATAAAAACATATAGCTGCAGCCTAATAGCTTAAAAATATATATTTAGTTTTAAATGTGAAAACAAAAAGGGAGAGCAGGTCAGACTGGAGGCGAACACAGAAACTGCAGCTCAGTAGAAACCAACTGATCAAGAAGCTGAGGAGCTGATCTGTGATCAGCTGAGACCAGAGAAACTCTGTGTTTTCACTGTTTCCATAGTTAAGAAGCAGCCAGTCACTGAGCTCTGATCTCACTGTGTCTCTCTGAGACAGGGGGCGGGGACAGGGGGCGGGGCTACGGACCGGAGCGCTATCTGAGAGCAGACGGAGCACACACACACACACACACACACACACACACACACACACACACACACACACACACACACACACACAGACGCACACACACACACACACAGACGCACACACACACACACACAGACTCACTCGCCCCTCCTGATACTTCATGACGGCCTGATACGATGATGTTTTACAACCACCAACATTTTCGTCTCGTCTCGTCAACGAAAGTTAAAATAAATTTAGTCATAGTTTTTATTTTCGAAGATCCGTTTTCGTTACGTCTTCGTCTCGTCTTCGTCATGGGAAAAGGGGCGTTAACGAATAGTTCTCGTTATCGTTTTCGTCAACGAAATTAACACTGGAGCCTATAGGTCAAAGGTCACGTCGTCGTATATAATGATCCATGCTAAAGTCACAATCAGAATAAATAATAGAGAAAATCTAAAGTTTAGGTTTATCAGAAAGTTATTCTCCATCATTTGATCAGTACAATCAGGAAGTGAATGGTTAAAAGATCTCAACCTATAGATTAAACAACATTAATGACGGAGAGAAAGTGAATAATAAAACGTATAAATAACTCGTTGTTATGAAATGGTTTTACAATAGAAAGAAGTTCTGAATGTCTGAATGAATAGCTGCTGTAGCTTCAACAGATAATAATCATCTTGTCTCAGATAAGTGTTTAACACTGAGTGAGCGACAGCTGTGTGTGTGTCTGTCATAACACACAACGGCAGCAGCCACAGAAATGAGCTGAAATGAGACGAGGCATTGGACGTGTGATGAACTGTCAGAGGACGATGACAGACTGAGACCTGTGAACACTCACGAGTCCTCACTGTGAAGCAGGGACTCACTGACAGCTGCTGAAACATGACTCAGGACTTTATATCAACATAGAAATGAAAGTGATGACTCATTGTTGAAGTGTTCACATCAGATTTGTTTTCTGTTTTTCAGAGTCGCACTCACAACTCGCTGGTAAGTTTCTGTGAATATCTTGTTTTGTTGTTAACTGGGTCATAATAAAAATGATTATTATAATTTTTATTGTATAAGACACTTAAAACAAGATTTAAAAAATAACCCTGTCACACATTGAATCCATAATGAAGAGGTGAGTTTTGGGATCAAGGTCTCGACCTCTGAGATGATTGGGCTGTCAGAAGCAGATCATCTTCCTCATGTGTGTGTTTGTTGTGTCTCTGTGCAGATTGTGGTCGACCTCCTCTGAACACCAGGATCGTGGGGGGGGAGGTGGCCCCTGAGGGCAGCTGGCCCTGGCAGGTCAGTGTGCACAGCTCTGGGGGTCACTTCTGTGGAGGATCGCTCATTAACAAAGAATGGGTGGTGTCAGCTGCTCACTGCTTCCCCAGGTGAGAAGAGACAAAGACTCACTGAACTAAATGTGTGTTTGATCGTGTCCCTGCACCAGGAGCCAGGATCCAGAGAAGATCTTAAAATGAACCACAGCATTAAGTTTCTCGTCTTATCATCGCAGCTCCAACACAAACAACCTGGTCGTGTACCTGGGACGTCAGAGACAAGAAGGTTCCAACCCCAACGAGGTGGCCCGCACCGTGTCAAAGGTCATCAACCACCCCCGCTACAGCTCAGCCACCAACGACAACGACATCTCCCTGGTGAAGCTCTCCTCACCCGTCACCTTCACCGACTTCATCCGGCCCGTCTGCCTCGCCGCCCCCGACAGCGTCTTCCACAGCGGGACCGGGTCCTGGGTCACCGGCTGGGGCCGCATCGGGTCAGGAGGTGAGAAAGAGGGATGAGGGAAGAGGGATGATGGATGGATGAGGGATGAGGGATGATGAAGATTAAGATGCATTTATTTAGTCCCAAACACATCCACAGACACACTCATGCAGGAAGGGAAATTTAACTTCTGCATTTGACCCATCTGGTGCAGGACACACAGAGCAGTGTGCGACCATGTACAGCGCTCGGGGAGCAGATGTTGGGGGAGTAAGGTGCCTTGCTCAGGGGCACTAGACAGGATCTAAACAGACTCTTGGATTTTTGGGCAGATCAATCCAGGTTCGTCTTTTGTTGTCTTTCCGTGGAATCGAACCAGAGACGAACCAGAGACCTTCTCTGCCCATAGTCCAAGTTTCTGCCACTAGACCCCCGCCTTATGGATGAGGGATGGATGGTGGACGAAGGATGATGGATGATGGATGGAAGGTGGATGAAGGATGATGGATGGATGATGATGGATGATGGATGATGGATGATGGATGGATGAAGGATGGATGAAGGATGGATGAAGGATGAAGGATGATGGATGATGGATGGATGATGGATGATGGATGATGGATGATGGATGATGGATGATGGATGAGGGTTGAGGGATGATGGATGATGGATGGATGACAAACTGAACCTGAATGATTTCTGTTCCCTGGACGTGAGTCGAGTTTTAAACGTGTTCCTCTGAACTGGTTCTGTTCAGTTCAGCTTCCTTCCCCTCAGAACCTGATGGAGGTGGAGGTTCCGGTGGTGGGGAACAGACAGTGTGACTGTGACTACGGCCTGGGGACAATCACAGACAACATGATCTGTGCCGGGTTACGAGCCGGAGGGAAGGACTCGTGTCAGGTGATCATCTCCCCTCCTTCTGTGTCTCTACTTCCTGTTAGGAGGTTCTTGTCCCCTGACACTTCCTGTTAGGAGGTTCTTGTCTCCTGTCACTTCCTGTTAGGAGGTTCTTGTCCCCTGACACTTCCTGTTAGGAGGTTCTTGTCCCCTGACACTTCCTGTCCCCACAGGGAGACTCCGGCGGCCCGATGGTGAGCAAGCAGAACAGCCGCTGGATCCTGGAAGGCGTGGTGAGTTTTGGACGAGGTTGTGCGTTGCCTAAGTTCCCAGGAGTCTACACCCGAGTGTCCCGCTATCAGGCATGGATCAACAGCCACGTCACCACCAGCCAGCCGGGCTACGTCACCTTCTCCTCCAGTGGGACCGACAGCGACCTGAGCGTCACCTGTACTGGTCTCCCAGAGCCTCCCACCGAGGTCCTGCCTCCCACCGAGGTCCTGCCTCCCACCGAGATCCTGCCTGACACCACCCCCCCCACGACCACAGCCCAACGTGAGTCTCTGTATCAACTGGTTTTTAACCTTGAAATGAGACTTGTTCACTGGTTCTATTTAAACTAGGTCAACTGGCTGAACTGTCCTCCTCCGTCTTCTCTCTCCAGCTGTGGTCTGCGGCCAAGCGCCCTTGAACACTCGGGTCCCGGGGGGGAGCTCGGTGGTGACGGCTGGCGTGTGGCCGTGGATGGCGAGTCTGCAGAAGAATGGAAGACACGTGTGTGGCGGGACGCTGGTGGCCCTGGACGCTGTGCTGAGTCAGGCCAGCTGTTTTTCCAGGTAAGACACCAGGAGAGGACAACACAGGTCTGTGGAGCTTCTTCTCTGGACAGTGAGAGGAAGAGGAGTCTATGGGATGGAAGTTCTCCTCAGGCCTCATGTGGTTCCCTCTCACTCCCTCAGCTCACCCTCAGCGTCTGAGTGGACCGTCGTCCTGGGTCGTCTGAAACAAAATGGATCGAATCCCTTCGAGGTGAAGCTGAGCGTGACAAACATCACCCTGAGCAACCTGACCGGCTCCAACGTGGCGGTGCTGCTTCTGGAATCCCCCCCGGCGCTGAGCGACTACATCCAGCCCCTCTGCCTGGACACTGGGCGGAGCTTCAGGGAGGGCTCCACGTGCTGGGCCTCCGGCTGGAGCTCTGGACAAGGAGGAGGTGAGTTCCTCTCACGCTTTGACCCACCTGACCTCCTGATGTGTGAGTCACATGTTCTCATTCTTCCACTTCAGAGGAAGGAGTTCTGCAGGAGGTCCAGACGTCGGTGTCTGACTGCGGCAACGCGTCCAGCACTGACAGCTTCTGTACAGGAAGTCTGACACTGGAGCAGGTTGATAATGAGATTATTATTATTATTGTTATTATTGTGATGTTATTAATGTGGGTGTCGACCATCAGCTGACGATGTCCTGGCTTCAGCTTCAGTTTGACTTTACATCTGATGGATCTTTTCATGGATGTGATGTTTGTGTCTCTGCTGTTTGCTCAGGGCGCCTCGGGGGGGCCACTGATGTGTAAGCAGGACGGCTCCTGGTTCCAGGCGTCTGTGTTGTCAGCTGAAGGCTCCACCATAGCAACACGAGCAGACCCTGTGACCGTCTTCACCAAACTGAACAAGTACCAGACCTTCCTCTCTGAGAACTTGGGGAAGTTGTTGTCTCCGGCCTCCAGCACCAACACCACAGCAGCCAACAGCACCTCCACCTCCCCCCCGACCACCAGCAGCGGGGCCACCACTCACTTCCTCCTCCTCCTCGTCCTCCTCTCACCGAGTCTCCTGCTCCTCTTGTAGAAACCTCCATCTTGACCTGTGACCTGTGAGGAAGTGACGGACACACGGGTGTAATGAAGGAATCTGGGACTCGAGCAGCAGTTTGTGTTCGGCTCGGCTCCTTTGAGAACTCGCCGAAGACTCAACACTCAACAAAACGGATAAATGACGATGATCTTCCAGAAACTCTAAAGGAGACATATTCTGTTCATCTTCAGGTCGATCATAATAATCAGTGTCATAACTGTCAAATGTTTCCGTGCTCTACGGTTCAGAAAGCATCACTTTCCTCAGCTCCTCTGTTCAGCCGGGGTATGTCTCCTTTAATGTTTGAACTGACAGTCGTATATGAAATGTGTTGAGATGAAGTTAAGCTGCACAAACATTCTACTGTGAAGCCTCTTGTTCCAGAATCTCATGGTTCTGCATCTGTTTGTTCCTTTTTTTAATCAGTAAAATTACAATCATAGAATCTTTTGTGTCAAATTCTGGATCCTGAAGATGATTGAATCTTTTTTATATACTGTGATTCATTACAAAGCGTCAACCTGAGCTCACAAGCAGAGCGATGGTTCTTATGATGACGTTGCAGATGGAGTTCAACCTCACGACCTCCCGACCTGCAGCAGGGGAACGTCTGACTGGTCACTGACGAACAACTTGAAGTCAAAGCTTGAAATAAAAGTGCAGTGAATCTGAAGCAGTGTCTGCACTCGTGTTTGTTTACATGAAAACCACTGATCAGAATCTCACTGAACTCGGAGGCAGAATGAGAAACGTGGATTTGGACCAAGTCTCTGAAAACCTCTGTTTGTCTCTTAAAAGAAAAGTTCACGCTTTAAAAAATCTTTTGGATGTTTACAGGTGATTTTATGTCTTAACGTTCAAAGGTCTTAACCAGCTTTAACTAACTGAACTGAGGTCAGTTGACAGCACTGCTCCCCTCACACATCTGAAAACATCTGAGAACAAAGTAAACTGACAAATCCATTTTTAACTCTTCAGAATTTAATACAACTTTTGAAAAATAAAAAATGTATAAAATCAGCGCAACAAGCAACTTCAGTCTCTTTTACAACTTTCTCGAACATTAAAGTCTGACGATAAAAATTCCACAAAAAGAACATTAAAAAAATAGAATATGAAAATCAACGTCCTCAGACAGAGCAGATCAGACACGCTGAGAAATAAAAGCCTCAAAAAATAAAAACCACCTTAATGTTGAAGTGAAAGAACGAGTCTCTGAATTTACTGTGAAACTGAGACAGCGCCTCCAGGTGGAGAACAGCAGAACTTCTGGGATCAGACACACGACGACTCTGAAACAAAGAAGGAACTGTTTCAATGTTTACTCATATTTATTTATTAATTGAGGTGTTAATTGCACGCATCATATAATTTATGTTTATGCTTCATATTATCCAGATCAATCCTCAATTCATCCTCATTCGTCCTTCCTTCCGTCCCTCAACCTCCTGTGAACTCAACACAAGGTGAAATGTCTCTTAGATCCATGTGGGTTAGGGTTAATGTTAGACCCATGACCCAGGTCACTTCAAACCTCCTGAACTAGAGTCAACTAATTCAGGATGTTTACACATTTATAGTGTTTAATGATTCTCCTGGAGAAATCTTGAACCAATCTGATTGTTTGTTGAGAAACTGACAATGACCCAGATGAATTGAAGGATGATGTCAGTGTCTGGGCTCAGTGTGTGTCCATGTGAGGATCAGCTGTCACTCAGGGGGAGCGGACTCAGGTGTGAAGGATCAGCTTCTCGGAGCTCACACAATCAGGATGTAGGAAGTAAGTGAATCTGTTCTATGGTTTGAGTTATTTTGCTTGAATTCTCAGCTAAATTATGATTTCTGTAAATAAACATAACTTTTCTTCATCACAGACTCCGGCCTGTCGACCTACTGAAGGTCCTGTTGCTGACTACGTTTACCTCCATCCTCTTCTTTTACTTGATCCGGATCTCGAAGCAAAGGCAGTTGCAGGACTGGCACTCGGGAGGCTGACAGGTGCAGGCACAGTCCCACTTGGCACACTGGGAAAAAACATGTCCGACACTGGAATGTTAATGTCTCTAAACTTTCTGTAAATAGGAGTTTTTCCAACACAGGACACAGATGCTCCTGATTAGACAGACGTCACCACACCTGTCTCGTGTGATTGGATAAATATGAATAAAACAAGAACTTTGTGGCAAATCTAAACCACAAATGTTACTATTGAGATGATCTTTGGCCTTGTTGACGAGCTCGGGTTCTAGTGTCATTCTCTAGTTCCTAAATGAACGGGTCGGTGTAGATGAGAAGAGGGTGGGTCGGTTACTTACAGTCGGAGCAGGACACGAGTCGGTCAGACATGAACGCAGGGTCGGCAGGCGACAGTTGCACATTTCAGCCAGTCGGAAGCAGTGTTCACAAACAGAGATGCTGGGACAGCAGTCCCTGCAGTCTGAGGAACAACGGTCCTGAGAGAGAAGACAGCAGCAGACACTGTTGTGTATTTATTAGACTAAAACATGTTGATATGCATGTTTGAAACATGAAGGACAGGTCTAGATTAAGGATACCTGCCCTTTGAACTCCCAGACCTGTTCAGAGAATGTCTTTCAGATGCTTATCTACTCCCTGACTCTCTGGTTCTTGGATATGGCCTTTGATCTCTTTGATGTTGTTTTCTGTTGTTTAAATTGCTTTCATCCCCAGAATTATCATCTGGGACTTGTTGGGGCAGAAGTCATGGGTGTAACCAAACCTCCTATATATGTGTGCTTCTGACCACTGCAATTCAGATTACACTATTGGCTTGTGTGTCTCCGGGTATCTAGAGGCCCGTCCTGACCTGTACTTTCTTGTAATAAACTCTATTATACTGAAAATACTCGGTCATCGGAGTCCTTCCTTCATCATCTACAACTTCAACCCCTCTCGGCTGCATCAAAGATACTACAACACCTTCAAAGACTTGAACTCGTGTGTAGCGACCAACAGAGGAACAGAAACCTGACACCACTCTGACCAGGAGGTCGCCTGTTTCTGGTTAATAAGGAAGTTTAGTAATTGAAGTTTAGATGATTGGTTTGTTTGGAACTTTAACCACTCTGAGACCAAGAGACCAGTCTTACTAACTTACTTACTTCAAGTCGTTCTGATTATAAAAACATAGTTTGTTAAGTAGAGAATTGTTCTGTTGTTACTTGGTGAAGACGTGGACGTCCTGTTGTGTCTCAGCCTCCGTGAGACGGATTCAAGATTCAAGATTTTTCTTGTCAAATGCACAACAATAACATTAAGCAGTTGCTGGCAATGAAATGCTTGCGTCACAGGCTCTCTTCTAGCTGAATGAATTCTAACGCTCACGAGCACCAACCTTGAGACAGAATCGGATCCACAGCCCGATGCACAGAACAGCCATGTAAACACCCAGAGTGATCATCAGAACAGCCGGGAGCGGGATGGAGAGCTCCCAGATGTTCAGCACCTGAGGAGCACGACCAACAGCTTCACGTGAACCAGTGAATCTCACAGAGAAGATATTACATCTGATCAAATATCAACAATCCATTCTTACAGGCATCGTGTCTTCTTGAGGAGAACTCTTCAACAGGGATCACATCTGAAATGAAAACAGACCTGGTTTCTACTTCAACAAAAACTTCTTCACAGATATAAGGAAAAAGTGTCCCTGTCTGTGTGAAAAGGAAATACTCAAGTAAAAGTACTCTACTTCTACTGAGTAACTGAATACATTTCAACCACTGCTGAGTAAAATGATAATAAACTTTGTATAAAACCTTTCCCACAATAAATTCAGCTTTGTCCTCTGAAAGGAGCTTCACGTACAATATAGATCAAGTTAATAGAGATAAAAACATGATTAAATGTAATTCATATAAGAACATATTGTAAGTAGCATGAGAACAACAGAAAATAATAAATATAACGGCTGCTAACGACAGATGCTAACAGCAGCTAGCTAACAGATCCACACAGTTCACCCGCTGGCCGCCCCTCACCGCTCGGGTCGCTCCGGTCTCTTCATCACAGCTCGCTGGCGGTCGTCGGGTGATTTAACGTGAAGTCACATTATTAAGGTTTTATTGCTGAAAGTAGAAAAAGCTCTGATCCTGCCGCCAGCTAGCAAAACAGCACTTAGCTTTAGCTTAGGCGGCGGCTGCGTTACCATGGAGCCCGACGGGTCACCGCGAGGGACAAAGGAGCGAGGGTGAAGTTGAGAGGCAAAATAAAAAAATATAAATAAAGCCGAATCACGGGCCTGTGGTTCTGTTCCTCAGCCAGAGCACGTGTTCATATTTCTACACACTCATCACTTGTTTTATTAAGCCACTGGGAGTTTGACCCCTGAAATCGAATCAGTTAATCCAGGTGCATTGTACCAAATGTAATGAAATTCCCTTTGGACAGTCCTGTGACCTTTGACCCAAGGCAACACAATCTAGTCAGCTCAGTGCAAGTGAACGTTTGGACCAAATCAGAAGAACTTCCCTGGAGCTGATGTTAGAGGAAAAGGGTTTGTGTAGTTCTGAGTCTTGGTTTCTAACGACAGGTGGAGTCTTCACATTCTACTTCTGTGAGTTCAGTTCTCTGCTGATCATCTCAATTCCACTGAACTACTTGTACAATAAAGCTCATCAAGTTGATCTGTTTATTCATTTAAACACAAGAAGTCTGCTAGTCATTTACTTGTGATGACTAAAGTATGTTTTTCCTTTTCTGCCTGGTTTGAACACATTAAGTGAATCCAGTTCACAGTATGTGATCAATGTGGTTCGGCACAAATCAACTTCCATGCGAGTTGTTGCATCTTTAATTAACACTAGACTTCTCGAATTTGTCTTTGGTCCAGAGATCATGTTTATAATAAAAATAAACACTCATGGAAAAAAAACAGGACAGGCTCATCAACTGCATGAACTTTATTGAGCCAAATGTGGATTTTGCAAAACACTTGATGCCTCGTCAGTCATAGGAGCACAGTGTGACCTGGCCATGGCTTTAAATTTAACTGCATTACTACGTTGTTATTTATACATTATTGCAATAGAGGAAATTAAAGATTCAGTGTGAATAATCACAGGTTTGGTGGGTTTTGGATGAGAAAGCTGGTCATCCACCAGAGCAGGACTTTATTTACCAGTTAATCCAAAAGGACTTTTTTCAACAACCTCAACTTGTTCCTACTCCAGAGGGCTCATGTGATCATAGTGAACCGACTCAGCTGTCCACACTGGACTCGCTCTGAACTAAATATGACCAGAGAACATCCACTTAGGTTTAAACTTGCATTAGCAGGAAAATAGTTGAACAAATAATTAAATTAAACATTTAAGATGCCGGAGACAGTCAGCTCTCTAACCTGAGAGCAGGCAGCTAGACATGTAAACAGCAATGAGAGGTTTAGGAAAAACAAGACTGACAAATCATGCAGACAAACCCTGACCCCTCCCCCCGCTGCAGGCTTCTCAATTACCAGCCTCAGTTGGATCAGATGTGACCTCCCCCCCCGTCCCCCATGACACAACTCCAACACATGGAGACTCATTGTTTTATTGAAACACCTTGAATACAAAACAAAAAGTTACATGAAATAGTGTCTTTATTGCGACACAAGACCTAAAAATAAAAAATAAAGGAATAAACAAGGGGGAGGAGGAAGTGGGCGGGGTCATCACCACTCATCCCTGATGTTGTGTGGAGCTGCAGTGGCGTGTCTTTGTGAGAGCGAGCCTGCCCCCTGGTGTTGTAGGGGTCGGTGTTACAGAGTCCCATATTTGTCAAGAGGTAAATCTCGTGTTAGCTAGTAGGAGCTGGTGGGACTACGAGGGGGGGGGGCCAACAGCAGCACATAAGGGAGGAGGGGAGGGGGGTTAATGGCCTTCCTGGAGAGTCGGGGAGAGGGCCGGTCGGCAGCTTCTAGAAGCCGTGGACTTTGAGCTGCTCATCCTTGGCCAGGTGAACCTGCGGGACAGAACAAAGGCTGATCAGTCAAACGACCCCTGACCCACTTCACGTGGTACACAAACAAAGCATGAAAACAACCCGTCGCACTCTCCTGACTTACATCAGTGAGGAACTTGCAGATATCCTTGCGCTGGTCACCCTGCAGCTGGATCACTTCACCATACTCTGGGTGCTCGATCACTGTCCCGTTGCAGGCAAACTTCTGTTTAGGAACAAAACAACAAACCTGTGAGTCAGACACGCCATGCTCTGGTCTTCAAGACCACCGTGAGAGAGAAGCATTGAAACAGAAGACCCCACCTTCTTGAAGGCCTTGACTAGCTTCTTCTTGTCATACTGGGAGGAGATGCCCTGGACAGTGGTGAGGGTCTTCCTGCCGTTCCGCTGTTGGATTCTTATGTGGATGTAGTCCTCAGTCCCAGCTGGGTGTTGGTCATCACCCTTATCAGCAAAGGGGTCTGGAGATGGGGAGAACAGGCTGTTAGAGACACTGGACAAACACGATACACGGATTGGTCCTACATCGTTCGATCATCAAACCAGTAAAAAAATGTCTATAATAATGAGATATTTTATATATTTTCAGTTTTTTCGACGTCAAACTTAAAGTTTAAAATCTAGACGTGAGGTGTCATATTTCAGATTAGAGCTGCGCAGAGTCCCTGCTACAGACCCAGCTCCCCGGCTTACTGCGGCCTGGAGGCCGGGCAGCCTCAGCTTAGCGGCGGCTTCCGGTCAGTAAACACGACCGCTCGGGAGGACCGGGCCCGTCGTGACGTAGAAACCTTCATTTTCACATCCATGATTAATATCTCCTGTCTGACACGAGTCGATCAAATCTGAGTTATAACGGATTTATTAGCAGAAACTCGATTTTCACCATCGATGCTAGCGCGTCAGAAGAATAGGCTAATGCGTTAGCGGTGACATGCAGGCCTAATGGCGGCCGTTCGACCAGCAGACAGCCTGGGGACGAGCAGACACTGGACCCGTCCCACCGGTCCGCTGCAGGTCGACGGGTCTGTGGACCTGGTCACCTGGACGGACACGAGCTGTGGCGATGGCCGGGATCAGACCCATAACGCTCCAGTTGAAGCTGGACGTTAGCCGCGCTAGCCTGGTTAGCCTCGTTAGCTCGCACCCCTCCCCCACCCGGTGCCCTCGCCCTCGCAGAAAAGCCACTCACCATAAGTTTGGAGGTTCTGGATAGAGGACATACGATAAGATTGGATTTCCTTTTCGGATGATAACTTGTTGACGGTCGGTGAGTCGGCGGTCTGTGCCTGGAGCTGCTGCTGGTCTGGGATCAGTCGGTGGATCAACACTCGCTTCGTCACAGCTTCTCACAAAATGGAGCCTGAAGTCGTCCAGGGGCTGAAAAACAAGCTTTTATGCCCCGCCCCGAACCTGACGTCACCGCGTCGCCACGTCTCAGACCAGCCACGCCCCAATAGGGCCCACTTTACTGGAATGGTGACGTCACCTTTTGAGAATATGGTCAACAAGAAAAATACAAAACTTACATTTAAGAATATTTATCTTTTTAATAATTATATTTAAATTAACTACAACGTTACTAGTTATAAGAAGCACTAGGTTTTTATATATATTTGGACTGATCGATGAATCCAAATGTATATACCTATAGATTGATGTATATATGTATAGATAGGTGTATAGATATGTGTATATATGTATAGATAGATGTATATATGTATAGATAGGTGTAAATATGTATAGATAAGTGTATATGTATAGATATGCGTATATACGGAGAGATGTAGGGGTACTCACACATAAGAGGCAGTAATTAAGAGTAACATTTGTAATTGAAATGCTTGTATATACAAAAGACCTATAGGTAGGTAACATATTCAAATATAAGTTGGAGCATGTTTTTCATATTTTATAGATACATCAGTAATATATTAGAAATTCTATGGAGGCTGTACAGATATTTAAATAGTCAATTATATAAAAACCATTGCATTTCATGGAGCAAGTTAAAACTGTACTTTGCTCATACTGCCTTAAATATATGAACATCAATTCTTAGGCTGAGACATATGTGTTGTTCATCACGTAATTATATTTTACCCCTACTTTTTAGAACCCATTTCTTCTGCTCCACGCAGCATCTACTACATTCCTGGTGAGGGATCCTCACATGAATGGACTCATTCCCTGTTAATAAGTCTGATGTTACTCTTGCTGAGGGTCAAGAACAGGAAGTCCCAC
The DNA here is from genome assembly GCA_038501795.1 of Pseudopleuronectes americanus. Taxonomy (NCBI): domain Eukaryota; kingdom Metazoa; phylum Chordata; class Actinopteri; order Pleuronectiformes; family Pleuronectidae; genus Pseudopleuronectes; species Pseudopleuronectes americanus. Next base: position 488,048 of record JBAMIH010000027.1, on the reverse strand, counting down.
CTCGTTAAGCCCTGAGACAGTGTGATTTGTGAAAATGGGCTTATGAAAATGTTTTTGAGACAAGTGACATAACAAACTGATGACTTAGAGAAAAAGGCCCATGTATAGAACAAGCTTTTACATTTAAAGAATCTACTGCAGAGGGTCAATTTAATTTTCAAATGAAAAAAACAAGATCAAATCATCAGTGTGAGGCGCATGTTAAACTTTTATCAACTGCATGTTTTAAACATTTAAACTCCTAAAATTAACTGAGGAATAAAAAACAGTCCATAAAAAATACCAAATAATTCTTTATTGAAGGTCTCATTTTTGGATCACATGGGAAATAAACATGTCATGGTACAGAGCATGAGACTGTAGCAACCGCACCACTGGTAGTCACAGGAGCTTTCTGGAGAATACTGGATACATCCAAGCACTCAGCAGAGCAACACGCCACCTTAACAGCTAACCAGCAATATTCAACTGCTACACAACTGCGCCTAGTGCACAAAAAACACATACAGGCAGGATTAGGATCAGAAATTAAAAAGATGAAGAACAAAACAGTGTCTAAGAGTGCAGCAAATTATATCCTTTAAAATAAAATGACTCGACGACAAGAGTTTTACCTTAAAATCGGACATGACACATTCTACACATTGATGACCTTTACCCACACTTGAAAGTTGCACTCAACTTACTGAACTTCACATGTGATTATATTTAACTTGAGTTAGAATAAACAACTGTCCTGACTACACAGACAACAACCTGAGCATCAGCAACCAAAGGAAGGAAGCATTGGTGTTGTTTAATGAGAGATGACTTCAATTTAACTGGTTTGTGTGTGAAATGAAGTAAGGTAAACTAAAGCCTTTTCCTCACATGTACTAGGATTAGGGTCACTTTGGATGTCTTTTTGATTCCAGACTGAAAATGAAAATTTAGGAGCAAATGTTTTCCGTGAGGCTCTGATGTTTATGTCTCATTATGCTGACGCCTGTATCACAGAGTGAGATTACAGAGAAGCTAGCATAAAACAGCAGGCCCGGTGAACATTTCTACAAAATGAACGTTTGCAATGAAGAACTCAAAAGCAGGCGAGACTCTGCAGAACTCACTCCATGATACAGGATGCAGAGAGGACGCTTCGAAGTATCTAGTGAACCATCTGAAAGTGATGTCTGAACACGACCCCCACCCCTTTTTATAAATGATTAAACGTTATGAAAAGAAATAAAAAAATTTCACAGCACATCGATGACATGAAAAAAAAGAAGCTGTACTGAAGCTAAATAAATGAGAACAAAGCACGGATAACACAGTAATAACCTTTAACAGCCGTACACGTCGCTCGTGTGGGATCCTGTCTAAGAAGTTCTGATGTCATCACCTGAAACTGCCAAAAGAAGGAGAAGTTAGAAAAAGTGTTTTAGGAGACTAACTTTTACAAACCTCCAGTTTAAAGCCGGACCAAAAACGTCTTTTAAAAACCTGATCACTTGTGCACAGTTTATGAGACAATGTTTATTTTGCTGAAGTTGAAAGGATGTCACATGTTTGATTCCTCAAATCTACACGTTTCTGGTACAAGCATGAAGCTATGGAGGGAACAGTCGTGGATGTGGGTGTGTTACCAGCAGCCAATAGCTCTGAATGTGCATCATGCCCCTCGGTGACAGAGTCCAGTGACCAGCAGCTCAACATGGAGCGCCATGACAACAACCTACTCTCTGCTGTCCAGGACGTCTCACCACCACCTTCTCCTATGGATTTAAACAACCAACTGGACAGAGGGCCGATAACCTACTGTCAGGATTTATAGTCACATGATAAGATGGTCATTGAGTAAATGCCTTTGAGTGCAAATTGAGACAGTTTCAAAACAATTTAACAGGGTTTTACAGGAAGAGAAAAGACCTCCATCAGATCTACAAGATTAAAAAGCATACACGAAAATAGGGGATGACTTGAGTCTGGACTCCTCAAGATCCACTACCCCAACACCCTCCTCCTACAGGACAGCCGAGGCCCGGGGGGGCAGATGGAGGAGTGGAACCTCATCACTAAACCAACATTCAAGGTTTGTTTTAACTATTCTTTAAAGTTAAGAGCCTGTTTACTAACTCAAGCAAGAACAAACCCAGTCTACTGACGGGGCCAGAAGGGTTTCCTGAGGGGAGACGTTGCTATTTAAAAATGTGGATTTAATTTGGTCTTGAAGTTACACCTGATACCTGCTGAATTATCTGCAGAGAAGGAGGGTTAGGGAAATAAAACTTGCATATGAAATGTCTCAGTGCTTTGATATCGAACTCACCTGCTGCTGATCTGCAGAGCTCTACGGGGTTTCACCTCCATTTTCTGGTGCGGCCTTGGGCGGGCTTTTAGACCTGGACCTAGACTTGGACTCTCTTTTGGAGGCAGGGGTATGGCTTCTGGACCTGGACTTTGACTTGGATTTTGATCTGGAGCGAGAGTGGGACTTGGCCTTGGCGGTCTTGGTCCTGGGAGAGTGGGACTTGGATCTGGAGTAGGAGCGGGATCTGCTGGAGCGGGATCGGCTGTGGGAACGAGAGCGGCTCCTGCTGCGGGACCTGCTTCGTCTTTTGTGTCTCGGGCTGCGGGAAGTGCTGAATACAGTGGGTTGTGTTAACATTGGCAAAGTGAAAACAGATGGAACAGAACTGAGACACTGGGACCTGGAGGGAGTCACACAGACACCCTCCCAGATATCATAGTTTCACTTTCATCACAGATAATAAACTCACATCAGCAAATCAAATATCATGAGATTATCATCCAGTGATCTTCTGGTAGGTTTCCTCCCTGCTCAGGTCAGTTTGTGGCACAGGTCGATCTTTTGTTAAAGTAACAAAACTCACATAACTTCTAACTAGACTTTCAGGAATGTGACTGAAATCCATTAAATTATTTGTAGTATATTTAATATTTATTTACTTTAACGGCTTAATATCATGTAGTTTTACATATTGTTGGGCAATAAGTAACGCTTTTAAGAATAGTGCTATATATAAATAATTATATAAAGAGAGATAATGATGATTATTGTACGAAAACTGAGAATGAGTTATTATGGGGCCTTTGACTCGTGGGTCCACCTGAGCACATGTGATGTTCTGGATCCTCACTTTCTCCTGGTGGATCCACGAGTTGTTATTCACGGAGAAACCGCTCGATGTGTTTATATTCATTTTGTATTTGGTCTCAGTCGAGTTGTGTAGTGAATTCCACTCGTTTTAAATCAACACAACCCTTTCCCCGTCTCAACGTGTTGTGGTCGAGGACAAAGCGAAAGCCTGGTTTTACCGCGTCGCACTCATTCAACTGGTTCTCACCTTCTGCTTCGGCGGCCATAGCCTCCGCTTCTCCGGGGCGCTCCTCCTCGCCGTCCTCCGCCTCCTCCACCTCCATCACGACCTCCACCTCCATCGCGACCGCCGCCGCCTCCACCTCCTCCGTTGTGGGAGTCCGGGGGTCTTCCGTACCGGGCCATCTGGACCCGGAGCTCCCGTCCGTCCAGGAGCGCGCCGTCCATGGCGTCCATCGCGTCCTCAGCGTCGCGTTTGTCGTGGAAACGCACGAAGGCGAAGCCGCGGCTCTCCTTCGTGTATCGGTCCCGCGGGATGTACACGTCTCCGACCCGGCCGTACTTCTCGAACACCCGTCGCAGGGTTTCTGGGGAGGTCCGGTACGTCAGGTTGTCCACTTTGAGCGAAGTCATGCCGTCGACGTCCGGCGGAGGCCTTCCGTAACTCATGGCGAGGAGCCCGCGAGGCCTGGTGGCCTTCGAACGAGCAGCGGGAGTCTTCGCGCGGGTTCAGAAAGTCCACGCACACGGTTTAAAGTCGAGCTCTGCACGTGCGGCGGGTTTCAATCTTCACGAACCTGAATTTGTTCAGTTTGCGGGTCGGATCCGATGCTACAGCTCCGGAGCAGGCGGAACTTCTGCTGCTTCTTCTTCTAGTGCTTCTTCCTCATCCTCCTCCTCGCACGTTTAATGGCGGTTGGTTATCAGCGCACTACCGCCACCACCTGGACAGGAGTGGGAGTCACAAGGGAGTTTTACATAAAGTCGGTTGTTGACCTTTTTAGAAACATGAACGTTTCACCTATAATAATAATATGATAATAAATGAATTCATACAGCAGCTCTCACACATGAAATACAGCTCAAATAAAGAGAGAGATATACTTTATTGATCCAGAGGGAAATTTAGATCAACAACAACACTAGCATTAAACATAACTTTGGATAAAACTAGCAAAGGCTATAAAAGAAGAACCCATGGTGGTAAAAAAAAAGGATAAAATTAATTCAAAGCAAAAAGATAGAAAAAGGTGTTGAGGTGTATCATAAAACTATCAGTAGTTATCAACATGTTTTTTCATACTATTTTAAAATAATATCATCTTGATATACATTTCAACGTGTTTTCTACATGTGTATATGTTTTCACACTAGTGTAGATTAATATCATTAATATACGAATTTAAAGTTTTATTGTTGATCGGAAGTTGCGCAAGTTATCTTGTTGTGCTAATTAGCTAGCATGCTAGCTGGAGCAGCTCCGGGATGTTTTGAGAACAACGAGCATTAATATGAAATAACGTGTTTTTCATGACGTGTCTGAACACGCGTCCTGGACTGAACACTGTGTCCGTCCCGGTCCTCTGGGTCTGAACTGCTGCGCTCAACCTGTGTGTGTCCGCGGGTTCATGCTAACGGCTAACGGATAAGCTAGCTGGTCAGCTGACTGCCTCACGTGACAGCCTCCGGTTCAGCCGCTGCTTCCCGGTGCTGCGGAGAGGTTTACTTCAGGAGCCCGGTTGTTCGCGGCGGACCGCGTCATGTCCCCGGTCGTTCACAGGTCTCTCGGGCCAGAGGAGGATTCCTGAGCCACCGGCCGGTACCGATGCTACACGCCCAGTGAGTCCGTCCTGAGAGCCGCAGCCGCCGGTGAGTCGCGATCTGCTCGAGTTTTATAATGTTGGACACTTCGAGAAGACCCATGTGTCTCACGTGACTCGTGTCCGGACCGGGTCCTCTTCCGGGTCCTCTCCCGGTTCAGAACCGAGCCCCTTCAGAACCCTGTTGCTCTTCACCTCTGATAGGACACACATGTCAGTGTTTCAATGATCCAACACAACAAGTTTGTTACTCGTTGTAAAACACACGAGCTGCGGGAACTCGTTCACATAGTTGTTCATTCCTGTGTTAATGTGTGTATCTGTGTTGTGTGTTTTGCTGCCCGATCAGCAGCGGTACAACTCTTCACGTCACTGTCCTCCCGTCTGTGTGTGTGTGTTTGTGTTAAAACAACTGGTTTCTGAACGCACGGAACCTCAGAGTCCTGTGGTTCTTCTGTGTGGAGGTGAAGCCCTGAGTGGGGTCAACGTGTCTTTGATATTTGACACTTCTCGTATTTGTGTTTCTTTCCCTCCTCAGACGTGCGGTTCACTCCAGCAGAGGTTTTTCTTTTTTCGTCTTCACTTCCTCAAACAGTTTCCAAAATGAGTCCAGAGGGGAAGAAGCTCCTGAACATCATCATCCTGGGCTTCGGCTTCATGTTCATGTTCACTGCTTTTCAAACATGTGGAAACATAGAGGTGGGTTGGACCTGTTCACAGATGACCAGTCCCCATCCATCAAACTCAATGAAACACTTTCTCTCACGTGTCTTTGTCTTCACAGCAAACGGTTCTGAAGAGCTTCAACAGCACCGAGTTCCACGGGAGCGGGTACACGAGGTGAGGAAGCCTCACACTCACCGAGTGTCTCACACTGTTTGACTGGTACTGATGAGTTTGTGAAACTTGGTGCCGATCTGAAATCCAGAGCTCTTGAATTTAAATGTGTTTATAAAGAGTCTGTTTTGCTCCTGACGGCGACAAGAGCTCCACTGAGTTGTAGTTCTAGATCTCCTGTTTGCAAATCGCTTTCCTCAGACGGTTCTCCACTGCCGGGTCATGTGATTCTGTCATTACACAAACAGACAATAACCATCACTCACTTACACTAAGCCTCTGTTCCACTGGTCAAATAATCCAACCACACCAGATAACATCTGATTCATCATAATTCACTCCCGGGTCAAGTGTGAGGTGAGAGGGCGTTTGTGATATGAACATGACAGACAGGTGGAGACAGACAGACAGGGGGAAGACAGACAGACAGACAGGTGGAGACAGACAGACAGGGGGAAGACAGACAGACAGACAGGTGGAAGACAGACAGGTGGAAGACAGACAGGGGGAAGACAGACAGACAGAAAGACAGACCGGGGAAAGACAGACAGACAGACAGACAGACAGACAGACAGACACACTCCTTCTCTCCAGAGGACAGACGTGTCTCACCTCTTTAGTCTACCTGTGTTTGGAGGTGGACCTGTCCTCATGTCAGAGGTCACTCTGTGCTCTCTCTGCAGCATGGCCATCATCTATGGAGTTTTCTCTGCGTCCAACCTCATCGCTCCGTCAGTGGTGACCCTCATTGGACCACAGCTCTCCATGTTCTTCAGTGGGCTCCTGTACAGGTACTCACTCACTGACTCACATGTTTCCTGTCCGCCCCTGTTTTCTGCTGAGTCAGGCTCCTGACTCGTCCTCCCCTTGTTTCCACAGCGGCTACATCGCTATGTTCATCTACCCGTACACCTGGAGCTTCTACACTGCGTCTGTGTTGGTGGGAGTCGGAGCAGCAGGTAACAACACACCATCCAACATTTGATTAGTGAAACAAAGGCTTCTCCTCTGCATGTTTGTGGACCAGTGTTTGTGTTCTCTAGTGCTCTGGACGGCGCAGGGAAACGTGCTCACCATCAACTCCACTGACAACAACATCGGAAGAAACAGCGGAATATTCTGGGCTCTGCTGCAGTGCAGGTAAACTCAGGAGCTCTTATCGAGTTGAAGAAAACAGGTCAAACTCCTCCAGCCAATCCCTGAGGGCCAGGAACCGGCCTCACAGAACTAACATGGACACACAGTTCTTATCTGATGGGTCCTTTCCTCATAGAATCCTAATAACAAGCTGCTCTTTAGGTTAAATTCAATAATGAGTAAAAAGAGCCACAATTAGAATATAGTAGAGAAGTGACACCATTTATTAAAAACACTCTTAATGTGGTGAGGGGCCTCTGGGGCCCGTTCAGCAATCTGTTCACACACTGACTCCAGATCCTTCATGTCTCTGCAGCTTGTTCTTTGGAAACCTCTACATATACTTTGCGTGGCATGGACACGTTCACATCACAGGTACCTGCCTCACATCAACACATGGACTGCTCCTCACTGGTTCCCATGGTAACCTCCCATGAGAAGTTAAGTGTGACTCGTGTGTTTTGTCTCAGACAAAGACCGGCAGACGGTCTTCATCTCTCTGACCGTGATCAGCCTGGTCGGCTGCTTCCTGTTCTTTCTGATCCGGAGGCCGGACCCCGAGTCGTCTCCCTCCGAGGTGACGGAGTCGCTGCTGCAGGCCGAGTCCACAGAGAGCTCCACTGACACGTAGGTCTGATGGGTTGGTTTCACAGGAACATTCCTGTGAACGTCTGGTAACATTATTAAACAAGCCTGAGAAAGAGCAGCACTGTTCTTCACTGGAGGAAGATCTCAGCTTGTTCTCTGGTTTGTTAGACGAAGAGAGGCGGAGCCAAGACGCTTGTTGTCATAGACTAAGTTAAGATGGACGACCTCCTGCCACGATCCAGGACAAATGAAGCCAGTATATTAGATAGGCCAGCAGCACAGGTGACCTCATAGATGCTGTTATATGAGAGAGGAGGTGCAGACCTGGAACCTCGGGTCAGGACTGACACGTTAGATGATCCAGAACCATATGGAGCCTCCTGACATCTTTCAAATAAGAAACGTAGCCTGTAAACCTCCTGGAAAATAACTCATTTAAAGCCCCCCCCCCACAGCCCCTGAAACCATTCATTATTTGATCGGACCAGTAGAGGACGGGACAGTTGACCTTTAACTGTAAATATTGTCCTGTCCTACATTTCTCTTGGACTCTGCTGTGATACAGTCGCCGCAGCAACGGAGTCCAGTGAATGGAGGAGCTGGTCAAGAGAAGATCTTCCAGTTAAACCAGTGTCGGGTTCCCTGGCGTCTCATTTTGTGTTTGTGTTGTTCTTGCAGCTCCCCTCACTCGGGCCTCTGCTCACAGGCGCTGGATGCTTTCGGTGAGTTTATTACATGAACCTGCACCTCAGGAGGTTTTATCCTTTAAACACAACCGTCTCTCATGTCAACTTCCACTTTGCTGTTCTCAGTTCAAGCCTGTAAGATCTTTGTCACCAAAGAGATGCTGCTGCTGAGCTTCTCCATCGGATACACAGGTGAGTGGGACGTCTTGTGGAGGTGGAGGTGGAACTGAACCCATGATGACACTGCTGCTCTGTCTCCTTCAGGCTTGGAGCTCACTTTTTACAGCGGGGTGTACGGGACGTGTATCGGCGCCATGACGAGGTTCGGCAAAGATGCAAAGAGTCTGATTGGCATCTCTGGGATTTTCATCGGCATAGGCGAGATCTTGGGTGAGTTGTCTGAGCTGTCACTCGTCCAAACATTCCTTTATCATGTGTCACATGTTTGTCACGTGTTCGGAGAGAGAACGAGGAAACGAGCTGAGCAGGTTGTGTTCTCTCACTTCCTCTGCCTGCCAGGAGGGGGCGTGTTCGGGATGCTGAACAAGAGGAACCGGTTTGGGAGGAACCCTGTGGTGCTGCTGGGACTCGTCACTCACTTTGTGGCTTTTTACCTGATCTTCCTGAACATTGCCAGCGACGCTCCGCTGGCCCCGGAGGAGGGAACCGATCTGCAGGCCTACATCACCCCGAGGTACGAAGAGCCAGGTCCAGAGACCCTGAGGGCGGGGGCGGGTTATTAGAGGATATTGTTCATAGTAGGTCCATGTCCCATCTGCTCGGGATATTTATGACCTATACTGCAGCCGGCCACAAGGGGGCGATCCAGATGATTTGGCTTTTCTCATGGGAGCTATCATGTCGTCCATATTTATTTAGAATAATTGGTTTTCATAAACTGTTCTTTAAGGAAACTTCAACGTGTGTGTGTGTTGTGTTCAGCGTTGCCGTGGCGATGCTCTGCAGCTTCCTGCTGGGTTTGGGCGACAGCTGCTTCAACACGCAGCTGCTCAGCATCATCGGCGTCATGTTCCGGGACAACAGCGCTCCGGCCTTCGCCGTCTTCAAGTTCATCCAGGTGACTCTAACTCTGCTGATATCTCCATATTTTGATTGAATCACATTTGTCCTCTGGTGTTGGATCCAAGTTTCATTCTTCATTGTTTCCATTTGACTCATTTCTTGTCACGTGTTATTTCCCCTTAGTCCATCATGGCCGCTCTAGCCTTCTTCTACAGTAACTACCTGCTGCTGCACTGGCAGCTGCTCATCCTGGTCCTGTCGGGTTTCCTGGGATCGATATCGTTCTTCGTGGCCGAGGGGTGGGCGGAGTCCAGCCGGCGGGAGTCCGACTACGACAGCATCTGATCTGCTCCCGGTGAGGAAGAGGAGCAGTGATTGGCTCTGTGCAGCCGGGGAGGAGGAAGGTATCCTCACATTGGATCTGTGCTGCTGGAAAACCAAACATCTGAGCCCAACTTTTATCTGAACTGAATCCCAAGACAGAGCGATTGTTCGAACTCCAGATGTGTCTTCAAGTTTCATCCCTAGTTTTTCTTTTTGTATGGATAGGGCAATAATCAATCCTGTGAAATATGAAAACACAATTGTTGTGGTTTGTTTATCGGGTATCAATCTCGCGACTGAGATACTTTGGAGCTGTCATGTGTTCATGTGATTTGGAGTCGGGTTTGACTGAGCTGGTTCCTTTAGTCACACATTGGTGTTTTTTTTCTCTTTCATGGGATTTAATTAAAGTTAAAAACAGAATAATTCCTGATCCTCACATAAACATGATCCAGCTTTGAAAGTCTCTCCTCAGAATGTCCGACACAATATTCTTCTTCCCTCTGAAAACGAACACGTTCATGAAAACAACACGAAGCATCTTCCTGAAGGGATCAAAACAAACTTCACTTCACTTTTATCTGTGTTTTATTTCACTTTGTCACAGAGCTTCTGCCGCGGCTGCAGATTCAGTCTTTTCTTTTTTTATGTACGAGCATTCCCCACCCCACTCACTCTGATGCTGAACACGGGTCCACGTGTCGTCTTGTCTAATGTTTTGGAGCAAACAACAACAACTGATGCTGTAGTTTTTTTGTTCTCTCTTTAAAGTGTCACTCTCTGACTGACAGCACATATTTTGGGTAATAATCAAATAAAACACGAGGCTTTGGGTTTGCACAAGTTTTATTTTATGTCCCAAATCAAATCTCCAGGATATTAAGGGAACTGCATGTGAACTTTGAAGATGATTTTATACTTGAATGTAATAATGACCCCCCCCCCAACCTTCGCTTGCTTGTTTTTATTATCAATAAAATGTCATTTTGAACATAAATGTTGTGTTCACTGGAATACTCTGTGAAATATTTGGTAACAATAATCTGAGCTGAGCTGCAGTTAGAGGGGAGGAGCCAGAGAATGTATTTAAAACTTTAATTCAAACCTTGTTTTTATTTGCTCTCCTGTGTCTGTTTATCAGATTAATGGAAAAGGATTCACATTATTTATTATTCTTTAAAACAAATCTTTACTCATCTTTCAGCCAATAGACAAAACCTATGAGAACAGAAAAATAAATACTGTAAAATATAAAGTATGAGCAATATTTGAAGTATCTTTCCAGTTTGATTTGTTACATTTATTAAATCAAATAAAACTTCAGTCCTATAAAGAAACTAAGTAGATTTACTCAAGTATAGTTCTGATACTTGTATGACAGTAGATCATATATTTTAAAGCTATCTATAAATACTAAATATAATCAACTAACTCAAGTCAAGTTATGCCCCATGAGTAAAGATTAGTCTACCCACCTTTACAGGTTGTTTAATTAGAGTATAGTATTATTAATTATTAATGTCGTGTTCATAGGAAGTTCGACATTTTCTTGTTTCCTAAAGGAAGCCTGACTGGCCTCTTGTTGCCTAGCAACCGGTAACGCTGCCAGTGTGGGAATCCGAGGCGCCAAGAGGAAACGGTTTAATACTACATCCGGTCCATCCGTGAAAAAATAAAATATCTTCGTGTGAATTTATCTATTAATTTAACAGAGTTAAATAAGAGAATAAACAGTAATGAATAGTATCATGACAACATCCACATTATTTCGTTTTAGTAAAAGAAAAACTTCACTGAAGAAAAGTAATCAGTGTTGTTTTCTCTTTTGATCTTTTTGTATAAACTTTAGTTCGACCAAACTTATGTGACGCTCGAACAATCATATTTTCTTTGCATCACAATTTATTTCTAAGTTTTTTAATTCAGACTGAGACTTTTCTCTATTGCAGCAGTTTCCAGTGATGACACAGAATTCGTGATAAACAAATTTTAAATTTAATTTGGACTTTCACATTCACGAGTTTCTGATATTTGAATATTCTGCTTGATTTTCTTCAAATCAGAAGAAATTGCCTCTTCAGCTAAATTCTGTTCAGACTAACTGTATTTTACTTTGAAGGGGAGGTGTGTGTGTTTCCTGTGTGAGTCTGTAGTTCGATTCCCTGACTTGTCTCGGAACATGTTTTCATCCAGTGACCGAACCTGAGATTAGTTTGATCCCCGAAACTGGGACCGACCCGCGAACACCACGGTGACCGGATTTACCTTTGTTTACCTTTTATTTACCTTTTGTATATATCTTTAATTTTAATTTAACTGTTTACATTATTTTACCTTTCTTTATATATTTATTTACCTATTATTTAACTTCTCTTTAGCTTTATTTACGTTACAGTGGATTTGCAGAGGTTAGCTAACGTTTATAACTTACCTAAATTTAATAACTGAGCTAAGTTTAGTTAATTAACCTAAATAAGTTGACTAACGTTTGTAACTTTGTTAACTTTAGTAACTTATCTAACTTTAGTAACTTAGGTAACGTTAATAACTTAACTTTAACAACTTTAATAAAAGAGTAAACTGAGTGAATCGGAGATGAGTGAGGACGCGTTCACCCTGGACGAGTTGTTGGATTTATCCATCGGGACGTCTCACGGGACCGTTAACTTCCCCGCCCTGCACGCGCTGCTCCGCGCGGTGCTCCGGCAGCTCGGGCTCCGGGAGCTGAAGACCCGCTGGAGGGCCTCTCCCTCCGGCCGCACTGCGGGGGGGGCTCCCCGGGGCCGCAGAGGAGGGGCCGCTCCAGGTGGAGGGGGACGAGGAGCAGCTCCAGGAGCGGGCCCCCTCAGTCCCAGACCCGGGCTCCTCACCCGGGGCCGAGCTCCATGAGCGGGCCCCCTCAGACCCGGGCTCCTCACCCGGAGCCCCGGCGGCGGAGGACGAGGAGCTCCGGTCCCGCGTCCAGGGCTGTGAGGCCGGTGTGTCCGAGGTGAGGAACCGACACTTCACCTAAACTTATACAACTACTTCATTTCTTCATGAATGAAGGTTAAACTGCAGCAGATCATCTGAACGTGTTTAAAACACTTCACTAAACTTATTAAAAAGTGTTTGTACTGTTGTTTTATGTTTGTTTGTGTTTTAAATCCTACAATATATTATTTATATATTATATATTCTTTAGTGTTTTTCATTCTTAATATTCAATACCATTGAAAACAATGTCAAACTTTCTGCTTCGTATTGAAAAGTGCTTTATGATAATATTCCTAATAATAATAAAGGTGTCTTTTTATGTTACTTTACACATTTAATTGAGTAGTTTTATTTTGCAGAATTAAAAAACGTTTTAAAGTATTTAATATTAATAAAGTCTCTGAATACGAACTCTGATGATGTGATATGACGATACTTCACAGACCAATCAGTTTCTGTTGCAGATGTAAAACTTCTATTTGACAGAATAGAACATGCAAAGAAAAGTATTATTCTATAGGAATTTATGTAAATTCAAGTTCTATATATTTAGGTTATTAAATTTATACTTAAACATGATATTTCAGTCGGGCTCTATAGTCCAAAGAAATATTAAATAATCAAAGTGTTGTTTAAACAAAAAGAGTTGTAGTGATGGAGCAGCTCCTCTTCACATCGTGACCCCCACAGATCATTATTGATTATTGATTATGAGACAGTGGAGAAGTGATGGATTGTGTTTCTCTCAGTTTGTCGACTCGTTTAGGTGAAGTTGTGTCGTAGCCACACCCAGGAAGTGTTTCCACACCAGGTGCTTCTGTTTGTGACATCACTGTTTAAAGCTCAGTTCAGATGAAGAGGTTCAGCAGCAGCTTGGATCTGAACCAGGTCCTGCTGGTCCTGGAGGTTCCTCTCTGACCCTGAGGCAGAGGATCTCTCTTCTTCTTCTCTCCCTCCGGCTGCAGTGAACCTGTCAGCGTCGTGTTGACGGTCGATGACAGAACAAAAGGAGACGGGCGCCGCCCTGACGTCTCAAATGACCCGGTGTGTCTCCGTTCAGGTTTCTGTTGAGCTGCTGGTGTTCAGAGCTGAAGACGTGAACCTCAGCTCCATGCAGACCATCAGCTGCTCTCCGAGGAACGTCAGGTTGATCACAGGAGAACGTTTGAGACCGTGAGGTGTCTTTGTGACGCTGTCCAGACGTCCTGTCTCTCTGCTGATGTCCTCTGTGAGACGGGTAATGACTCTGGCTGTCAGGGGATGAATGGCTCTCAGGTGAAAAGCAGGACATGGTGCAGGTGATGCCGTGTCTTTCAGAACTCCACCTGAATCATTCATGTCCTCGGTGGTCAACGGGCGTATCCGCTGACTCCACCATGACGAGGCGACCCGGCGTGACCCCGTCCATCTCTGTTCACACCTGTTTCAGATTCTGTGCTCATTTTACAGACACAGAGAGAAGGAGTCGTAATGATTCTGGTATCGACATCACACGGTTACTGGGAGATGTGGGAGAGATTCCACACACACACACACACTCATACAGGTCCGTCCTCTAAACATGTCTGAGAACATCCATAAAGGATCCTCTGAGAAATCAGTGAAAGTCTGAGGAACGTTCTGTCTCGATGTTCTAGAGAATCTGCTTCTCAACCAAAACCACTACACTCCAGTAGTTGTGTGTCGTCTCGCTCACAGACACACAAACGTACAAACGAACAGGGGTGACAACAAACCACACGGCATGTGTATCGGTTCGTACACTAGGGGGCACTCTCAAACAAAGTTCTTTTTACCTCAGACAAGGAGGTTATGTTTTCACCCCCGTCCCAGTCGTTTGTTCAAACTGAAACTGGTTGAAACTGGAGGTTTCCAGTCAACTTGATGGGAGGACGTGGTTTGAGTCAGAGAAGGACACGTTCGACCTCAGTGCAGGTTTCTGAACATTTCCCCTTTTTCCCAGTGACTAATTTATTGATATTGATAAAATAATCAGACACATTTCGAGGATGGTTATTTCTGAGTGAGTGAGTTGGTGCAGCTCGTGTTGAGTTGAGCTGTTGGACCTCGACGGAGGAACGAGCTCCACTGAGTTCTGATGAAGTGACACAGTGAGAACGTGTGAGAGACGTTTCCTGTTCAAAGTGCAACGATAATCAGATTCTGTTAATGGCCGAGTTCCTTACTGAGGCGGCAGCTTAAAGAGTAACCAAGGCCTCTTCTTTCCAGGAGGCCGCTTCCCCTCAATCTCATAAGAGTATCTCTAAAAATGTTTATCTCATATATATATATATATATATCTTTAGGAATCATGAATTATTCACTCTTCTACGTGTACCGCTCCTCTTCTTCATCCTGAGATGTTTGTGTTCTTCCAGTTTCACGTCCACTCGCTCACTGGGAAGCTTCCACACATTGTCCTGCTGGTTCCTCACATGGACTCTGACATGTTACACACATGTTACCAGGAGGCTGCAGGAGAAGATCCAGAACACGTCCAGAGGCACTGACATTTGTTCTCACAGACAGAACCTGCAGAACACGTGAGGAACATGTGAGGAACATGTGAGGAACATGTGAGGAACATGCGGAACATGTCTGAAAACACTTGGATATAAGATCTCACAGACCAAGGCGTCAGTGTTGGATCAGGTCCCTTCTGACTCTCTGAGTGGGACGACACTCATTAACTCTCTGTTAGTGATTCTCACCGTGAAGCCGTGTGGGGTCGCTATGCATCAGTTCATGTCCCGGCACATTTGACACAAGTTAAACACAACCTCAAATAAGCTCAGGAATGTCCTTTGTCACACACACACACACACACACACACACACACACACACACACACACACACACACACACACACACACACACACAATTAGAACAAATGAGATGTAGCTGTTTACTGGGCCAACAATCTCTGGCAGGAAGTTTAAATAACGGGGGTAAAGAGCAGATTATGTGAAAACAGTGCAGCAGCTTGATTCGTCTCATCTGTCACGGTTCAGTTCTTCTTCCTCTTTGTTTCGTTCCTCTGGTTTGTTCCCAGTTCACAGCTCTGGTGGTTCCCAGTTCACAGCTCTGGTTGTTCCCAGTTCACAGCTCTTGGTTGTTCCCAGTTCACAGCTCTGGTGGTTCCCAGTTCACAGCTCTGGTGGTTCCTTTCTGTTCTTCTGAGTTTTACTACCAACAAATACTAATAACTCTAATTATAATCCTTATAAGTCATCAAATGCTGTGTGTGTGTGTGTGTGTGTGTGTGTGTGTGTGTGTGTGTGGTGTGTGTGTGTGTGTGTGTGTGTGTGTGTGTGTGCGCTCCCTCTAGGCCATGAGGCTCCTACAGGAGCTCCGTGGGCAGAAGGACGTCCTGGTGGACGAGGTGAACGAGCTCCACCAGCAGCAGAAGGTGAGACCTTTATATTTAAAAGTTTTTCCCCCAGATAAGAGATAAATAATTTATTTTTTACATTATTATTTATCGATTATTAATTATCCTCTCTTAAAGACCATATTTTACAGATGGTTGGATCTTAATGTCTATTTTAATCTTTATATAAACTTTATCTTGTCTCTTTTTTATCTGTAGCCTCTTTTAGTTTTGTATTGTTGCTCTAATGCTGTGTGATCTTTAACTTGTTTTTAAATTGTTAGTCTATAACAATAAGATCAATTGTATTTTTCTGACGTATTTAAGACTTAATATTAATTGGCTCATCATGTCTTTCCAAACGCACCATGTGGTCATGCTCTTCATTCTGTCCCGTGTCCAGATGTCTGTGGAGACGTGCTGCCGCCGTGTGGACGAGCTGGACGAGTCTCTGGTGAGTGTGTGAGGACGAGTCCACGATGAGGACATCATCTGCTGCTCTGCTCTCTCACTCCCTCTCTCACTCCCTCTCTCACTCCCTCTCTCACTCCCTCTCTCTCCCTCTCTCACTCCCTCTCTCACTCCCTCTCTCACTCCCTCTCTCACATCCCTCTCTCTCTCCCTCTCTCACAAGCTGTCTCCCTCTCTCTCTCCCTCTCTCACTCCCTCTCTCTCTCCCTCTCTCACTCCCTCTCTCACTCCCTCTCTCACTCCCTCTCTCTCTCCCTCTCTCTCTCCCTCTCTCTCTCCCTCTCTCACTCCCTCTCTCACTCCCTCTCTCACTCCCTCTCTCTCTCCCTCTCTCACTCCCTCTCTCACTCCCTCTCTCACTCCCTCTCTCACTCCTCTCTCTCTCCCTCTCCCTCTCTCACTCCCTCTCTCTCCCTCTCTCTCTCCCTCTCATCACTCCCTCTCTCACTCCCTCTCTCTCTCCCTCTCTCTCTCCCTCTCTCTCTCCCCTCTCACTCCTCTCTCACTCCTCTCACTCCTCTCTCACTCCCCTCTCTCCTCCCTCTCTCTCTCCCTCTCTCACTCCCTCTCTCACTCCCTCTCTCACTCCCTCTCTCCTCTCTCACTCCCTCTCTCACTCCCTCTCTCTCCCTCTCTCTCTCCCTCTCTCTCTCCTCTCTCACTCCCTCTCTCATCTCCCTCTCTCACTCCCTCTCTCACTCCCTCTCCTCACTCCCTCTCTCACTCCCTCTCACTCCCTCTCTCACTCCCTCTCTCACTCCCTCTCTCTCTCCCTCTCTCACTCCCTCTCCTCTCTCTCACTCCCTCTCTCACTCCCTCTCTCTCTCCCTCTCTCACTCCCTCTCTACTCCCTCTCTCTCTCCCTCTCTCTCTCCCTCTCTCACTCCCTCTCTCACTCCCTCTCTCTCTCCCTCTCTCACTCCCTCTCTCACTCCCTCTCTCACTCCCTCTCTCACTCCCTCTCTCACTCCCTCTCTCACTCCCTCTCTCTCTCCCTCTCTCTCTCCCTCTCTCTTGTGACTCGGCTGGCAGACGGGTCTGAGGGACGAGGAGCTGCGAGGCTGCGTGACCTGGGACGTGATGAGGTCGGTTCTGCTCAGAGACACAGGAGACCTTCAGGAGGTGAGGTCCAGACCCTGGAGATGTTTGTGAGGTTTATATTAACTCTCCAGAGGAATGTGGAGACAGGTGAGTCAGACAGAGACGCTATTGGCTGATTCTCCACTCAGCTGCTACCTCTCACGTCCAGGGACAACCAATCACAGCACAGTATGAAACGCAGCCTCCCTGTAACATTTCAAATCACGTGCACACAGAGATGAACGGAGGCAGAATGAAAACAAACACAGTTTTATTTATTTGAGCTCTGGGACTTTCAACCAAGATTCTGAACCAGTAACTGGGTCCTTTGTTTTGGCTCCACCCCCTTCTGACCATCACCACCACTTGAATCTCAAGGATCTTGGAGGATCAATGATGGGTCATATAAAGATGTGAACATTTCAAGATTCAAGCCAATCAGTACTTCAGAGCACGGCACACATAAATACTATGAAGTACATATACTATGTACTCCCACACACACACACACACAGACATGTAAGGTTCAGAGGTCATTTGTTTGACTGAGACTGACTAACACCAGAATCGATGAACTCGTTGTGAATCAGTGGCTCAGTCTCGTTGATTCTTCTGTTTCACAGGAGCTGGTGAACGGTGGAGTTGTTGATGAGGCGGTCGAACCCGAACCAGCAGCTTTCAGCATCAGCCCCTCCTCCCCCACTCGCCCCGTCCACGACTCCGTCAGGAGGGCAGCTCCTCCTTCTCCTGGGACTCATGGAGACACAGAGAGCTCCTCAGACCCGTCAGCACCACCTCAGCAGAACACAGCAACCTCCTGGAAGTCCAGGAACCTGGAGCTGTACTCCGACACGGTGGAGGCCCTGAGGAGCGCCGTCCGCCTGAAGGAGAAGTTCCACCGGCTGGAAGCTCGTGTGGAGGCGCTGGAGGAGGGGAAGGTGGACCAGAGCCAGCTGACTCCGCTCAGAGACGCCATCACCAACAGAGGTGAAGAACCTGAGTCTGATGTTCACATAGAAGACAACTGGGCCACCGCAGCAGACAGAGAACATCTGCTGTTAACTCTTAGAGTAACTTCTAACCCTAACCCTAACCCTTTTCATCAATTCATAATTTTTAACTGTCTCAGTTTAAGTTACATTGGAGATATTATATGTTTGTTTTATTTAGGTTTTCAGGATGTGTCTGAAAACCTGATGGATCAACTGAACCAGCAAACAGCTCTGATAAGCAGCCTGAAGAGCGACCAGCAGAAGGTGAGAGGATCTGGATCTGCAGCTGGTTTCTACCTAACGTCTGAATCAGGTTTTATACCTCAACCTTCAGAGGAACACTCGAGTGAAGGGAAAACGTTGTGTGTGTGTGTGTGTGCGTGTGTGTGTGTGTGTGTGTCAGAGCGAGGAGCTGCTGAGCGACCTGAAGACCACGATGCTTCAGCTTCAGGCTGAGTGTGAGAACCTGCAGGAATCGACCAGGAGCCTGCAGGAGGACAGCCGACAGATGCAGATCCACCTGGAGGTGAAGTGTCTTCACTGATCCTTTATGTTCCTTTATGTACCTCCATGATTAATGTGTAATAACTGAAAACAAGGTATTGGTTTAAATATTGATGCTGAAAATATGTTCACACGGTTTTGATCCACTCACTCAGAATATCTGTGTTTCCAAATCATTTTGAATCGTCACCCGTTCGAATACAGTCGGTTCATATCCAGGTTATTAACACTGTGGTTGGTAGAGATCAGATGTTCACTGGGACTCGAACAGACGACATCAGTCATGAAGAGGAATCTCTGTCTCTGGAGTCAGTTTGCTTTGGGTTGTTTCTCCTGCTGTGAACTTGGTGGTGTCTCTTCTCACCTGAAGAAAGCTGACGGATGTTCTCTGGACAACAAAGTGAGTCGTCTGCAGTTTGACTCTGTGACGGAGCAGCTGAACACCATGTTCCACGAGCTGCTGCACAAGGTGACGGGGCAGGAGCAGGACTGGAACAAGGTGGTGGACAGACTGTCCACTGAGATGGAGCACAAGGTAGAGGTCCTCTCAGGTCTGTGGGAATGAGCTGTGTTGATCTCAGGGTCTGTGGTGATGTCTGTGATGGTGTCTGTGCCTCCGCTCTCACCACAGCTCAACAGGTTGGAGCTGGACTCTGTGAAGAAGCAGCTGGAGGAGCGATGGAAGAACATCCACGAGAAGCTGCAGACTCAGGGAGCTCCAGAGCACGAGGACGCTGCCGGCCTCAGGAAGTACGAGTCTGTTTGTGTCCCTCTGGTACCGACACACAATACTTCATCACGTGGAAAACAACAACTTCACAGTGATGTTTGTGTTTTTTTTTCCAGACAACTTGTGGACAGATTTCACTGCCTCTCCTGTGACCGACCTGTCGTCAAGCACACGCCCGGACCGTGAGTCCACTGCCCAGGGTCAGAGGTCAGTGTGTGGAGGAGCTGAGCAGCCTCACTGAGCTGTGTGTGTCTGTGTGTGTGTGTGTGTGTGTGTGTGTGTGTGTGTGTGTCACAGGTACGTGGTGACGCTGCCCTCCACTCCAGCGTTCCCCTCACACAGGTCCATCCGGCCGTTCACTGTCTACGCTCTGGAGCAGGTTCGACAGCACTACAGGAGGTGAGATCTCTTCTCCAGCAGGGGGCACCAGAGTCTCAGTCCCTCTCATGTTCAGAGAACATCTGATAGTATTTACATAGATTAAAAACCATGATGACTAATGAGGAGAAGAGAAATGACAGCTCAAAGACCTGGGGCCTGTTGTCTGAGACTTCTTCTTGATGAAGACCTTTGATAAGACGAAGAGCAGGACAGATTCAACGCCATCCTGAGGTCAAAGGGCAAACTCACACCTTCTCAAGTGGTAGCGTCTGTCGCTGTTAGCATCAAGCTAGCTCTGGTTTGAGACATGATGATTGACAGCTGACACCGACTCACCAGGAGCGCTTGTTTCTGAACGACCTCGATTCCACAGCCTCTGTTTCCAGATGATTAGCTTCATCTAATGTCTCTCTCTTGTCTGTCTCCATGTCTCTCTCTTGTCCTCCATGTCTCTCTCTTGTCTGTCTCCATGTCTCTCTCTTGTCTGTCTCCATGTCTCTCTCTTGTCTGTCTTCATGTCTCTCTCTTGTCCCGTCTTCATGTCTCTCTCTTGTCCCGTCTTCATGTCTCTCTCTTGTCTGTCTCCATGTCTCTCTCTTGTCCTGTCTCCATGTCTCTCTCTTGTCCGTCTTCATGTCTCTCTCTTGTCCTGTCTCATGTCTCTCTCTTGTCTGTCTCCATGTCTCTCTCTTGTCCCGTCTCCATGTCTCTCTCTTGTCTGTCTCCATGTCTCTCTCTTGTCCCGTCTTCATGTCTCTCTCTTGTCCCGTCTTCATGTCTCTCTCTTGTCTGTCTCCATGTCTCTCTCTTGTCTGTCTCCATGTCTCTCTCTTGTCCCGTCTTCATGTCTCTCTCTTGTCCTCCATGTGTCCCTCGAGCAGCGAGCGCTTCACCGAGGTCACCGACTACAGTCACGTGACCATGAGGAGCTGCGGGGGGGGGCACACCGTCACCTCGGCCAACCAGCGGCGCAGCGGCCTGCCGACCGTGAAGCTCCACAGCCAGCCGGAGGGGGACGGGGGCATTCAGGTGGGGACGTGTATGCTCCAGTGGGACAGACACACACACACACACACACACACAGTGAGGACACAACCTGTGACCTATGAAAGTCTCCTCTCTAAATGGATTCTGTTTGTGTGTGCGTGTGTGTGTGTGTCTGTCTGTGTGTGTCCTCACGGTCAGTCGGAGGAGGTGGACATCCTCGGAATGGACGGACACATTTACAGAGGACGCCTGAACGGCCCGAGCATCAGAGGCACAGAAACCAAACTCCCTACGATCTCCAGCAGAGACGGTAAATGTCCTCAAACCTCATCGAGGACACAAACCATCCAAAGAGTTAGAACCATAGACTGTACAGTGAAGGTGAGAACCTGAAGAGGTCCACAGAGCTCAGAACCTCCAACTGACCTCATCAGGTCCACAGAGCTCAGACCTCTGATGGACCTGATGTCCTCCTCCGTCCTGGTCCCGTCCTGCTGATGATGTTTGAACGTCTCTGTCCCTGAAGGTCTGAGGACGAGAGACGGAACCAGAAGTTCACCGTCACACAAAGCTGCTGCTTCTCCAGAGGGAGGAGACAACACAGACACACAACACAGTGTCAGGAGCCGCTCAGGTGAGACTCACACACAGACACACACAGACACAAACATACACACAACACTGACACACAACACAGTGTCAGGAGCCGCTCAAGTAAGACTCACACACAAACACACACAGACACAAACAGACACACAACACAACACTTACACACAACACAGCAGCTCCCCACAGTGTCAGGAGCCGCTCAGGTGAGACTCACACAGGTAGACACACACTTCCCCTTTAATATCATTGTATCACCAGCTGTAATTAAAGACGACATTACGGCACCCATGAGTGAATCCAAAGAGTCTTCACCGCCCCCTGGTGGCTGGCTGCAGTATAGGTCATGAACCCTCCTCCATGTTAGCAGGTGGGACTCGGACCAAACCCCAAAACAATCCAAGTAGATTTGATTTGGTTTCACTGGTTTTTGTCATTTGATCAACTTATCAACATTGATACCATTGGTTCAAAATAATATTTATAAACTCTCATTACTCTTAGAATATTAAAAATATCTGAATACTGTTGATGTCATTTAAATATTGTCCTCTGTGCGTCCAGCCTCCAGCAGCTCCACTCGTGATTGGCGGCTGTCGACTCTGGGCTGCTCATCTCAGAGCTCCATCACCCCCCCGAGGAGCTCCGAGGCTGCAGACAAGCAGGGCGACCTGTAGGGGGCGACACTGAGTCTGTACTGTTTCACTATGTTAAAGAGCTTCGGTTGGTAGGACGCCACCTACTGGAGGTAACAGGATGTGTTTATTGAGCTTGGTTCGTTGTGGAAACAAACATTTTTGTTTGTTTTACTTCTGTGATCAGCCACTTTGAATATTGTTTAAAATAAAAATCATAATTTGTAATTTAATAAATTTGAGTGTAAATTTTATTACGTCAAATTGCTATTGAGGATTTTTAATCATAATGAATGAATCATATTTCATTCAGAGTTAAAGTTGCCAGAACATGTTTTCATCAAATTAAAAGCCACAAAACAAAACTCTGTAAAATGTATTTGTCACATTTATTGTGTTAATGTTCAACGTGAGGAAGTTGATGTGTTGAGCTGATCTGTAAACATCAGAGTTGTTGTGGAGCCAGTGAACCTGGATGTTGTGTAACGAAGGGAAACACAAGCTACGATGTTCACTTCCTGTTCACAGAGCAGCAGCAGGGGGGGGGGTGTTCACAGAGCAGCAGCAGGAAGGTCGCGGGGGGGTGAGTGAGGCGTCACAGAGGAGGAAGGAACAAAGCGTTTCCTGTCATTGAAGAATTCACTTTTATGTCGAGTCTATTTCTGATGTTCTCGTTCTGCTTCTGTGGTTCAGATCTTCACTGGAGACGATTCAACGTTTAGATGACGACTAGAAACTTTCAGATTCAGACTCAACATCAGAAAATCATGAAGATTAGAATCCACAGCTACAGATGAAACCATCAGAAGTTACTCTAACATTAATAAACCCAAGTGAAGCACAGAAGAGATGGCAGCTAACGTTTCAATGAAAAGCTTCAAAATTATCCAGTGATGAAAATCGTTGTATATTTGTTATTTCTTATAATTTTACTGTATTTGTGAATAAAACGTGACACAATATTTACAACCTTAAACTGTTCTGGAGTATAATATTATTTTAGAGAGATGAAGACAAACATCTTGAACTCACTTTAACTCAACACTTGGGACGAGGTGACAAACGAAGAGCAGCTCAAACCACTTCCTTCCTCCACTCACCAGTGAAACCACAGGTGCATCTCAACCGTTTGCTCTTCCAGTAAAAACACCCGACGCCACAGGAAGTAGATCATACCTTGTTTTTATTAAACATATAAATACAAATCTCAGCAGAAGAAATGAACTGGAGAGAAATCTCTATAAAAGAGTCATGGATCAGAACAGAGAGAGTTTCTGAAATATCATCCTGAATGGAGAAGAAGTGTCTTAAAGATCATTTGTAAAATCCTCAGGATGGTGACGTCTGAACTGAGTAAACTGGAGAAATCTGTTCTCAACACCGTTTCTCTGAGGTTTTACCAACAAAATGAATCGATGTACAGAGCGTTTGAACGGAGTCAAAGAGGAGGAGCTTCCACACGTCGTCTCCTCGGCTCTTTAACGTTCATCTGTGTAAAAAACAAACCTGGAGATTTATTCAGAGAAATTCACAGAAAACTAAATGAACCATGAAAAGTCAAACCCGTCACACAGCAGATTTTTCCGTTAAGTAAGTTTGGATCATTTCCGCGTCACATGTTGAAATATGATCTTGTCCGGCTCTGGAGCTCAACATGTCGCAGCTCATCCAGCAGGACGAGCTGCAACCAGCAGTAGAAACCACAGAGACACAGGAGAAGGTTGATCTTCTGTGAAAGTGTGAGAAACAAAACCTCCTGGATCTGAATCCCGACCTCGACAAGAACTCGTCTGACTCTGACGTGAGGCGACGTCTTGTTTGTCACAATCCAAACTTGACACTAATCTACAGGTGATTTTTTTAAATGTTTCATGTTAATTATAAAAGAGAGAAAGAGAACAGAAGAGTCTCCGGTTGGTTTGTGGATCTGAACCTTCAGGTCTGAACCCTCTGATCCCGGCTGTGAACGCATTCAGAGCGTGTGGGCCCCCCCCCCATTCAGACAGAGGTAGGCGTGGTTGAGCGTCTGAAAAGGTTTTGTGGAAAATCACTGAGTCGGCCTCGAACCGCCGCACAGACAGAAACACGCTGAACCCCCGTCCACGGCTGCATCGTCTCTCAGCAGGTGGAGGTGTGTCCTCTCCGGGGACGGCCTCTGAAGCTCGAGGATGAGAAACCAGCTGCCGCTCGCTCACCAGCAGAAAAGAGCTTCACCGGAAATCTGGCATTTTACAAATCATCAAATTATTGCTCGTTTTGTCCTTTTAACGAATTCCTCCGTCATCGCGGTGTCTCTCTGTAGCTCCGCCCACTGGGACACGTGGTCGGGGACCTGCTGGTCAACCTGGACACCATGAAGACGCAGAGGAGACAAACTGTTCATCTTCTGTTTCCTCAGGAGAAGAAGAAACCCCATGAAACCCCCTCCCCACCCTCCCACCCCCCCAGCACCTCCTGCTCCCCCCCACAGTCTCATCTCTGACCGTGGAGTGCCGGTACGACAGGGGGCTGCTGGGGGCCGCTGGGCTGGGACACCGGGGGCCACATGGGAGTCTGTTGCAGGTGGTAGTGGTGGTGGTGCATGTGGTGGCCGGTGGGCGAGGAGGGCGGCAGCCAGGCCGGCTGGTGGCCCGGCGGCGACGCAGCCCAGAAGGAGCCGAACCCCGACGTGGAAGGGGGGGGGGAGCAGGCCATGGACGCCTGGGAGGGGCCCGGGCCGACCCCGGGGCCGCACTCTGACGCTCGGAGCTTGGAGAACATGGTGATGGCGTCGGGGAAGTTCGGGGGCGTGGCCGGAGTGTTTCTGGGCGTGCACATCTGAGGGAAGGAAACAGCAGAAAGATTCTTCAGGTTCATAACAACTTGTATTTTAATCCTCTTGTTTTTTATCATTATTTTCTGTGTTGAAGATGATTTTCATATTTTAAGTATAAATTACTGAGGAGTATTTAAACAGAGAATCAGATGAACGTGAGGAGAAACTCACATTTCAGTAGAAAGTGATAAACGGACTCTAACATGAGGGTGTGTTCCTGCTCCTCCCCTCCAGGGGGCGTCAGTGTTCACATCAGATCTGTACGTACTTTATAAACAATAAGACGCCTCATGGCTCGGTCACGCCACAGGGCAGGAACGACTGACACACGCTACACACGTGACCCTCTGCTGTAACAACAACACAGAACCGGTTCTCTGTTCTAGAACAAACCATCTGAGCCCTGAGCTGCTTCCTGAAGTTACAGATCTGGAGTTGCAGCCAGTGACACGTTTCATATAAAACAGGTTGAAGTTCTACAGGATCTAAACACAGGAACCATCTCAGGTTCTGTTCAGAGGAAAACTCCTCGAGAGCCTTGGCCTTTGACCCCAGCCGTAACCTGGCAACACAGATGTTTCCAAACTGAAATGCGGTCGTGTGGAAGGAGCCTTCGAGTCTAACATGACTCAGCATGTTGTGGTGGTTCTGTGATTCTGAGAGAACTGCACTTTGAGTTTCTGTAGTCATCACTTCCCCGGAGCTGAGACGCTCTGAAACCAGGTCGACTCATTCAGCTTCAGAGCAGGAAACTATCACTTCACTGAAACCAGAGTGTGTGTGTGTGTGTGTGTGTGTGTGTGTGTGTCAGGTTGTGTGCGTGTGTGTGTCAGGTTGTGTGTGTGTGTGTGTTTCTGCAGCAGCCATGTTTTCAGTCTGCTCTGTCCTCTGCTGTTCAGTGTACGTGTCTCTCTCTCGCTCTCTGGAGGAGTGTTGCTTGCAGAGCCAGGGTTTTGTTATTATTTTGGGTGCAGTGCGATGACATCATCTGGCTGGAGGCTGTGGAGAACAGGACTGAACATGGAGAAGAGGAGTGAAGCAAGAGGCAGCTGCCCCGCAGCCATGTTGGCTCAGTGCTCCAGAGGCAGATCCAGTGATGCAGCAACAATGAGTCTTTAATCAAAGATGAACAAACAGGTTTTTCACTGAGGCGCCAACAACACTACGATTTAGTTTTAAAACTCTTCCCTGTTGCTATGGTTACGCCTCTTGTGTAAACTGGCCTCGTGTTAGATGAAAACTCTGAGGTTGTGTTTGAGTCTGAACAGAAACTGAGACTTCCCAGGGTCTGTGAACGCACCTCGTAGGAAGA
Source organism: Pseudopleuronectes americanus (assembly GCA_038501795.1). Lineage (NCBI taxonomy): Eukaryota > Metazoa > Chordata > Actinopteri > Pleuronectiformes > Pleuronectidae > Pseudopleuronectes > Pseudopleuronectes americanus. The sequence goes on along the minus strand of JBAMIH010000027.1, from coordinate 461,677 downwards.
CTTCAGCTGCTTTTAGGTCTAAAACATGTTTAAACTTCAGTCCCTCCCCCCCTAGTGGTGAGCAGAGAGTGAGGGAGGCGTTCAGTGAACTCTCCCTCGGGTTGAGTCCAGCAGGTCAGTGGGTGCATCCGCCCAGCGACCAGGACGAGGATCACTTACCATCTGGTGGTGGTGGCTGGGGATGTGGGCCTCCTGGAAGAAGGAGCTCAAGGCCGTCTGGAGAGACACAGAGACGAGGGAACACTTAGACTTTGATAGAAACACAACAACATTCAGCAGTGATGACTTTGTGGTGTTTCCCTCCGTCTACAGAGGGAACGAGACAACAGGAAGTGTCCTGCTGGAGCTGGAGACCAAGACAATCATCAGAGACTTGATAAAGATGTGAACAGCAGCTTTTGGTGGCCTGGCCCTCTCTGAGCAGACAAGGAAACCAGTCGTCTCCTTGTTCCTCACAGCAGCGTGAAGGAAGCACACTTCATGAGCTGCCCGACAGAAACCGGCTGATAACACCAGTCCAAACACATTCCAGCCTGACTCCTGTTAGTGACGGGCCGAGGGCGACAACATGAGATCCCTCCGGCTCGCTGACACTGAGACACACTGTTTGTGACCTTTTAGGATTTTTCATGGGTAATAATTCATCAATAAATCAAAATCATAATCAATAGAAGCTCACAAGGTCGTAATCGCTCCAAGAAAATCCATCCCTGCTCTTTCTCTTAATACCGTTGTTCCTCGTTCGTTCATAACATACAACACGTTCTCTAACATAACGATCCATGTCCATCAGCGTCCTACAGGACAGATCAGATGACCCCTCATAAAACACTGCATGTGCTGGTGTAAACAGACGAATAACATCTGGTCTCCTCCACATGGAAACATGAAGGACACGTGATTCTCTGTGTTGTTTCTACTCTGGAAGATGAGGCTGGAAGCAGGTCATGTGACAGGAGCCTGACCAATCAGAGAAGGCCAAGTCGTGACCAACAACCCAACCAGCAAGAGGTTGTGATGGTTTCCAAACATCCCAGTTTGTGTTCGTCCAGAATAAAGAGTTTTCAAACCAGAACAGAACCAGCAGCGTTTTCAAACTTCTCAGAGTCTGAAGCCTCAGCTGAGACATGACAGAGGGGGGAGGGGCTTGTTTCTCTCTCTCTCTCTGTGAATGCACAGCCCCACTCACAGGCTGGTTGTTTGACAACAGCAGCGGCGGTGCAGGAATGTGTCGTACAACGTGACACACATATCAAAGTGTGAAAGCTCCTCACAGCTTTTGTGTGAGGAGCCACAGAATCCACACGGCTCTTTGTCTCCGCTCGGTTTGTCCTGCAGGACTCACCAGTGTCTCGTCTGTCCACTCACATTTACACACACACTGTCCCAGAGAGGACACCACCCGCTGGAGGACGGTCTGATCACAGCTTGTTGTCTTCACGCGGCCTCCATGACTCAATCACACACGTGAAGGACTAACTGATTATCTGATGCTATCCTCCATCTTGAAGGGCCGGTAATCAAACAGGAAGAATCAAACTGTGTGTGTCACTGCAGAGACACAACAACGTCTCAGTGTACGACACAAGGAAGAAGCTCCTCTCACAGATAATCTTTAACCACTGGGCTGTGATGGAAGTCAAAACAAAACCCCCACAACAACAAGTCACGGCTCTGATCAACACCCTGCAGCTCTCAGCTCAAGTCCCTGAATGCAACACAACAACCTCACCGTCTACACACTGATCCATGATGAGCTAATAGATTGTCTCTTTTGTCTGCTGGCTGTCAGACAGCAGGGGGACGAAGACGTGTTCCAGAGTCTCACTTCCTCAGAGGACGCTTTTAAAAGCTCCAGTTTAGTGTCACGGGTGAGAAGCTGCAATCTGACCATGTTTGACAACTTTGTTTAAAAATGCATTCAGCCGGTTGTTCATGTTTCTATCAATCGATTCACTTATTGTTCATCAACCTCCTGGAGTCTGAGGTAACGTCTCCGTGTCTGAGACTGACTCATCCGTCCAATCGTCTCGGCTCTAGAGACAAACAGCTCCGGATGAGAACAGCTGGAAGGATGAAGCATCAACAGTTCTATAAATACCTGAGGAGAAGAGGATCAGTGTCAGTTTGTCTCCTGTGGAGACAGAGGAGATGTCTCCGTCCCAGTACAGATGGTGGGACAGACATGGTCTCTGACAGAGAAGTGTCCCAAGTTCACCCTCCGGTTTGTGAGACCATGCTTTGAAGCCAGTTTCACTTTGTCTCCAGCGCCATCTTGGTTTTTTGAAAACAGAAGTGACCATATGTGGAGAATGTGGGGGTGGAGCCTGACCGAGTCAATCACACTGTATGAACGTCAGCTGCATGGGCTGAGACGTCATGATTGACAGCTGACACTGAGTCCTGATTGGTCGAGCCCATGTGTTTGACCTTGACTTCACAGAATCTGACTTCAGATGTCGTCACCACTCAAGATGGCAGCTTCCTCCTCTGAGATGTTTTGGCTTCATGTGGAGGAGGTGACGCGTCGGCCTCCATCTTAGTGTCAGACCGGAGCTTTATTATGAGTCTGTCTCGTGTGACTGATGCTAATGAAAATAACGTGTGTTATTCTGAACGTGTCCCTGAGTTGTGTAGTTGTGTAGTGTACAGCAGGAACACACTGCGGGGACGTGAACACAACTAAACACCTGAAATGTGACGCGGCGGGCCGGCGGCTCGCGGACAGGCCGAGTCCAAGGCGCTGCCGCCGGCCTGGAGACTCCCGGGGACTCGGAGGATGTAAACAAACCGGGTGGGAGCCCCCGGGGCTAAGCTAAAGTTAGCTTCAGGAGCGCATGGTGGCGGAACCTGAAGGAACCGATCCGCACCGGGCTCCGAGAGGACCCGCCCACGGCTCGTCCCCCAGCGGGGGGGACGCGGGCCGCGGCCGGGAGGAAGCCCCGGAGGACGGACTCACCTCGAACTGCCAGTGGGCCGCCTGGAGCAGCTGCTTCGCCTGGTCCGCGGCGCACCCCGCCGTCAGCACGAACTGGTTGATCATCACCTGGTGGCGCAGCTCGTCCATGTTCACCGACATGATGTGAGCAGGTAGCGGGCACAGACCGGGACACTGACCGGGACACTGACCGGGACACAGACCGGGACACAGACCGGGGGGGGCTCCGGGGCTTCAGGCTGAGTCTCTGAGTCTCAGCATCAACAACGTTCTGCTGTCATCACCAACAACAAAGAGCAGCGCGACGCTCATTGGTCGACTGCGCAGACACAGACCACTACACGAGCGCTGATTGGCTCCTGATGGAAAAGTTTAAACTCACGGTGCACTTGTTTAATGTATCAGGGGCACTCCTGGTGAGTGGAGTAGAGCGTCTCTAGTCTATGCTGTCGACTCCGCCCCTCCGCGGTTATCCGACGTATCTCAACACGCGCTTTATTCAAGTCCCTCAATCTTACGTCATGTGTTTTCAAGCCGCTGATTGGCTGCGTCCTGCGACCGGAAGATAAAGTGTAGACAGAGTCAATCTTTTTTTTAATAAACTTTTTTGTGTTTAGTCAAAGTTTAGAAGATGATCATTTATAAAAACCTTTTTAAAGCTGCTAAGGCAGAAACACAAATACACAGAAACACAGAAACCAAAAACACAAACACACAAACATACAAAAACACACAAACACACAAACATACAGATATACAGGTATTTTTATAAGAACAAGGACAAATCTATAATTGACATATGTACATAAATAAAACTTACAGTACAACATATTTTACATGAAGATATTTGTATAGTCTTAAGTTATTGTATACAATAATCTTGTATTTTTTATTTCGTACCTATATCATACATCAATTATTAATGATATATGTTTATATCATTAATCATTTATTTTGATCTCACACAGTTTAAGTGACCGAACGATCAGTATAAATAGAAATCTGTAATATTTGTGTATTTGCTGGTCCCAGTGGAGACGTTCCCTGAAGGAGCAGCTCCAGCACAATGACCTCGTGTGAGAGCAGCTCTGTGAATAATTCAGCTGAGCTGCAGCTGAGAGCACGTGTGACACAGGGACTTCATCTATTATGTATGATGACAGGCTGTCACCTGAAGAAACACTGAACTCACTCTGCTCTCCTGCAGATTTACGGTTTACATTCTATTCTTCCACCGACCAGTCGTGTGGATTCAGCTGGTTCCAGTTTGTCATTGACAGTGCAATGAATAAACAGATGAAATAAAGCTGTGACTTGAGATCCTCACAGAGTCGACACACATGAAAACATAAAGATAAACAAATACATGAGAACCTTCATATCTGTGAGTCATATAAAATGTCACTCAAATCAGCATCCAACTCTACTACTACTACTTCTACTACTACTAATAATAAAACAAACAGAATTCAGTCAACAACATAGTCACATTAAATCAACACAACATGTCTGACATATCTTTTTTTCCAGGAAGTGTTGACAGTACGACAGAGCATTTATTTTGTTCTTTGTAAAGCTCAGATGTGTTTTGAAGTAAGAACAAGATCTCAGATAATATATAATTATTTTCTTCACATATCTCCCATTTCATTAGTTTTTGCAGTTCAATAAAATATATAACATACATTACAAACACACTAAAGTGAATATAAACATGGCAATTTAAAACAATCTTTTATATCTCCTGTTACTTTTTGTATCATATCACATCTTCTCTTAGTCAGTGAAATCTTACATTTATTAGTTAACACACAGAGATATCAAATAATCTCACTTAATCATTTTAATTTAAAAAACTTAAAATCATCTGTTTAACAAGTAAGACAATATTAATGTTTGGACTTTTTAAAGTGAGTTTGGAAATTGTGTTGTTTGAGACTATGGAGGTTAGTTTAGACACAGAGACACTGTAACGTTAGAATAAATAAATATATCAGATAAATATATAAGAAGTCAAATAAAGCCTCATATCAACAGATGAAACGTAATATTTAATATATTCAATGGCGTGTGGCGCCCTCATCTGTCCGGCTGCGAGCACTGCAAGTTAAACTAATTAATAAAGTATTTCTGAACTTTCAACTTTAATTGTCCTCAAAGGGAAATTTGTGTTTACAGCGGGGAACATACGACATATAACATAGACATAGTACATAGAACATAGGACATAGGACTTAAATAACATAAAGAACATGCACATGTAGGACAATAAGGGATCAGCATCTTACTGATAAAAACAAAGTCATTGAAGAGACATCATTGTCGACATTGACAACAGAACAACACAACACCACACACTCACTCACTCTTCCCCATCATGACTTCTTATGGATCAACCAAACCTACATTTATCAAAAACAATATGACGTCTAGCCTCATTTTGTCCCTTTAGTAGAGTTAACCAATATAATCTTTATTTAATAAACTGCTTATTATCTGACTGTGTGTGTGTCTGTGTGTGTCTGTGTCCTGTCAGTCAAGTCCAGCAGCAGAAGCTGTGTCTAAGTCTTTAGGTCTTTAATCCCTCGGGTCTGGAGACAGATCCGGCCCTCGCTGATCCTGACGCTCTGTGGGGCCACTGTGGTTGGCTGCTCCCTCTCTGACCCTCTGACCTCTGACGGAGAGATGAGCTGCGTCTGAGGACGAGGACACGAGGGGACATTGTCTCGTCTGCAGCTCAGAGCTGAGGGACGTTTGGACAATGAGGCATCAGGTGTGAAAGATGTGAGATGATCAGGAGCTGCTCTTCTATCTGTTCTGATTCTAGCTGATGTAGTGAAGTGTGTTTACTCAAGTTGTGTATTATATGATTTTGAAGTACTTGTACAGAAGTATTTGTTGGACAAAAGTTTTATTACACTGAAAGCAAAGAAATGAAAGAACTCTAAACAGAAAAATTGCTTTCTCCTCTAAAACAGCACAAGTATTTTATTATTTAATAATGAGCAATAAAACACGAGTCTCCTGTGAACCACACAACAAAGTCTCAACCTGAACACAACAAACTGCGTTTCCACAGAACAACAAAACACACACAGACTTTCACACAGCTTTAATCTTCCCATTATTAACTTTTGAAGCCGATCAGTCACAGGTCAAAGGTCAAGGTCAACAAAAGAGTGGAGGGACAGACACATGTCTTCACAAAGACAATCTGCAGCAGATCCTGAGGACACTTGGTCAGCAGCTTCTCGTCCGACACCAGGAGACGTTTTATTACTTTACAGTTTCTTTGTGAGGGGCCTCAGGAAACCACTCAGCCACACTAACACAACGTGCAAGGGGCCAAAGCTTTTTGTTTCGCCTGTTTCTCCCTTTTCTGTCGTATGGACAAAAACTACATTCCTTCACCACCAACACACACACACACACACACACACACACACACACACACACACACACACACACACACACAGTCCAAACACTGAGTCCAACTCTCACTCTGTCCGTGATGACGCTGCCAGAACTGTGTTGACCTCTGATTCATCCAGAGTGAAGAATAAGGATCAGAACAGAGAATCAGGAAAAGTCCTGAAACTGAAGTAAACTCTTCATCCTCACTGTGATGAACGCATCATCACATCCCAGCTGTGGGTCCAGTCCCTTCACAGTGTCACCCCATTCGCCGTGCAGAGCGTGAAGAACAGACCGAAGTCAAATTGGTCAACAGACTGTTTCCGTGATGGCGTCCTGCGGTTACCTAGCAACGGACCTGAAGTGGTTTCTATCATGTTTACCATCATCTGTCCGGTTGCAGCCTGATGCTCAAGAGTCACACGTCTCTTCGACCTGCAATGAACTCTGGGATATGTTGGACCAGCAAAGATGCAAAGACGCATTTATCTGCCACATTGAGGTTTGAAAATGAGTCACAGGATCCGCCCGCCTGCTCCATGTGAGCAGATGGGACATGGACACAACTTTAAAAAGTCAAAGTAGACGTTTAATAAATGTTTCTGTTTAGTTATTTTTCACTGATGTTTCTGATCAGTTTGGTTTCAATTGTAAGGTCCAGTCCTGTAGTACTTCAGAGGATCTTCTGTAGTACATGTACTTCAGAGGATCTTCTGTAGTACATGTACTTCAGAGGATCTTCTGTAGTACATGTACCCCAGAGGATCCTCTCCGCGCTGCAGCGGGTCCGCGGGCCGCGGCCTGAGAACCTGCAGCGGCAGCCCAGTGACTGGAGGGTGATTAAAGAAGCGCTATAGAAACCAGAGGACCAATGGAAGAGCAGGACGCTGTTTACAGGGAGGAGGGGCACCGTTTCTATGGTTCCTGGACAAACCTCCTGCAGACAGGTATTAAACCAGAAACCCACTGCTGCGCACAGGAGGAGAGGAAGAGGAGCAGAGGAAGAGGAGTGGAAGAAGAAGAAGAAGAAGAGGAAGAGCCGAGGAAGATAGGAAGAAGAGGAGGTGAAGAAGAATAAGAGGAAGAGGAAGAGGAGCAGAGGAAGAGAGGAAGAAGAGGAGGTGAAGAGCAAGAAGAAGAGGAGCACTGGACTTTTCTCCTTTTCTTCATCTGTCGATCACAAAGTGAGAAGCAGATGAAACTGGATCAGATCAATAAACTGATAAACTGCTGGATTGGGTATTAAAACATCTGACACAAGGTGAGTGTGAATATTATCAGTTCATAAAGTTACACACACACGGACACACACACACACGGATACACACACACACGGACACGGACACACACGGACCTGTACACTGTTGGAATGAAGACTTGAACCATCCGAGTCAACTTTAAATTCACTAACGGATAAATTATAATTATATTCTATAATAAAATATAAACTTTTAATAATAATAATAATACGACGAGTTTACGACTTTATATATTTTAAAGTGAGTAAGACTAATAAGATCTTTTAAAAAAACTTTTTGAAACGAATCAGACATTAGAATAAAAACAATGTTAATATTTGTATATTTCTATGATATCACGTGTTTAAAAATCATGTTCCTCAAGTTCTTCTTCATGTGACAGACGAGCACTGAGAATCCACAGCAGTGTTTCACTATTCAGTGTTTTTAATTGTCATCATTGTCTTGTTCGCACTTTGCAGAAGCTGCTGAATATCCTCCCGTCAGGAGGAGGAGGAGCAGGAGCAGGAGCAGGAGCAGGAGCAGAGCGGAGGAGCAGGAGGAGAGCAGGAGCAGGAGCAGAGGAGGAGCAGGAGGAGCAGCGCAGGAGCAGGGAGCAGGAGCAGGAGCAGGAGCAGGAGCAGGAGCAGGAGCAGGAGGAGCAGCAGCAGGAGCAGGAGCAGGAGCAGGAGGAGCAGGAGCAGGAGCAGGAGCAGGAGCAGGAGCAGGAGCAGGAGCAGGAGCAGGAGGAGCAGAGGAGCAGGAGGATCTGGGTGCCACAGAGGAGGAGGTGCTGGACATGCTGTCCCTGAGCTGTGCTGACCCCTGGCCGGAGGGCTCCGTGGGGCTGGAGGAGGAGGTGGTGACCGCCGCTGCTCAGGCGGAGGAGCGGGACTCCTCCAGCGGCTCCTTGTGCCTGGACGACAGCCTGACCAGCCTCCAGTGGCTGCAGGAGTTCTCCATCCTCGGAGCCCACGTCCCGCAGCAGAGCCACCAGCACACCGGCCTGTTCGGACCCCAGCCGCCGGGGGCCGACGCCCCGTCCTCCCCTCTGGCCGGGGACCCCGCTTCCCTCGGCACGCCCCTGACCCCGGGCCGGCCCACGGCCGCGGCGCACAGCAGGAGGTCGCTGCTCCCCGGGATCGTGGCGCACGGACACTGCCCGGACGAGGTGGACTACAAGAGCGACGCGCACATCAAGCCCCCCTACTCCTACGCGACCCTCATCTGCATGGCCATGCAGGCCAGAGACAAGAGCAAGATCACCCTGTCCTGCATCTACCAGTGGATCACCGACAACTTCTGCTACTACCGACACGCTGACCCCACCTGGCAGGTAGGACAACTGACAGAGACACACAGAGACACAGAGAGAGACAGAGAGACACAGAGACACACAGAGAGACACAGAGAGACACACAGAGACACAGAGAGACACACAGAGAGACACACAGAGACACACAGAGAGACAGAGACACACAGAGACACACAGAGACACAGACAGACACAGAGACACACAGAGACACAGAGAGACACAGAGAGAGACAGAGAGACACAGAGAGACACACAGAGACACACAGAGAGACACAGAGACACAGAGACACACAGAGACACACAGAGACACAGAGAGACACAGAGACACAGAGACACACAGAGAGACAGACAGAGAGAGACACAGAGAGACACACAGAGACACAGAGAGACAGACAGAGACACACAGAGACACAGAGAGACACAGAGAGAGACACACAGAGACACAGAGACACAGACACACAGAGACACACAGAGAGACACAGACAGAGAGACACAGAGACACACAGAGAGACACACAGAGAGACACAGAGAGAGACAGAGAGACAGAGAGACACAGAGAGACACACAGAGAGACACACAGAGAGACAACAGAGACACACAGAGAGACACAGAGAGACACAGAGAGACACAGAGACACACAGAGAGACACAGAGACACACAGAGAGACACACAGAGAGACACAGAGAGAGACACAGAGACACACAGAGACACACACAGACACAGAGACACACACAGAGACACAGACACACGAGACACACAGAGACACACACAGACAGAGACACAGACACACAGAGACACACAGAGAGACATGAAGACACACACAGAGACACACAGAGAGACACACAGAGAGACACACAGACACACAGAGACACACAGAGAGACATGAGACACAGAGACACACAGAGAGACACACAGAGAGACACACAGAGACACACACAGACACACAGAGAGACATGGAGACACACAGAGACACACAGAGACACACAGATCACAGACACACACACTCACTCCCACAGATACAGACACACACACACACACACAACACATACACACATACACACACACACAAACACCCTCACTCCCAGAGACACACACACACAGAGACACACAGACACACACACTCACACACAGATACACACACAGACAAACAGATACACAGACACACACACAGTCACTCCCACACAGACTCACAGACACACACAGACACACACTCACTCCCACACTGCAGAGACACACACCTCTGTGAGGATGTGTCGTCTCCTCTGTGTGTAAACGACTTCTCTTCACTGCAGGTTTCACAGATCTCTGAGGTCACATCTCAGCTGGGGGATATTTTTAATTAAAGTCATATTGAATAAATCCATTTCAAAGTAACACAAAGCTGTGAGAGTTGTGTTGCTGCACTGTGAGGATCACTCACCTGGTTGAGTGTGATTCAAAGTGAAGCCACAAACACTCACTTATCACAATTACCTTCATACAACTAACACAAGTTATAAACCTTACTGTTTAAACCTAGGTTCCCAGTCGCCGGCTGGTTTTTCTGCTTGAGCAGGAAGGAGGGGGGGGCGTGGGCGGCAGATTCCTGGCGGAAGGTTCAGGAATTTTCCAGAAAAGTTTAATTTTGCCAGATGAATGATTGATGAACTGCTCTCTGTGTTTCAGCCGCGGCCTCAGACAGTTCAGAGCGTTTTGTTATTTTAAAGCTGTACATGGGGCAGATAATATTTAACAGAGGTCATGAGGTCACTGCTCTATTCAGAGCTCACTGAAGAGATTAATGTGGTGGCTGCTGACCGAGTTACAAGAGAATTATTATAAGTTCAGAGTTAAAGTTTGACATGGGAAAATGCACATTTTCAGGGTTTAAGACGTTTAATGTCTGCTCGATGAAACCTCTCAGACCTGGACGTCTTCATCTGGGTTTTCTACATGAGTGGCTCCTCTTTACATCCTGAGATCTTTGGTGTCTTGTTGTTATTTGCATCATGGTTCTGTGTTCTCCTCTCGGCTCAGCTGGAGCTTCTGTGGACTTCATACCAGGGGCCCAGCTGGAGAAGGTCCTCAGAGAGTCCGGGGCCCAGTTCCTGTCTGAGAGCAGCTTAGGGTTGAATTTAGAAGTGACTCCTAAAGTAATTTGTTTTTCTGAATCTATTCCCAGAACTCCATCCGTCACAACCTGTCACTCAACAAGTGCTTCATCAAGGTGCCGCGGCAGAAGGACGAGCCAGGGAAGGGGGGGTTCTGGAAGATCGACCCCCAGTACGCCGAGCGCCTCCTGAGCGGCGCCTACAAGAAGAGGCGGATGCCCCCGGTCCAGATCAACCCGGCGTTCCAGAGCCGGCTCCGGGTGGAGCTCCAGCCCCCGTCCAGAGGCATCGACCCAGAGTCGCAGCGCCTGCTCCGGGAGTTTGAAGAGGAGACTGGCGCTGACCAGAACTGGGACCCGCACCTGGGGGAGGGCACCATGCTGGGCTCCTGGCCGGTGGTCCGAGGCAGAGGGGGGGCCAAGAGGAGACAGTCGCTGGGTTCCAGAAGTGGTGCAACCAAAGTGCTCCGGCGCTCCAGCTCCCCCCTGCTCTCCATGGACGAACAGAAGGAGGTCGGCCCTCTGAAGGGGGACTATCGACTGGGACGCCCTGCTGGACTCCGCCCTCAACGGGGAGCTGAGTCTGGACGGAGGAGAACATCTGAGCCCATCCTGAAGGAGGAGGACTTGACTGTGCGAGGGACCCACATCTCCCCGGTCGGGGGCCCCGGCAGGGACCACAGACGTCCACGTGCTGGGGGAGACCCAGAGGAGGAACGACTTCGACGAGGAGACCTTCCTCGCCGCGGCCTTCCTGGAGAACCCCTGGCCCGAGGAAGAGGATCAGAGCCGCAGTGACTTCCTGTGTAGCTCCAGCGTCAACCTGGACCAGCTGTTTGACCTCGGGGACTCGCTGGGTTCGGACCCCAGCAGCCGGATTGACGCCCTCCTTTGAGGAATAGCTGCTGTCACGCTAAAGACCCTTTGATCTGCTTTTGTGGGATAAGAGACGATTTTTTTTACGCTCGTTAAGCTCGTTTTGCCTTTGTCACGTTAAACATATTTTTAAGTTTTGATGCTGATTCATTGGACAAAGACGCCACAATGTGCCGCAGCATCAACACGGGAAACAAAACTGTGTGAAATCACTTTTATGAACCAGGAAATGACTTCAGACGAACAGAAACTGGTTCTCAAATGAAACGAATGCGTGAAGTGCGCCCCCTGCTGGCATCGTTTTACTCTCAGGATTTTACATTGTGCACGTAACACTAACACAACGCCGCCAATTCAACCATGTGGCCAACTGAGGTACTACAACACAGTAACAAAGCATTTCCCCCAAAGAGACGTGTTTAAAAAGCTCTAAGTCGAATAGTTACAGCGGACACGTCGCTAATAATGTTATTGATTTTTAATACTCATAATTCATGTAACATCTTTTAAACCATAACTATGAGAAGCAGAGTGTGTAAAAAAGAATGCTCATGTTTTCGAATTCCGAGTCAGAGAAAAATCCACGACATCTCGTGTTCAGTAAAAGAAACACAGACGCACAAACTCAACAAATTAAACCCTAAATCTGTGATTCTCATTAAATTGCAGTAAAACACTGTTTGCATCTGAATTCACTTTGTGACAAACAGTTTTTTTCGGTTCTTCTGCCGACGCTCTACGAACATTACGTCATCCTTTGTTTCGGACTCTTTCAGCTCTTCACTGTCAAACGTCGTTAACACAAACTCACACGTCAGATTTCACCAAACATTTGAGCAGACACACTTTGAGTCCGTCGATCGAGTCGTGAGATTTCACCACAGAGTTCTGCCATGAACTTGAGATGGTTGAACACGTCTCTGTGTTAACGTCATGACAGAGTTTGTGTTGTTGTCGGACTCGACTCGTGCAGTAAAGAGGAAGAAGAGGAAGAAGAGGAAGAAGAGGAAGAAGAGGAAGAAGAGGAGAATGAAACTCACAGCTCTTTTCCTCCTAAGATTCACTAAGTGAGTTTCAGCAGAAGCTTTTCTCAGCACAGATTCACTGAGGTTCAGTAAAACACCAGGAGGAAGAATGAGATATTTGCCAAATAAGGTTTGGTGTAGAAGTGATTTACTTTATTAGCTCTAGGTTTATTTTGTGTGTGAGGTTTTTGGTTCTAACTATTCTCTGTAGACATTTTCAAAATAAATAGGACCAGTAGATTAACAATAGTTTAGCAGGACCCATGTTTTGTTCAAGAGGAAATGAAGCAGATCATTTAGTTTAGTTTCTTATCGGACGGAGAACTTTCCTGTAGAAGTGAAGTAACTTCTTTCTTTGACTTTCTTTGACTTTCTATCAGAACAGTAGATTTAAACAGTCGAGGAAACTTCGGAGCTTCACGTCTTCACAGTTCAAATGGACACAAAACAGCTTCAGGCGAAATTCACCAACAAAGACCCATTAGGAGGTTAAAATGCTCGTAAATGAATACCTGACCTTCTCTGTGCCAAGAGCAACACTGAGGACCCGACCGGGCGGCAGCGTTCAGAGGCCGTGTTTTTTATTAGGAGCAGGAAGTGTGTGTTTTGTACTGGTGTGTGTGAGGAGGTCGAGCGTGGTCAGTAAATCCCAACAATAAAAGCCCTGATGCATCTTGGACGTGTGTCATGTGACTCCATTTTAAAACAAGTCTTGACTTGAGACCAGTTTCTGTTTGGTTGATTTGTTCTTCTCGATCAAATAACATTTATAAACACAATAAATGCATCTTACCTCATGATTGATTGTGTGAAGTCGAACACTGTAACTTTTCTTTTACTGTTTTTATTTCATTCCACTTTTCTTTGACAATAAAAAAGCATTACTGCATTTTGTCTAAATGTTGCATTTCTTCATCTTGGCTGCAGAGATGAGACGTTGGTGGAACATGTTTCCAGTGATTTCATTTATCATTGATGTTGTGTGTTCATGTTCCCCAGAGGATAAACCACCTGACTTTGTCAACTGGATTGTCCTGAAATTTACTTCAAATATTCATGGAACCAAGAGGATGTATTCTAATGATGCTGCTAATTTACTCCATCGTTAGTTAGTTAGTTAGTTAGTTAGTTAGTTAGTTAGTTAGTTAGTTAGTTAGTCCATAAGTTAGTTGAAAAAAGAAAATACTAAATCACAACATTCAGTTTTATTTCTGTCTCAGTTTAAGTTTGAAGAATCTCCTGCTGCATCTTGTCATAGTTTGTTTTCCTCGAGTCTCGTTGTCTCCCAGTAAACTTCTCTCTGTGGCTCTGGTTTGTGAACTGGTTTCTGGAACCTGCCAAGGTTCACGTGAAGGTTGACCGAGCGGCAGACTCTTGTTTTCTTCTGTGACTGTGAGATTTACGTTGGTGTTTCCCTGCTCATCTCTGCTGTGATCAGGATGGGGACAGACGCAGGGGGTGGTGCTTTCTCTTTCAGGTCTTTGTCTGAGCTCAGTCAGACTCTTGTTCTCCGCGCGGTGTTGGGATCTGTGGTCCCTCATTGGGTCGGTGTGGGGTCTTACAGGGACAAGTGTCCCACGGCCCCATATATCACGTCTGTCTGCTGCAGATTAGCAAGGTGCCTGTGCTCAGAGGCTCAGATGAATAGCCGCAGTAATCAAATGCAAATACCCCACCCCCCCCAGGACTGTGCACCACCCGGGTCGTCCGTCAGCGAGTGGCTGATGAGGTAATGATGGTTCAGAGACGAAGGCCATGGCTGAAGTGCTGTAACGCTACACCTGTGTATGATGGACACCCAACACTCTGCTGGGAGCACAGGATCCTGGGTCCTCAGGCCCGGACCTGGTGCTGCTTCCTGGACACGAGGGCTGGCATTCTCCCTTCCTGCCCCCCCCAGCCCCTGAGGCCCCCCCTGGACCCGGCTCTCCAGCTGGATGGCATGGGCTCACACTCCTCATGTGGCCGGCTGGTTAGCTGAGAGGCCGTGGTAACCCGATGCAGGTATTATCCCCGGCCCTGCTGACGGCTGCAGGTAAGAGGAGCCTCGGCTGAACCTGACCCCCCGCTCGTTCCAACCCAGAAACGCTGCAAACTGAAAGTTCTGAACTCCGACACCAGAGTGGAGCCGGCCGGTGGAGGACTCAACGCTCTGCCCCATAGTCAATGCTTTCATACTTTCTACAACACTGAATAGTGAAAGAATAGTTTTTCCTTTTAGTGTTTATTCATCACTGACATAATCTTATAAAGAAAACGATACCAATACAAGAACATTGCTCTTTCTACCTTGGTCCCTTCAACTCTATTAAATCACACACTCATCGATATCAGCCTGTAAATATGTCTCATTTCAAAAAATCAAGATTCATTATTTATTCTCTCAATTTTAAAGAAAGTGTCTCAATGTCTCATCCTTCCACTGAGTTCTGTGGAGATCTGTTCATCAGTAGAACGATCAACACTAAGCCCAACATCAGGCAGAGGCTGAACCTCTTTGGTTGAGGAAACAAAAATGATCTGAAATGATCTGATCGCAGCTGAATAATAATAATCTTTCTACAATTTATTATTTCTGGATTATATTTGTGTAAAATCAAGTTGTTGGTTCTTCAGACTTCTGAACGTTACAAAGAAATGAAAACAACATTTATTTCTCTGTGTAACAGGTTTTTCT
>JBAMIH010000027.1:291106-441106 GCA_038501795.1 Pseudopleuronectes americanus | reverse complement strand
TCTCTCTCTCTCTCTCTCTCTCTCTGTCTCACTCTCTCTCTCTCTCTCTCCCCCCTCTCTCTCCCCCCCTCCCTCTCTCCCCTCCCTCTCATGGGTGGCCTGGTTTGGCCGCAGGACGCCGGCCTCAGACGCTCGTAGTGGTCTCCATGGGGACGAGCAGGACTTACAGAGGTATCTGACTCTTACTGGAAACCTGCTTTATTGTTTACTTTCAGGAATGAGGGGGGGGGAGGGGCTGCTGCTGCTGGGGTGGGGTGAACAGAATTTGGTCTGGTCCAGGGACATGAAGAAAAATATTGACATAAAAAGGTAATTTAAGGTAAAAATACTTCTTCTGCAGAATAATTCTTCATATTCAATTAATTTTAATTTGTAAGTATCAAAATCAAAATGGACGTCATCTCAAGACTCTTTAAGTCGAGAACTTGAACATTTCAGAGAAACCAACAGTTTATTAACTGGAGGAAAAATCTTTATCTCATTTATCAAATGATTCAAAAACTAAAGTCAGAGTTCAGTGTTATGACCAGTTTCTAACAGACACAGCTGTGATCTGATCCAGATGTGTATTATTGTTTCTAGCAGCTGTATTTATATAGAATACTTCAGAATAAGAGGAAATAAATACAGATACGTAAACATAACACATTGTCTTTATGGAAAAAACAGAAATTCAACAGCTCAGATTCGAAGGAGTCGTTCATTGGTCAAATGTTGTGTTTCAGCGCCACCTGCCGGCGATGACTGATTTTGTTTCCTATTCTGATTTTGACTTTAGGTTTTATTTTAATTATTCATATGTTTATTTATGGTTTATGTTGATGAGATTGGCTGTTTAGAAACGTTCCTCCTCTTTTCTGATTCTGATTATTCTGATTATAATAATAATAATAATTATTATTAACAGTAGTAGTATTTGTATGATTATGATTTTACTTTATAATGTGACTGTGTCAGGTGCCTGTCTGTCTGTCTGTCTGTCTGTCTGTCTGTCTGTCTGTCAGTTGATCTGTTGATCAGCTGATCTGCAGCTGCGTCACGTGACTTCCTCCACTTCCTGTTTCTGTTGCACAGACTCAGCTGATCTCAGGTGAGTAACCAGCTCGACTCAAGTAACTTATTACCGCAGAACGTTACTTTCTTCACAGCTTCACCGTTAATGAAAAGATAATTTTATAAGTTAATACGAAGTTCATTTGCCGAACTCTGTTTAAAAAACCAGCTGTTTAGTGCAGGTCGTGTTTGTACTTTAACGGATTGAAGCGTCGTGGTGACGAGTAAACAAGTCGTGATAGTAAAAGAACGGGTGGAGTCTTGATCATTAAATATGAGCCGAGTTATAAACTAGATTCTTCTGGCTCTCACACTTCTCTGTTCTTCTTCTGTAAACGTTCCTAACTCAGGTTTAGAGCCAATGACGTGTCAAATTCACTGTTTTCTAGATGGAGTTTGTAATCCGGTATTTGAATGCAGAGAACAAAGTGTACACATCACAGATTTCCTCAGGACTCAGTGCACACGAGCTGTTCAGGGTCAAAGTGCTGCAGTGATAAGAATCAACTGAAGTGGTGACGAGAAATAAATGAATTACTTTGTGTAAAAGATCCTGGAACAGTCTGCCTCCATACACCAGAGGGTCAAGGTTCATATAGAATATATACAGAAGAGCTCTGATCTGTGTGATGATGACTCTTTGTCTTCACACACGTCTGCAGAGGAGAGAGAGAGAGAGAGAGAGAG
Organism: Pseudopleuronectes americanus; assembly: GCA_038501795.1. Classification (NCBI taxonomy): domain Eukaryota; kingdom Metazoa; phylum Chordata; class Actinopteri; order Pleuronectiformes; family Pleuronectidae; genus Pseudopleuronectes; species Pseudopleuronectes americanus. Next base: position 439,366 of record JBAMIH010000027.1, on the reverse strand, counting down.
AGAGACATGCCGTCTAACAAGTCAGTGTCGGACGCCCCCATCACCCAGTTCATCAACTGCAGAATCCTGAGAGAGCACAAGCTGCAGAGGTACGACCCACACTCCCCCCCGACACACACTACACCATACAGTGATCAGAGCTGAGAGAGTGTGTCTGTGTGTGTCTGTGTGTGTGTGTGTGTGTGTGTGTGTGTGTCTGTGTGTGTGTGCAGGGAGGACCTGTGGGTGCGTGGAGGGAGGATTTTAGATCCAGAGAAGTTGTTCTTCGATGAGCAGGGTTACGCTGACGAGTGTGTGGACTGTGAAGGAAGCATCATCAGCCCGGGCTTCATAGACGTCCAGATCAACGGTACACACACACACACACACACACACACACACACACACACACACACACACACACACACACTACACACATAAGAACATTTGCTGCTAAATTTTCTCTCAGTCGTTCCAGCTTCTGAAATATGAATATTATCAGATTTATGATAAACTGACACGTTTGAAGAAGTTTATTTAATGCAACACTGACTCTGCAGTTTCAACATAGATTAAATCACAGAAGCAAACTGGATAAACTGATGTTTAGAATGACGACACTGACACAGCTGTGATTGGATGGTGATGGTCACATGGCGTCCTCCTCCAGGAGGATACGGCGTGGACTTCTCTCAGGCCTCTGATGATGTTGGCCACGGCGTTTCTATCGTGGCTAAAAAGATCCTGGAGCACGGCGTGACGTCCTTCTGTCCCACGCTGGTCACTTCCCCCCCCGCCGTCTACCACAAGGTCAGCGCCACTTTAATCTGACCTCTAATGACCTTAAAACTCATGTCATCATGAGGGTAGAGTTTCCTTCACACAAGATCAAGATCTACAAATACCAAATACACATTTTCACTATAACATGTTTTCATTATTGTTTTATCACCTTAATACGATAAACACAGACAGTAAAAACAATCACTAACTCCAGAGCAGGCATTTGAGCGTCAGTTCTTCTTAGGCTGCAATATGGAGCTTCACCACTAGAGGCCACTAAATCCTACAGACTGAACCTTTAAGTCGAACATGTGAAGCGAAGCTGTTCATCTGTCGTCTGATTAAAGATTTGACGCCTCTGTGATGAGAATGTGTTTCAGGTTTTACCTCAGGTCAAAGTTCACAGCGGAGGACGACATGGAGCGGGAGTTCTCGGTACGATGACACGTTGGCGGTGAAGTAGAAACCCAGCTTAATGTCATGTGACATCACAACGTCCCTCACTGGCGTCTGTCTCCTCAGGGTTCCACCTGGAGGGCCCGTTCATCAGCCTGGAGAAGAAGGGAGCGCACCCGGAGCAGTTCCTCCGCAGCTTCCAGTCCGGGGGGGTCGACGACCTGATGGAGACTTATGGCGGCCTGGACGACGTTGCCATGGTAACACTGGCTCCTGAGCTGGCCGGCAGCGAATCGGTGGTGAGGGCGCTCTGCCAGAGGGGCATCACCGTGTCGTTAGGTGAGCCCTGGCCTCCTGGTCCTCGTGGCTGATCCCATGACGGTCTTCAGCTTCCTGCTCACGTGTTTCCTCTGGTCTTCCTCGTGCAGGTCACTCAGTGGCCAACCTGTCTCAGGCTGAGGACGCCGTGAGCAGCGGAGCCTCGTTCATCACTCACCTCTTCAACGCCATGTTGCCTGTGAGTCCACACACTGTGTCAGTCTGTGTGTAGTTCACATGTTCCTGTACGAGCTCGACCCTCTGGACAAAGTAACTCTACAGTGAAGCACGTGGGCGTCACTGTTCCCGACCAAGCTCCACGTGTTTCTGTGTTTTCTCTGGTTTTCTCCCTCAGTTCAAAGTAGATCTGTGTTTGCTTTGATCCAGTTCCACCATCGGGACCCAGGGATCGTGGGCCTGCTGACCAGCGACCGGGTGCCGGCGGGCAGGACGGTGTATTACGGGATGATCGCTGACGGGATCCACACCAACCCTGCTGCTCTGCGTATCGCCCACAGAGCCCACCCCTCAGGTCAGAGACCATTCTCCTCTTAGTGGTTCTTGATTGAAACGTACACAGGACGACTGAGCTCCGCCTCTTAGTGTAAAAAAAGGGTTTGGAGGTGAAGGTCATTGGTCAAAGGCTTGTGTGGGCGGAGCCTGGTCACTGCGGCTCCACCACTACTCCGACTCTGAGCCAAGATGGCAGCGTCCCGTCTCAAATATTTTGGCACCATGTTTGTACAACAAGATGGAGAATTGTTGTCTTTATTTACTACTCATACACACTGCTCTGTGGATCCTGGTGAAGATCAACAGCTGGAGACGTCCAGAGCGACAGCAGCTGTGGTCGGGGGGGTGACCTGTGTGTGTCTGCAGGTCTGGTGCTGGTGACGGATGCGATCGCAGCGATGGGTCTCCCCCCCGGGAGCCACACTCTGGGCCAGCAGGTCATCGAGATCCAGGGTCTTCACGCCTACGTAGCAGGTCTCACTTTATTTTCACCTTTTTAAATGGATCAATGATAATGATGTTCTGATGGAATCAGGATGTGTGAGCGTCCGATTCGTGTTTCAGTTTAAATCGATGCATCAGCTCTGACTTGTCTCTGTGCGTCAGGCACGAAGACGCTCAGCGGCAGCATCGCCACCATGGACATGTGTGTGCGACACTTCAAACAGGCCTCAGGTCAGTTTGTGTCACTTCGGTTTCATCAGATGGAATTTACTTCATCTAAGTTTCACTGTGAAGCTCAGAAGCACATGTTGTTTCATTATCTTCTGTTCTGAGAACTGCAGTTTAAAGTGAGTGTGTGTGTGTGTGTGTATGTGTGTGTGTGTGTGAGTGTGTGTGTCTGTGTGTGTGTGTGTGTGTGTGTGTGTGTGTGCAGGCTGCAGTGTAGAAGAAGCTCTGGAAGCTGCTTCTCTTCATCCAGCTCAGCTCCTGGGAATCAGCCAGAGGAAAGGAAACCTGGACTACGGCTCGGACGCAGGTGACGATCGTCTTCTTCTTCAGCTCAGATAAATAAAATCATTTCTTCACGTGTCTCATGTTCCCCATGTGTTTTCAGACCTCACTCTGCTCGACGATGACCTCAACGTTAAAGCCACATATATTTCTGGAGATGAGGTTTGGAGAAAAGATCCGTAGATGAAGGAGCCTTCAGGGGGCGCTGTTTCCCCAGTCCACAACTCTGAGCCATGACTTGACTCATCAGATCCGAGCTCAGAGTTTATCTCTGGTTCCTCACTTTAAAAGACTGAAGGTGTTTCTGACCACGCCGACCATGTGACTCTGCTGTCACGATGTGGAAATTCAAGTTTCTCCCGGAGTTTTGCATCATTTCAGTTTGACCTCCTGGTAGACAGGCTCGGTGGAGGTATAGCGCCACCCTCTGGACAATCTCCAAACTTTTCTTTCAATCTGTTCCGGGTCTGACTGCGAGTTTTAAGGAGAAGACATATTAAGGTTTTTATAAATGATGATATTCTGACTGTAAGAGACCTTACTTTTCATTCCTCCTGATACTTTTATCATATTATTTGAATCACGTTGCACAGAAACCAGATAAATCAACAGTGACTGACAAGAAGCAGTAAGATTGAGCAGAGACGACTCACCGACGTGTTTGTGAAGCACTTCAGGAGAATCTTTAAAAACCAGCTGTGATTTTTAAACATGTCGTATTTTCTATGTAAAATGTTATCCCTGACGTTGGGTTTTCTAAATAAAATGTTTCTGGATTTGACTGGGATTTTCTCTGAGATGTTGTGAGGTGTAAAAATGAGCACAAAGTAGAAATACTCATGTGAAGTACAAGTTCAATTCAGATACTTCATCAACACATTTATTATGTTTGAGCCTTAACCTGAACTAAGATGGAAACTTAAGTTCCTGAATTCATAATAAGATCAAAATCTGCAAATCGTGGCAAGGTCTGTTTTAAGATTTGTCTAATTCTTTCATTTCTTTGTCCTTAAAGAATTTAAATGACACTAATGTGTTTTTAATCTTCAGTAGAAAACTGAATGAACAGCTCAACATTCATTTTAATGTGTGTGTGTGTTGTGTGTGTGTGTGTGTGTGTGTGTGTGAAACCGACTTCAGAATAAAAGCTACGACCAGATTGTTTCCTATGAGCAGTTGTTTTTAGTTTAACTCCAAAATCCCTGGAATTAATGTAATTGAGCTTTTTATTTATTTAACGTTCTTTGAATAATTTGAATATTGATATTATGATTATTATTATATTGTCCAATTTATTATATCATTAAGATTTGTGTTAAGAAATGTTGCAGCGCTTGTTAGACAGCAGGGACTTTATTTTGAAAGGGCTGGCAGGAAGCGTGTGCTGTTCCCAGTGTGTTGATGGTGATGGTGTGAAGGAGCCGACTGAACAGAGGATGCAGAGCTCAGGAGTCGGCAGGAGGATCCAGACCCTGCTCGTCCATCTGCAGAAGGTAAGTCTGCTGCCTCACGGCCCACAGCTGCTGGAGGAGGAGGAGGACGAGGAGGAGGAGGAGGAGGAGGAGGAGGAGGAGGAGGAGGAGGAGGAGGACGAGGAGGAGGAGGAGGACGAGGAGGAGGAGGAGGAGGAGGAGGACAGGAGGAGGAGGAGGAGGATGCTGTTCGCCCATGTCATCCCATGTCCTCCCCATGTCCTGTCATGTATCATGTCCTCTCAAGTCCTCTCACATCTCCTCATGTCCTCTCATGTCCTCTCATGTCCTCTCCCATCTCCTCATGTCCTCTCATGTCCTCTCATGTCCTCCCCTGTCCTCTCTCATGTCCTCATGCTGCCGAGCTGTCCTGCAGGTGACCTGAAGTCTGAGTGAACTTCACAATCTGCAGCTGCAGAGAAATCATAAGAATCTTTCCTGAATCTAATGCAGCAGAATTCCTTCAGTTTGGATTCCGATCTGAAATGCATTTGTTTTTCATGAAGACACTCGTGTGATTTGATTTGACACGTGTCCCTGATTCAGGTTCTTCTGTCCTGCTGCAGTTTTCAGATTTCAGGTCCTTGCTCAAGGACACGTCTGTGGTGAGAGCAGGACGAGCCTCGTCTGTTCTGTGTGAGAGGCACAGACGATTTCTTCTGTTTGAGGCAAAACACAATAAATATTGTTTCAGTTTGAAAATCAGTGTTTTTCTGCAGTTTTCTGTTAGATTAAATTTCAGGTTTATTTTGTTTCGAGGTTCAAGTTTTCTTAATTTTTACAAAAAGCTAAATTTATTGTTCTGATTGAAAGAAAAAACAAAACCAATCACAACATTAAAGCGTCACAATGCAACTGTAACTGAGCAGCAGCGCCCCCTGCAGCCACACGTGGGGATTCAATGAGGGTGGACATTACCCATGATCCCCGGCTTCCTGTAACTTCACATATTCAAGAGGAGTATATTATTAAATTATTGTGTACCACGATTAGAGTTGATTATTATTAATAACAAGTAAACGTTTAATATGAACCTGGGAATTAGGGTTATTTTTAATTTGAGGGAAAATATGACTTTAATTTAACTTTAGTGCAACTTAAATAAAACATTAAATATGTTTTAACCCTACATTTATAAATCTATAAAAAAAATTCTCCAAACTTAACAAATAAAATAGATAAAGAATGATTCTACATGTTCATGTTGTGACGTCATCGACCTTCTCCTGTCTCTGCTCTTTCAGGGCCTCTGCTCCTGAGCCAGGTGCATCATGGGAGGTTCCACCTCGTCTCTTGTTGAAGAGGTCGGGGGGGGAAGCTGCACCTCGGGGTGCGGCTCCGCCCCCCTCCCCCACCATGGGCTGTTTGAGGAGCAGCCAGAGCAGCTTCCTCCCCCGACAGCTTCCCCGAGCCGGCAGGCACCGGGAGCGCAGGTGAACCCACAATCATACATGACAAAAACTTGTGTTACTATTATTAGGCATTGTTAGGTCCCCGTGACCTTGACCTTTGACCTTCAACAACCCACATCCAATCGGTTCATCTGTGAGTCTAACTGAACATTTGTGCTGAATTTGAAGAAACTCCCTCGTGATATTCTACAGATTTCATGTTCACAACAATGTGACGGACAGAAAGGAAGACAAATCAACAAAATAATAATAAACAGATGCAACGACACATTTAACAGGATAAACAGCTTGTGTTGAGATTTATGTAAAGAAGACGTAATGATGATGATTAATTAAAAGTATAACAACGTGTTCCACATTGAATCATGCGATGCTGAGCAGAGGAGAGATTTCATTTATATTCTGCACACTTTATGAATTTTTCATTAATTGGTCGATCAAAAGTGAGCGTCATCCTCCCTGAGCGTGGTCCACATGTCTGCTTATTAATTATTACTGTCCCTCCATCTGATTTCCAGTCTGTGATCGTCTCCTGCACCAGGGTCGAGTTACTCGCTGACAGGAAGTGATTGGATGAAAAGGAACACATGAGATTTCCAAAGGGAATCAGAAGAGAATTCGTCTGATTCATGGAGATCAAACATCCTTCAATAGAAATTAAACTGACAAAATTAGACATTATTTCAATTACTTCTGTAATTAGGTTGGTGGGTAGGTCGAAGTATGGTTGGTTGGTTACCTGGTTGATAACCTGGTTGGTTACCTGGTTGGTTTCATGGTTGGTTACCTGGTTGGTTACCTGGTTGATAACCTGGTTGATAACCTGGTTGATAACCTGGTTGATAACCTGGTTGGTTACCTGGTTGATAACCTGGTTGATAACCTGGTTGGTTACCTGGTTGATAACCTGGCTGGTTACCTGGTTGGTTACCTGGTTGGTTTCATGGTTGGTTACCTGGTTGGTTACCTGGTTGATAACCTGGTTGATAACCTGGTTGATAACCTGGTTGATAACCTGGTTGGTTACCTGGTTGATAACCTGGTTGGTTACCTGGTTGGTTACCTGGTTGATAACCTGGTTGGTTACCTGGTTGATAACCTGGTTGATAACCTGGTTGGTTACCTGGTTGATAACCTGGTTGATAACCTGGTTGGTTACCTGGTTGATAACCTGGCTGGTTACCTGGTTGGTTACCTGGTTGATAACCTGGTTGGTTACCTGGTTGATAACCTGGTTGGTTACCTGGTTGGTTTCATGGTTGGTTACCTGGTTGATAACCTGGTTGATAACCTGGCTGGTTACCTGGTTGGTTACCTGGTTGGTTACCTGGTTGATAACCTGGTTGGTTACCTGGTTGATAACCTGGTTGATAACCTGGTTGGTTACCTGGTTGATAACCTGGCTGGTTACCTGGTTGGTTACCTGGTTGATAACCTGGTTGGTTACCTGGTTGATAACCTGGTTGGTTACCTGGTTGATAACCTGGTTGGTTACCTGGTTGGTTACCTGGTTGATAACCTGGTGGTTACCTGGTTGGTTACCTGGTTGATAACCTGGTTGGTTACCTGGTTGGTTACCTGGTTGATAACCTGGTTGGTTACCTGGTTGGTTACCTGGTTGATAACCTGGTTGGTTACCTGGTTGGTTACCTGGTTGATAACCTGGTTGGTTACCTGGTTGATAACCTGGTTGATAACCTGGTTGGTTACCTGGTTGATAACCTGGTTGATAACCTGGTTGGTTACCGGCGACCTGAGCTCTGCGTCACACGCTGCAGACTCTCGTCCAGGTCGAGTTGTTCTGGAAGTTTCCGGCTTGATGCCAAGATGCTTCAGGCGCAGCTGGAGAATTGAGGCCGGACGTCCCACCGGCTCCTCGGGCGCCCCGGCACAAATCCTCCATCAGACTCGACCCTGGATGTGCTGCGGTGGTTCAGTTCCTTATTCAGTGCATTAAAACACTTGGTGGTAACATCATCAGTGATATTACCACCAAGTTTTCACCAGTTTTCACGGGAGTGCTGCTTCTTGTATCATTTCCATATTCATGCGTTCTAATCTATATTATATAAATAATCCCCAAGCTCTGTTTTCCTGAAGTTTCAGAAAGATCAAAACCTCCAAGTCCTTGACTAACCACAAAAACTATCATTTCCATATCTAATATAATACGTTGTTGTGTTTTGGTCCAGTTTCTCCTCTGGTTCGATGCCGATGCAGAGGAGCCAATGGGCTTGTGGCTGCTGTACTTTCCTGAACGCCGCCGGCGCCCCCCGCTGCTCTATCTGTGAAGCCCCACGGCAGATACCCGCCAGCCGGTGGATGTGGCCCGGGACCAGCAGGGAGGACGCCCGCTGGCCCTGCCCACGCTGTACACTGGCCAACTCCCGCGACAGCCTGGCCTGCTCCCTCTGTGGCTTCACCGGCTCGCCGGGCCGACCCCGGAGCTCCTCTGAGCAGCAGCCTCGGCCCCGGCGCTCCAGCAGCTGCTCGGGGCCCCTGAGGACGTCGAGCACCGAGCCGTCCAGGCAGCAGAGCAGGACACTTCCAGGAGACGCAGATGAGCGCAGCCTGATTTGGGAGTGTTTGAGGTGCACTCTGCAGAACACTCCTACCTCCATGTCCTGCTCTGCCTGTGGGGGCCCACGCAAACTGTCCCTCCCCCAGATTCCTGCTGAGGTTCTGCTCATACCTGAGGTCTGCGATCCCACAGGAACCCGACAGCCTGAACCTGCAGCCGCGGCGCTCTCACTTTCCATATCAGCCAGAGGAGAGCGTTTACCTGAGGAAGCTTCGTATCCGGACACAGACTCAGTGCTCAGTGTTTCATCTTCTGCTCATAACAATCCAGTTCCCTGCAGTCGCAGAGAGGTGCCACCTCCAGATGTTTCCCTCAGTCCTTCTCCTTCAACTCTGTCAGCTTCACATCTGTCCGCCCAACCAGAGCTGCTGCCCGGCAGGCGACTCAGCGTCCTCAAAGAGGAGATGTCCCCAGTGTCTCCTGCGTCCGACGGCTCTGGGTCGTTTCCACCCTGCCTGCTCTCCGTCCACCGGACCGAGGAGTGGTCGTGTCCCGCGTGCACCCTCATCAATAAGGTCGAGGCCAAACACTGCCTGGCCTGCCACACCCCCCAGGGACACGCCTCCCAGCTCAGACCAGCGGCGTCCGCGAAGAGGAAGGAGAGCGTGATGGTGGAGGAGCTGAGACACAGTGATGAGGGGGAGGCCAAGGAGCTGTGGGAGAACATCGTCAGCTTCTGCAGGGAGGTGGGTACACAACCAGTCAGTAATCAGTCAGTCAGTCAGTCAGTCAGTAATCAGTCAGTAATCAGTCAGTCAGTCAGTCAGTGTGTCAGTCAGTCAGTCAGTCAGTGTGTCAGTCAGTCAGTCAGTCAGTCAGTGTGTCAGTCAGTCAGTCAGTCAGTCAGTCAGTCAGTCAGTAAGTCAGTCAGTCAGTCAGTGTGTCAGTCAGTCAGTCAGTCACAGTCAGTCAGTCAGTCATCAGTCAGTAATCAGTCAGTCAGTCAGTCAGTAGTCAGTCAGTCAGTCAGTGTGTCAGTCAGTCAGTCAGTCACACAGCAGTCAGTAGTCAGTCACACAGTCAGTCAGTCAGTCAGTGTGTCAGTCAGTCAGTCAGTCACAGTCAGTCAGTATCAGTCAGTCAGTCAGTCACAGTCAGTCAGTCAGTCAGTCAGTCAGTCAGTCAGTAATCAGTCAGTCAGCAGTCAGTACCAGTCAGTCAGTCAGTCAGTCAGTAGTCAGTCAGTCAGTCAGTCAGTCAGTCAGTGAGTCAGTGAGTCAGTCAGTCAGTCAGTCAGTCAGTCAGTCAGTGAGTCAGTGAGTCAGTGTGTCAGTCAGTCAGTCAGTCAGTCAGTCAGTCAGTGAGTCAGTCAGTCAGTCAGTGAGTCAGTCAGTCAGTCAGTCAGTCAGTCAGTCAGTCAGTCAGTCAGTCAGTGAGTCAGTGTGTCAGTCAGTCAGTCAGTCAGTCAGTCAGTCAGTGAGTCAGTCAGTCAGTCAGTGAGTCAGTCAGTCAGTCAGTCAGTCAGTCAGTCAGTCAGTCAGTCAGTCAGTCAGTCAGTCAGTCAGTGTGTCAGTCAGTCAGTCAGTCAGTCAGTCAGTCAGTCAGTCAGTCAGTCAGTCAGTCAGTCAGTCAGTGTGTCAGTCAGTTCCTTTTTCAATCTGTTCTCTTCAGAACGTGGTGACGTTCGTGGACGATAGTTTTCCTCCGAGTCCGAAGTCCGTTGGATTCCCGTTGGACGACAACGTCCAACATCGGGTCAAAAAGTGGCTCCGCCCACAGGAGATCAGCTGCAGCAGCTCCAGAGAGCGGGGGGTGAAGTGGTCTGTGTTTCGCACGCTTCGCCCATCGGACATCCTGCAGGGACTTCTGGGTAACTGCTGGTGAGAAATACAAACACAGAACCATCAGATCAAATCTAATCTGTGCCCCTGAACATGTATTAATCTGTTTGGAATTAATAATAAGGATGATTAAAAAAATAATAACAATAAAAAACGACAAGGCTCAAACACGGAGCCCTGATCCAGACGGGATCTGGTTGATGGAGGCTTGTCAGGATGATGAAGGTGACCCGGGGCTGGATGTGCTCCCAGGTTCCTGAGCGCCCTCGCTGTTCTGGCCGAGCGTCCTGATCTGGTGGAGAAGGTGATGGTGACCCGCTCGCTGTGCGCAGAGGGAGCCTATCAGGTGCGTCTCTGCAAGGACGGCTCGTGGACCACGGTGCTGGTGGACGACATGCTGCCGTGCGATGAGACCGGGCACCTCCTCTTCTCTCAGGTAGAGGAACCCAACAGAACCTTTCCTGCTGTCGTATCTGTGGATGTTTCCGTCTTCTAGCTCCTTCTTCTCCTGCAGGCTCAGAGGAAGCAGCTCTGGGTGGCTCTGATAGAAAAAGCTCTGGCCAAGCTCCACGGCTCCTACTTTGCTCTGCAGGCCGGTCGGGCCATCGAGGGCCTCTCCACGCTGACCGGGGCCCCCCTGCGAGTCTCTGGCCCTCCAGGTCAGCGCCACCAACCCCAAAGAAGAACCCATCGACACGGACCTGATCTGGGCCAAACTGCTGAGCTCTAAAGAAGCAGGGTGAGAACCAGGAAAAGTACCTGTTCAAGTGATTTGGATCTGTTCCTACTATCAGACCCGTCCTGCCCTTGTGCTGCTAGCTTCCTGATGGGGGCGTCGTGTGGAGGAGGCAACATGAAGGTGGATGACGCACAGTACGAGTCCCTGGGTCTACGTCCCCGACACGCCTACTCCGTCCTCGATGTGCGTGACGTCCACGCTCACAGGTGACAACTCACTCAGTGTGACGTGGAAACAAGGGTTCCTAGCTCAGCCAATCTACATGCACTGTTTAACCATTCCTAAATCCTGATTGGTCGATCAGCCGACAGACCACGCCCTCCAGGTACAAACAGGAGCTTCTGAAAAGGGTGAATGCCAAAGAGGTCAAAGTTCATTTGGTATTCCTGTTAAAAGTTCTGAGTGTGTTAAATAAGTGTGTTTCTGAGTGTGTTGTGATGTCGATGTGTTTCTGAGGTTCAGTGTAACTAACCCGTGACCGTCCTGTTCCAGATTACTGCAGCTGAGGAACCCGTGGGGTCGATTCTCCTGGACGGGGCCGTGGGCCGACGACTGGCCCAACTGGCCTCCGCACCTGAAGAGGGAGCTGTGCACCCAGCGAGCCGAGGACGGCCTGTTCTGGATGGACTTCTGGGATTTCATCAGGTAGATCAGGACTCATTAGTTTAACTGGTAAAATATTTAACCACCAACTACAACCAGTGTTTAGTTGTTGGAAGGTTGGTCTCGTTTATCTTTGGAACCTGACAATGAGCAATTCTTTGTTTATGTATTCAACAACTGTAACGTGTGTCATTGTGTACAGTAGTGTGTGTGTGTGTGTGTGTGTGTCTGTGTGTGTGTCTCTGGCAGGTACTTTGACTCAGTGGATATCTGTAAGATTCACTCCGACTGGCAGGAGCTCCGGGTTCCAGGAGCTTTCCCCCGAGGAGCCGACGTCCCGGTGAGGGCGGTGTCCCTCACGGTGCTGGAGCGATCCGCTGTGGAGCTGGCTTTGTTCCAGCAGGGCAGCAGGTGGGACAACAACCAAACCAGGTCAAATGAAGCATGTGAGAGACACACAAGCACCCCCGTCCTGAACTGTCCTCCTGTGCCTCCTCAGGCGCTGGGACACAGCGGAGAGCCACCTGCTGGATCTGTGCCTGTTGGTGTTCCGAGTGGCCTACAGCACCTCGGGCTCCCTGGCGCTGGGTCGCCTGCTGGCTCACAGCCGGCGCTCGGTCAGGAGGTTTGTGGGCTGCGACGTCATGTTGGAGCCGGGCGAGTACGCTGTGCTCTGCTGCGCCTTCAACCACTGGACCGGCTCCGTCACAGCTGGGACCAGTAAGCAGCACGGGAACCAGGCAGACCTTCAGTGCAGGGACAACGTGGAGAGACAAGCGTTTGTTCTGTAGCGCAGCTTGGTTCCCTGTTCTATTAACACCAATAAATGAATATGACTTAAAATGGATGAATAACTGTAAATGGCAGGAAGTGGAGACATGTTTAAAGTCTTCATATCCACTGTGGTGTGTTTTCAGTGGGCAGTTGCAGATCTGAGCCGCCTGGTTACACGCTCGCCGTCTACAGCTCCCGGCTCGTGATGGTGGAGCAGGTGACGGCCTCCAGCACCACCATCGCAGACGCCATCATCCAGCTGACGGAGACCAGAGGAGAGAGGCACGAGGTCAATGAGGACATTCACAATGTCTACAACCTGCCAACCAATCGTATTCAGTTCAACTGAACAACTGTTTGTGTGTGTGTGTGTGTGTGTGTGTGTGTGTGTGCGTGTGTGTCAGGGTCGGGAGGGGATGACCTGTTTCTACCTGACCCACGGGTGGGCAGGGGCTCATCGTCATGGTGGAGAACCGACACCCCCGACATCACCTGCACGTGTCGTGCGACTGCAGCGACAGCTTCAACGTGGTGTCGACACGCAGCAGCCTCCAGACCCTCGACAGCATCCCTCCTCTGCACAGGTGCACCCCCAGCCGCCTCTCTGTGTAGGACCGTTCACTGCCAGCAGGGGGCAGCGTGCTCTGTAAATACAGATGGACGACATGTCCGCTGACGTTAGACGTAGACGTTGAAGATGTTTCTGTCATTTCAGGTCGTTCTTCTCTCACTGATGTTTGCTCAGGTGTTTCTGATCAGTTTGGTTTGAATCAGTTATTTGATGATATGAAAACAGCTGAGACGTGATGATTGACAGCTGACACTGTGTCTCTGTGTCTCTCAGGCAGGTGCTGGTGGTTTTGTCTCAGCTGGAGGGAAACGCTGGATTCTCCATCACACACAGACTGGCTCACCGTAAAGCCGTCCAGGCGTCTCTGGGGAACTGGAGTCCTTCGAAGGTGAATCACAGTCCAGCTCTGAGCCCAGAGACTGCAGGTCTGCACCAGCCTCGACCACTCTGACCAGTGAGCTCCTCCACTTCAGATCCCAGCCTCTGTGAAGGACCAGTCCGACCCCAGGAGACCTCTGTTTGCCTCATTTGACTCTTTGATTGAAAACAGGAATAGGTTTATTCACGCGTAGTGAGCAGAACGACTTCGGTCTCATGTGGTTTGACTTTGAGTCGGAGCTGCTGTTAATAACTTTAACTATGCTGAATTCTTCTGGTTTTATTGAAGAGACTTTCAAAACTTGCACAATGGGCACAAATATTAAATTTTCATGATGATCATGTTTCCAAAGGGAAGATAGAAAAACTATGCAAATGTTTGAAAGTCGTCTTGATGCTTCGTCAATTAAAACATGTGCAGCTATTTAACAGAATGTATGTTTCATATCCTTTATCCAAAATATTTTTTCTCCACATGTAATTCTGTTAAATTTTTTGTCAAATAAAACTGTTTTTGTATCGTAATATATTTTTTATCTATTTCCAAATAAAAGCAGAGCTTCCACAGCTGATGACGCGTTTTACGTCGCAGATCCAAAGCAAAATAATGACACAAAACAAAAAAGTAGCTTTTGGCTGATGAACGTCATCACACTCGAGCAGTGGTTCTGTCGCCACAATGGAATCTGCGGCCAAATTCGATTTATTCTCTGAGCTTCAGTGGATTTGAACGGGAACATTTCAACAGGAATTGCAACGTGACAACAGCTGAGAATCAACAAAGTGCTGAAGACAATCAGATTCATCACAGAAAGGAATCAGATTATAAACTGCAGCTGTCGTGGTGCTGGAGAAAGAGCTGTAACGCGTGAGGCCGAGGCGGAGGGGTCGGTGGATTGAAGAAGCTCAGTTACACTAAAGTGATTTAAAGTGATGGGAAAAACTTTCCTGAGAGAAACTGTACTTTTATCTCATCAGCAACAGAAACAGGTAAAACTGTAAAACTCTGTAAAATTAAAAAAAATTTATTTTATACACTGATGCTGAGTTGTACAAAAAACTAACTGTGTTGTAGTGTTTGTTTTGTACTTGTTGACTGATAAGTATTTTTTAAAGGAGACACAATCTGTTTCTGTTGCTTTGGTCCTGAAATACACATTATTATTATTATTATTATTATTATTATTATTATATATAATCGTCATCATGAGGAAACGTGGCTGGAATGTTTCTGTTGTTCGTCTTTAGTCCCTGAAATGAAACGTCTTCATCGTCCCGACCAAAATGAAACCAGAAGAAAACCAGTTCCTCAGATTCGTCCTCCTGTCGTTGAATCTGTTTCTTATCCTGAAGGAAAGAAATAGTGAAGATCTGAAGAGACGCTCAGCCGAGGAAAGTGGAGATGAACACGCTGGTGTCCAGGTTCAGAGTGGCGTGCCACCAGCGGTCAGGGAAATACAGCACCTGACGGGAAACACACAGAAACACACAGAACATTACTGACCACGATAACACTTTTCTGTTGAACCAGGCCCTCACACACCTCCAGCTTTGTTTAACTCGACCTCCTCATCGGGGGGGTCAAAGACAAGGTGGTGATTGTCTACGGGATGATCTCAAATCAAATGCCTATCTTATGTCCTTAAAATCAATGGGTTTAGCTTTTAGGAAACTGCCCTTGGTGTCTCAGGCGGAGTGCAGTACCTCTCCCGGCCTGATGGTGCACTCCAGTGGAGCCTCCTCCTGGGGCAGGTGGGGGTAGGTGTCCCTCACCCAGGACAGGGTGGTGTGGTTGGGGTGGAAGTGAGGCTCCTTATCAGGCGGGTAGAGGAACCAACGCTGTGAGATTTAAAAGAAGAATCCATCAGATCTGTGGGGGGAGGAGCTCCTTCTACCACATATATTTGCTTGTTGTTACCTTCCTTCCATAGATGACCTCAGCGTAACCGGGGCCGTGCCAGTGAAAAGGAACTCCGGTTCCAGGGCCTGACCACAAAGACAAGCTCGGTCAGGCTTCATGTGTTTGTTCCACAGCTTCATTTGATCTGGTTAGTTCTGGTTTCACATCGTAAATCAGGGACTAAAGAATCTTTCTGACACACGTACGTCCTCTTCTATCGAGGTGAATAAACTTTTCACTGTGTTTATAAAATCTATCCTGCAGCTACCAGGAAGTGCCAGTGACTTGTTTTCCAGCCTCGTTCTCAGAGGGACCAACCTGCGATCCCGAAGCTGTACGCTCCGCTGGTGCGTGGCAGGACGTACGGTGGAGACGCGTAGTGCTCGAACAGACTCTGCCACTCCGTGAAGTTGTTGTCTCCAAAGAAATACATGGTGTCTGCAGAAGAGAGAAACAGTACAAGAAGATGATCAATGACTGTAAGCACCACTTCAACAAAGTACAAATACACAACTACAAGTAAAAGTCCTGCTTTCAGAAGGAAGCGAGGTGACCTCACCGCTGCCGAGAGCGTCTGTGGACTGAGGCCTCAGGAACTTGTCCACATACTCCTGGAACGTGACATCCACTGAAACACATTGATCACGTGTTGGTTACCGGCAGATCATCACGGCGAGACGAGCGAGTGTTCCGACGTTCCTACCTTTCCTGTAAGAATAAGTGTTCGCTGTACTGAGCCGAACTTTCCGGGAGCCGTATTCTCGGAGTAAAGTCGACTTGGAGCAGAGCAGCTGGAATTTCTGAGACAAACACGGAGAAGTCCAGAGGAGTCAAATGTACACAGTCTACAACGGTAGAAACTCAGAGGCTGGTGTTAAAGTACTGATTCAACCTCCTAACTGCAGTAAAAGTATATAAGTACAGACTCTGAAATGTACTCATAGTTACAAGTTTAGCTTTCATGATGCAACATTTAAAAAACAGATAATTCCCCTCAAATGTATCTAAGCAAAAGTAAAGAGTCTGTTTTGAAAAAGTACAAATCTACTGAGGTACTGTGATGAAGTATTTGTACTGAATTACTTCCCAGCTGTTCAGCTGTTTAATTCCTCGATGGAGCTCAGGACTCTGAACAGAAAACACCTCATTCTAAATGTTGGGATGATTCCATGTGTACCGTGTTGTCCGTCGAGCGCTCGGAGGACGACTGGTCGACTGAAGGCGTATCTACAAACCACAGAAGAACAGCGTCAGAAGAGAACCTCCACGTCACGGACACAGATCTCAGCTCAGAAGATCAGGACTGAGAAACACACCTTTCAATGAACTGCTGATAGGAGAGCGAGGAGCCGTCCAGCACCTCGATGTTACAGGGACCTTCATCCTGGAGCCGGACGTCTGAATCCAACCACCTGTCAATCACAGTCACCCACACACACTCTATATGACACTGATTTAGATGTTATAGACAAAGTGGAGGAGAAAGGAATCGTTCCTTCATAACTGGTTCTAACCTGATGACTCGTGAGCTCAGACTGTAAACATGGCCGACACCTTGTTCACATAGTGTTGTAATGTGTTGTAGCTTGTATCGTGTATGTTTGTATATAGTGTTTCACATCTTGTGTAGCATATTAAACTGTTGTTGTAACGCTGAACCATCGAATCGTAGCCCCAGCTGTGGGGAATATTTCCATGGTAACAGTGAGCTCAACCAATCAGAGACCTCATTATTATACCTGAGGATTGTGGGTAGTGTAGTCCTTCTCCTTGACATCGCAAATAAATCTCACTTTTCTTAAAACCCTGTTGACTTGTGTTATTTTGGTGAGTCTACCATGGATTGTTAAAATATTATGGCTGAAATGAAAACCTCTGAAGATGAATGATGAGTTCAATAAAAACAGGGAATTACTGATGGTCACGAGGTGAAGGTCACGTGATCCTGACGTTTAACCTGAAGCTAACTTCACGCGGTCTCTGCTGATCCCTCAGGTGAGAATGAAGCAGCATCAGGATTCACATCTGGATCGAAACTGACAAACTAGTCAAAGTGTGAGTGAAGTCTGTCCTGACGTCACAGCAGCAGGTTCAGGAGGTGATCAGGTGACCTGCTGATCAGGTGACCTGCTGATATTGTTTACACTTCAGTCTATTGGATCAGACTTCAGATGTTCACAGTGCTATGATAAACCTGATCACCAGTTCACCGGGAACACCGGCTCACCCCCCAGATGTCCGGGAACTCACCAGCCTCCCGCGTCATCTGGCCGCTCTTGGCACGTCAGAGCCACGCACACGCTCAGCAGCACGCACGCGGCCTGATTGATCAATCGATTGATTTCCATTCAAAAAATCGATCACAACAACACGCACGAGACAATGAGAACTCCATTAATGACCGAGCACCAGCTGCCCGCCCACTTCCTGTTTGAGGACCAATCACAAAACACCACATTAAACCGAGCGAGTGCTGCGTTCAGGGAACATGGGAACAATCGACTCCTCTCACAGAATGGTAGAGGTAATGATGGACATTTACTTAGTTACTTCATTACCTCTCATTACTGTGAGAGGTGTTGAAGCCGAAGATCTCCTTCGGGGATGAATAAAGTAATCTATCTATCTATTTCTTATTCTATTGATTCATTCTTACTTGATTATAATGATGCCACAGTGAAAGGGAGTTTCATGTAGTAAATCATCTACTAATATAACATTACAACATATATGTCGTCATTAGTTGAAACGAGGACCCGGTGATTTTTCATCTTTCACTTTCTATAGGAGCTTTGTTCAAACAGTGAATCACACATTCGGCTGCTCAGGGTGAAAATAGTGTGAAGGTGTTGAAAGTTACATTGATGACTAAAGAGGTCAAAGGTCAAAGGTGCTTGTGTCTGATAAACCAGTTAAACCAGCAGGTAGTTTCCATCACGGCTTATCGCTGGGTGAGGTTGGAACAGGTTAAGCTAGTGTTAACTTCCGAGAAGGCAGCTGAGTTACAGGAACAAAAAGATCGATAGATAAGGAATTAACGAACCATTGAACCAGAAGACATCGTGTGTGACGTATGTAAAGAGCGGACGTGTCCCTTCAGGATCTGGGTGTCCTGGAGAGGTAACTTGGAGAGGATCTGTGTCTGAACCTTGTCCTCTCACTACTGGGGTCCCTCAAGGCTCCGTCCTGGGTCCAGTCCTCTTCTCTCTGTCCACCAGCTCTCTGGACTCTGTCATTCACTCACAGGACTTTTCCTACCACCGTTACGCTGATGACACCCAACTAATTCTATCTCTTCCCCTGAATCACAGGTGGCAGCAGGAATCTCCGTCTGCACACCACCTGAAAATGAACCTCGACAAGACTCTCCCACCACCGACCTGACTATTACCATAGAAGACTCCTTGGTTGCCCCCCCCACTCAGACTGGAAGGAAACTGGGTGTGACACTTGACAGTCAACTCTCCCTCACTGCCAACATTACTGAAACAACACATTCCTTTAGATTCATGTTGCTCAATATCAGGAGGAGACGCCCCCGTCTCACTCAGAAGGCAGCGCAGCTTCTGGTCCAGCCTCAGGTCCATTCCACAAACAGGACATGGTCACATGTTACACCCCAGCAAGTTCACTCCGTTCTGCTTCTGCCAATCAGCTGCTCCCTCACTGCTGTCACTCAACCACATCACCACTGTTTCCTGTAAAGGCAGGAACCAGTTCCACATGGACAGCCGGACAGAACGTTTACACATCTTACACCGCAAATTAAAAACACATCTCTTCAGACCACACCTTGAATTAAAGTTTAAACTAACAATTTAGCAGCACTTACATGCAACTAACTTATTGCACTTTGTAGTTTGACGTTCTTGAAGAAAGGTAACTTTCTTGATTCTTGTTGTTCGGGGTTTGTTCCCTCATGGTTGATGCTCTTATTGTGAGTCGCTTTGGATAAAAGAATCAGCTCAATGAAATGTGAATTAATGTGATGTATGTAAAGAACAGAAGTTTGTGGTCATGTATGTAAAGAGCAGACGTATGAGGGCAGGTTGTCTGAGGTATGTGAGGAGTTGTTTTTGTGGGTGGAGAATGAGTGAAGTCCATCTTTCCTGGCGGGAGGAGTCACACCCTCCTGGTCCCCGCACCTTGCCCAGCTGCACTGTCACACACAGTGTGAAGACTGACAACATGGAGGGGAAGATGTTAATTTGTGCTGCGCTGCTGCTCGTCTTCCTGGTCTCAGGTGGGTTCTGTCACTTATTCTGTCAGTAGAGGATCACTGTTAATAATCTGACTTGTTCGAAGTAAAAATAATCTGAATAGAATATGTTCACTTCATTCTCTTTACAACTGGTTTATGAATTCACATCAGACAAACTTAGCTTTTATATAAAATACACAACTTCCTGTCCACTGATGGTGAAACAGAGGAAATTAGGATGAAATGGTATTTTATTGTAGAGTCATCCTCAATCAGTGATGGTAAAAAAAAACGAATAAAAGAGACGTATGTAAAAGCCGTTTGGTAAAAGTAATTTTTGGAGATTTGAGGTAAAGTGTTGCAGAGGGTTGTGGCCCCGACAGCCGGGGCCTCGACCCAGACAGAGGAACAGTTCACAGACGTTATCAGACGTTCACGCAGAGACTTTGAATCAACTAGACTCCTACATCATCTGCACAGAGAGACAGTGAAGGAAGCAGATCTCAGGGATCTGATCTGGAGGCTGTGGTCAGTTTGGTCGTTGTCGGAGCGTTGATGTGTTGAAACTGAGCAACAGAAAGCTGTAGTCAGAGCTTCTCATCAACATGGTAACAAGCAGATGAACAATGAGAACAGGACATGGTTACACACAAACAGGATCTGTTCTCTGTGACGACCTGAAAACCCTCAAAGGTCACAGGTCTGATGGTTTAACCTCAATTAAAAGAGACTATCTATCTAATCTAAATGCATCATATTATCAATCATTTCAACCTGACATGTTGAAATCTATTGTCAGATTAAACAACACCACATGACAAACAAAAAGCCGTGACATAACTTGCAAAATACCGTCTGTTCACATCCTGGTTTTTACCCATGACATCACATTCAAGTATTCAGGGTTAAAATATTTCCACATGAAAATCCAGTGGACCCGGTTTGGCCACTCGCACAGGAAGTGGTTTCTGCTACTGGTTCCTTGAGCGTTCAGTGATAATCTCACCAGAGGATCCAGTTTCACCCTCATTTGAAAAGGATCACAGGAGTTTGACTATGTTAAAACGGTAAATAAATAAAAGACTAAAGTGTGAAAGAGTCACTTGTTAATCATCAGCTATGAATTGAAAGAGGATCCTTACCGATAACAATAATAATAATGATAAATAATGACAAACTTTTTAAAATATTAAACACTGTACATTAATTTTGTATTTTGTTTAAATAAAGGTTTATTTATACTTTATTATTAATATTTGAATACTACTTTACACTGTCATAGTTAGTGCATATTTATGAGTCTTTATGTTATCAGCTGAAGAGACGATGACGTCTCTCCAGGAAACATTTCATTACTCAGTATTTTTTTATTCCTGTAACTCACCTGTCGTCACTGAGTTAGTTTCACCTGCTCCGAACTCACCCAGCAACTTACTGTGAACAACCTGCTGGTTCACTTTGCCCTGATCTGTGGTTTCATTTAAACCACAGAGTTTGATTACATTTCATAATAAGTATTTCTTTATTGTGTCTCCCACAGGAAACAACGCACAGTTAGACGGTGAGTTTCCTTTTCAAAAAATGAATCACACACACACACACACACACACGCACACACGCACACACACACACACACACACACGCACGCACGCACGCACGCACGCACACACACAGACACACACACACACACACACACACACACGGAAGCACACACACACACACACACACACACGCACACACACAAACAGACACTGACCTTTCATTTAGTTTCTACCTGTCCGGTTGATGGATCACACTGACAGACACAGTAAACACATCACACACACACACACACACACAAACACACACACGCACGCACACACACACACACACACACACACACACACACACACATACACACAGCGGTGACTCGACCTTTGACCGTCTCTTTCCAGTTTGTGGCACCTCACCGCTCAACACAAAGATCGTGGGGGGAGAGGACGCCCCTGCAGGGGCGTGGCCCTGGCAGGCCAGTCTGCATAATGTGAACGGTCATTTCTGTGGAGGCTCCCTCATCAACAACCAGTGGATCCTCACGGCCGCCCACTGCTTCTCAAGGTGAGCCCCGGTGCACACAAACAGATTCACAGCAACCGCCCCTTCCCAGTAGGATGTGAGAGTAAAGGAGACATTATGGTCCAGGTTGATCATATAATGGGTTATTTCTGTAAATGTTTTAATGCTCCATGATCAACTCCCTCAGACTGTCCATCGCTGCAGCTCCTCTTTCAGCCTCTGTCTCAAACACTTGCTTTGAGCTCCTGTCTCTTTAAGACCCCCTCCTGACGAAGCCCTGCTCTGATTGGTCAACTGCTTCCAACACCTGTATGAATCTTAAATCGGGGCAGAGTTCAGACTTAGCAAAATTATTATTTAAACGTTGACGGTGAGACATCGAACTCTGCTCTTGAGAAAGAAATCGAATGAGACGTCATGAGTTTAAATACGTGTGTGATAGAATACACTTGATGTTAAAGTCTACGCTCTTTTGTATTTTAATAAATTCATTATAAAATACAAACAGTTCTTGTAACATCTTCAGTTGATGTGAAACAGCAGCTGCAGTGTTTCCTGTGCAGTGGGGGGGGGGAACTCCCTTCACCAGTACTTTCATACACGAGAGGAAGAGCCACTGAAAAGCTTCATATGTCTCCTTAGAAGAAAGTTCTAGGTTGAATAATGTGTTGACTCAACCAAACTGCTGCTGATGTCACATGAGACGTGTTACTGGTTCAAACCCTCCCATGTTGTTCTCCTCAGCACCAGCACGGTTGGTTTGAGGGTTTATCTCGGACGGGACACCCAACAGGGCCTGAACTTTAACGAGCAGTCCCGTGAAGTGGCCGAGGTCATCAATCATCCAGATTATGATAAAAGCCCCAATGACAACGACATCAGTCTGTTGAGACTCTCCTCGCCCGTGAGCTTCACCGACTACATCCGACCCGTGTGTCTGGCAGCCAATGGCAGTGATTTCCAAACTGGGACTACCTGCTGGGTCACTGGCTGGGGAACTATTAACAGTGGTGGTAAGTATTATGATTATAGTGATTATGACGATAATGATGATTATAATTATTATGATTGTTATTATCATGCGGTGACTCTTGAAGTCAAGGACATTCAGTGGGAGAAATGAAGTTGCAGCACTGAGGTCTGGTTTGGAAACTTCACAATCACATCCCTGCTTTTGACAAACATGTGAGGCACTGATGAGTGAAAGGGGTCGTGTTCTTATGGGCTCCAACATTGAAATAATGTGAGAGGTGACGCTTTATTTTGAAGGTTTAAAACTTCTGTAAAACCTAACATGCTGTCTCTCTGTCAGTTTCCCTTCCTTTCCCTGGGAGGCTGCAGGAGGTGAGTGTTCCCGTCGTGTCCCAGAGCTCCTGTCGAGACGCCTACAACACGCTCACCAGCAACATGATCTGTGCAGGTCTGACCGAGGGGGGGGAAGGACTCCTGCCAGGTGAGTCTCCAGCGCACCAGCAGGGGCCAGGGGCACCTTTGGTATTTCAATAGTCAGTCTGTAAGAGTTAGGTGAAGTATGTTTTTATTAGTGTATGAACTGTTGTGTTCTTAGATTGGGCCCTTTATATTTAAATACTATATATTTAAATAATAAATAGTTTATATTTACATCTGGGGGAGTTTTGTAAGGTAGCCCAGACTGGACAAACTCAACCTTAGGGATATTGAGCTGCAACATGGCACTTCACCACTAGATGTCACTAGATTCTACACACTGAACCTCTAACTCTCTCGTGTGACCTGTGCAGGGGGATTCAGGCGGCCCCTTGGTGAGTAAGAACGCCTCCAGGTGGGTCCTGGCTGGAGTGGTGAGTTTTGGATTTGGCTGTGCTCAGCCCAACTTCCCTGGAGTCTACGCCCGTGTGTCTGAGTACGAGGACTGGATCAAAAGCAAAATCTCCAGCGACCAGCCGGGCTTCGTCAACTTCAGCGGGAATGGAACGAGCGCCGCCTCTCACGCCATCGCCCACTCACTTCTCCTGCTGCTGTGCATCCTTCCTGTTCTCCTCCCTCTCTTCGTGCTCTCTTAGGATGATGAGGCCAGATGATCGTCAGGAACATTAATGAATTGTGTCAAATAACCATAAAAACATCCATCTGAACAAGGTTTATCAAATATTAAAGACCAATGGAAAAGTCTTTTCAAATTCATACATTTAATACTTTTTTTTTCTATTTGATGATTTAGTTAAATCGTAATTGGTTAAAATACAATTTAAACTGATCATAAGTCACATAATCACTGTGGAATTATTTACAACTTTATAACTATAGTAATGATCATATTAGTCCAAGACACTATCATCTATTAACAGTCTTTGATCAGCTGTTGATTCTTTAACCTGAAAAACATTGATGTCTGTTTTCTGTATGTTTGAATTTTTTGTGTTTATGAGCTTAAATATAACAAAAATTGCACTGAAGGTAAAGTTTTAAACTTGAACCTGTGACTTTGAAGAAGCATCTTTACTTTTTTATTCCTAACAGGAACTTTTAACACCTTCAGACAATTTTTACACTGAACAGCTGTGATTTACCATTTGAACAAGGCTTACATGAAGTACGTCATAGCTTTATGGACAAATAGACCATTTATATGATTGTATATGAACAGATGAAGTCATGTATTAGAACCTCTTTCAGTGTGGATTATATTGAACTGGAAATGTTAAATAAATCTTGTTTCTTAACATTTGGAGTTGATTCTGAATTCATGATCCCCTAAACCTGATGACAGGGTTTTGTTCTCCGTTGTGAACAAAGTGGACTGAACAGATCAATTTGCAAGTTCTGAACTACGCTCACATTTCATGGACCCCAGCTACAACCTGGCTGATGCTGCTACTGGCAGATCAGACTCAGTTTCCAGGACCTCTGAGGCCTAGTCGTATCATGTGGATGGGACTTTAACAGAAGATTACTCAAAAATACACAGTTTGAGTACTTTTGGTATTTGTGACAAGTACTAAGTCCAACAGTATTAGTCTCATGAAGAACTTATCGCAAAAAAAGCTTTTTATCCCTCATCAAGGAAACTCATTCTTGTTCTGTGGAGGGACCTTAACAGAGGGTTACTCAGAAAGTACCCACTATAAGTACTTCACAGTATTTATGGAAATGAAAGTAACAAGTACTCTGTTTACATCAGACTCACTTATTGTTCTTTCAACTTCCTAAAGAGAAAAGGTGGGTTTCAAGTCTTTATTCTTTCGCTTTTATACATTAGTTTTATTCATGGCTTATATCTTAATATAAAGCCTTTACACCAGTTTTAAGGAGGGGGCATTTTTGTCCATGAAGGTGCTCAGAGAGATTTTCTTTAAACAATCTCATTATCAGATGGTAAATGAAAAATAATTCATTTTGGGGAGTTTGAATACATAAATTGGTGTAATGACGATTTGAAAAGTGTAATTGTAAAGGGTTTAAATACTGAAATGAATGCATCTTCATGTTTATCATCAGGTTTATTAAAACAAGTAACTGAAAGTGAAAAACAATATGAAATCAGTGATAGTGTTTGACGTTATGGTTAAATAAAGAGTTTGAGTCTTTGTTCCTCATCATTACATTTATCTGGGTCAACTTATTTATATCTTTTATTTTTGAAGCGGGACCCGCACCGGATACAGAACCGCCAGTTTCCGGTCGGGCAGTTAGTCCCGCCCCACAGTCTGAGCCATCTTGTATTTAGCAAGAACAAAACCGGAGCGAGGAGCCGCGGCAGCAGCGTCAGGGCGAGCCGCAGATCGTCACTCGGATCCCGGGGAGAGGTTGAACACGTGTCGGTGCAGCGGGACGACATGAGCCGAGGAGAAGCCCCGCGGACAAACAGCAGCCACACCCCGCTCCAGCGCTAGCCCACCGCTAGCCCCGAGCTACCACCGCTAAGCTAGCCAATTAGCTAAGGCTAGTGACCCGGTGAAGCGGTGACCGGCGAGTCCACGGCTCTGACGCCCTTAGTCTACTCCACAGTGGGCTCTGCATTCAAGGGGAGTTCGGTGGGAATGACCCGGACATCGTGTTGATCTTCTGCGGATCGGAAACCGGGCTATGCGGCAGGAGGCTCGCTAGCTCGGCTGCTAACAGTTGTTTTTCGGTCCAGAGAGAAACCACAATAAGCCGCGGTGAGTAGCACTACATTAGCTTAGCTGCCCGGCTAGCTGCAGGAGCTAGCTAACCCAGTTAGCTGCTCCAGAGGTTGTCAAACTCGGTTCCGCCCGGTGCTCCGCGGCGTGTTGAGCGAGGCCTCGGGCAGCTGATCCGGGCTCTAGAACCTGCGCGTCCCGGGTCGTTAGTCACATGGTTCTAACTTGGCTCGTCCGCACAGCGAGCAGACAGATGCATAATGCAGCGACAAACGCGTTATGAGTACCGACGTGTTGTCTGTGAACACGCGTCTGTACGTGGAGCTTATTGTCTGTGACCATGAATCTGCAGAACCTCTCCTCCCCGGAAACAGGGACGTTTTCAATCTGTTCAGTGACAGAACCGCAGAACTCTTCATTCTAGAAGCTGGAGCCTCGACCTGCTCTGTTTCTATGAGATGCAGCTCTAGTTATCACGAGCTGCTGACGTCACGTTGGATTGTTGTTACTCACATGACGATGAACCAGATTTCCTCTTTGTCCGCGGCTGAGAGACACGATGATGTCACAGGACCACATGTGTGTCCAGCAGCAGAGGAGTCCATGAGGTGTTCCAGTGTCAGGTTCTGCTGAGGGTCCAAACCAACCCAGCTTCACAGATCCAGGTCTCTGCCTCGGGACAGAAGTTGATCTGATGCTTATTTCCTCCTAAATAACTTTGAAGTCAGTTTGATCTGAAGACGTCATGTGCATCTGGAGATTCAACATCTCATCACAGAAAAGCTGGTTGTCCCCGCGGCTGTGAGCAGTTTATAATATGAGTTGGTTTGGTGTTTCAGAGATGATGCTTCCATATGAAGGTGGTAGGAGGGGAACTCCTTGATCCTTTAATTCAGCTATCTATCGATTATTACAACTAGAAATGCCTGAAGTTAGTTATGTGAACCAAGCGGTTACAGTGTGACTTCACAACAAGGAGCTTCTTCTAGGCTAAACGTCAGGAGCCGTGTGATCTAATGTCACATCAGATTTCATAACACACAACCTCAGTTTCCCTTTTCCACTCTGTGTGTCGCTGCTTGTTGTTTCGTCTTCTAGTGGAACTTGATTGAACTTGTGTGAGTCAATATTTTCTCCACTGTTATTGATTTCCTCAGTTTTGTGGTTTATTGGTGGACCTGCATGCAAGGTCACATTTATTTCCATGCCTACGTGATTGTGAAACTCATCATGTAGATTGATGGAAGATATGAAATGGGCCTGTGTCAGATCTGAGCCAATAACAACCCAGTTGCATAGCGAGCTCGTGCGGTGACTCAAACCACGTTTCCTCCTCATGGAGGACGCTCGCCTCGGCCGACTCCAGCTGCAGGCGACCACTCGTCTGCCGGGGGTTGAACACCATCAGGCCACTTTATATATAATGGGAATTGGTTCACTGTGTTTTGGTTGGAGGATGGGAATCTGCCTCGTTGTGTCACACAGATTTACTGGAGCTCTTCAGCGTTGAGCTTTAAAATAGTCACATGTCTCAGTGCTGCTTTGAACATGGACCCTGAGGCTGAGAGTTCCTTCACGCTCTCAGAGGCAGGGTTGGGTTTCTGTCTCTCCTCAGGACTTCAGCTGACACTCGATCGAGCGTCTACATCCACCACGTTATAAAAGGATGTTGCATTCACCAGTTAGCGCAGCTCAGAGCAGATTACATTCCGTGGGATGGTTTTAGGACTGCTCGATAAATCGAAATTTAATCGTGATAAAGATTATGGGGTCAATCGATCTCCAAACTACTATAAATCGAGTTGAAACAAATATTTGGCCTTTTTTTGTGCAATGTGGAATTCAGTCCTTCCCCCAGAGCATCCAGCGGCCCAGCTGATTGGCTCTCACTCTCAAGCAGCGAGTTGTGTGTGTGGTGACCGGCGGTCAGCTTCTCCGCGCCGGTCAGCCCACGATTCTCCACTTGTTGTTTATCGATATCCTGTTTTCACGGAGGAATGAGACATGCAGCCGTCATCGGTGTTTACCTGAACCGGAAGTCATTTAATGAATAAAGCATAGAATTCAGAATAAGGGCACATATTAATAATCATGATTTCGATATTGCCCAAAATAATCGTGATTATGATTTATTTTTTTTCATAATCGAGAAGCCCTACAATGCAACATTAAAATGTGAATTGTAATGAAGTGCAAAGTGACAGTATGATCCTAAAACTCACTATAAAGCATCTTAATAAGTTGAATAAGTGGAAAGCTGTGATTGGCTGCCTGCTCTTATTTTGGAAGCAGTTTCCTTTCCTCATCATTTATTCTGTTTGTTGTCACATGTTCCAGCTCCAACAGTTAATAATTGAAATCCATTCATGTTAAAGTGTGCTTTCTGAGAAGCAGCTGCCATTTTGTTTCCTTCTCCTCGGTGCCCTTCACCTCCCTCCTCCTCATCGTTCTTCTTTCTGTTTGCTCTCTGGTTTGTCAGGTAAACATCCTGTAGCGTGTCCTGACTTGTTGGCTGCTCACTGTCCCACATTGATCCACTGTGGAGATAGTGGCTGTTGTGTCACCTCTAGAATCCACAATGTCTCAGAACTGATACAACTAGAGCAGCCGGTCATCAAGGTCCTGACATCTTTACAGAGATGGGCAAAAGATTTATAGTTTATGGAATCTCTCCTGATGCATGTGAGGGGATTTTGCAAATGGGTCAATGAACAGCAGCATAAGAATTCCATGTTCCAGCTTGTTTAACACATTAAGATGTTTTTCTGCTCGACTGAGGAGAACTGACGCATCACATCCTTCTAAGACAGAACAAGCTCCAGACCACGTTCAGAATTTAAAATAAGAAGACGAATGTTGTCGTCTTGTGTTGATCCTGAATGTGTCTGCTCATCAGTGCTAACCCCGTGTTCCAGGCCCTGGCCATGCCCGCGAGTATACGGGCGGGCAATCTGAAAGACCCCGAGGTGGCGGACCTCTTCTGCAAAGATGATCCGGAGATTCTGTTCGCTGACCTCCGTGAGATCGGCCACGGCAGCTTTGGAGCCGTGTATTTTGTGAGTATGACATGAATTCTGAAAGTATTTCTTTGTGTCTAATTTCAGCGTTTTCCCACTTCTCTCTTGGGCCTGGCTTTGTCTTCATGTCAGTCTGTGTTCACGTGGAGAGCAGGAAGTGTTTCGTTCCCTGGAGGCTGTTGTTCAGTAGACTGGAAACTGGTAGCAGCTGCAGTTACCACTTATTTCTAAAACATTTTTTCAAGCAAACTTCTGCGCTGGCTATTGTTTGCCCTCCACACAGAGGACCGGTCATTATAGATGTTACAGAAATGTTTCTGAAGATGTAGGACAGCCTGACAGTTTAAGCTCATGTGAAGCTGCTTCACCAGATGTGATGACAGCTGTGTGCTGTTAAGTGGAGGCGCTTTTACAATATGAGCAGCTATGAGCCTTTCACAGGCTGCAGTTAGTTTGCTTACTGAAATGAAATCTATTATTTAATAGAATACACAATGCAGAAAGGACTTGAGCTCCAGTTTTAAATTTTACGGTAGAATGTTTTTATTTTCTTGGTCCCTAAAGCGCGACTTTAAGCCTTTTGTGTATCGGTTGATTCATAAGACAGTTTTACTCAGCTTGACAGAAAAAGAACATCATCATGTGGATGAAGCCTAAACTGGTGGAAAGTGAGAATATCATCTCACTCCACTTGTTTTTGTCAAAGTATATAGAACCAAAATAAATCAAATCTGTTTCTTTTAAACATGAAACATCCAGAGTGTCTGAGGGTCAGAGGATCTTTTAAAATACTTTGGAGATTTGCATCATTTAAAATGGTTGAGTCTCAGACACTCTGTGTGAACGGGAGCAAGTGTCCTTAAGTGACTTGAGTGCTGCACTCATCTGATTGTTCCTTTTTATTAATACTGTCTATTAAAAGCCTTAATGTTGTCATTGTTTAACTCGTCACAATCTCCAGTGAGACTCTGTGTGTCATTCAGGATCAGACTCAAACCCCCTGCAGGGTGTCTCCAGGTGTCAGAGCTTTGCAGCCTAAGACACACACGTGTTGTTTTTACCGAGTCGGAGTTTACACATGTGTCCGAAGACACTGGTTTGTGCTTAGCAGCTACTGAAGAGCAGACGATCTACTTCCTGTTTACATCACGTGACCAGTGTACATACGAGGTCATGTGATGTGTGTCAGCAGAGAATCTCTGTCTCAGACATGTTTTCAAACTTCTGTCCTTTCGGTTCGTGGCCTGTGGCAGTTGAGAGATTTTGTGAGCAGCAGATTCTTCTTTTGGTTGTTGAGACAGAACCTGTTTTCACTGCAGAACATGTCACAGCAATACAAACAATAACACAACCCGAAATACAACACAGTGAAGCA
This sequence comes from Pseudopleuronectes americanus, assembly GCA_038501795.1. Lineage (NCBI taxonomy): Eukaryota > Metazoa > Chordata > Actinopteri > Pleuronectiformes > Pleuronectidae > Pseudopleuronectes > Pseudopleuronectes americanus. The sequence continues at coordinate 409,461 of JBAMIH010000027.1, read as the reverse complement.
CAAGGCACCGAGCGTGGACGAGTTGGTCGACCTTAAGGTTTAAATGTGCTCAGGCCGTAGTGGAGGACTCAGAGGATCCAACAGACTGACCCACATGTTGGATCTCAGTCAGAAGCTTGATTCTCTCAGTAACTCGGTTTATTGATTAAAACCTGTTTTTCTCCACAGGCCCGAGATGTGCGCAACAATGAGGTGGTGGCCATCAAGAAGATGTCGTACAGCGGCAAGCAGACCAACGAGGTGACGGACCAAAGAGAGAACTTACTCTACCTCTCAGTGCACAAGTCTTATCTGGTTGAAAACTATTTCTGCTTCTGGAAAAGTGTCCAGTGGAAACTAACGCAGTGTTGTGTGTTTGTGCAGAAATGGCAGGACATCATTAAAGAGGTGAAGTTCCTGCAGAAACTTCGCCACCCGAACACGATCGAGTATCTGGGATGTTACCTGAAGGAACACACAGCATGGGTGAGCATCGTGTTATACACTGTGGAGAAGATGCTCCTGCACACACACGCACACACACGCACGCAAACACAAGTGGAGCTGCTCATGGTCCTGTAGCCAGGTGGAAGGTTTTCATAAAACCATGTTGTTGGACTGTTTTTACAAAGACCACTTACTGTTTGTGGTCTGTTGGCAGTGAACCTAGAGCAGGAAGACTTTAGCATCTGTTTATTAATCACAACATTCAGCAGCATCATGGCACGTGGTCCTCGTCCCGTGTTCAGATGCATCACACGTGGATCTCACATCATGTTGAACTGTCTCTTCCTCAGCTGGTGATGGAGTACTGCCTCGGCTCAGCCTCAGACCTGCTCGAAGGTCAGTTCTACACATTCCAAGGATCCAAAGTCGACCACAGTTGTGTCTTTTCTCAGTTAACATGTTCGTATATGACGGAGGTTATTTAAGGTTAGCTGCAGCTGATGAAGCTGCTGTTTGTGTAGTTAGAGTGTGTGTGCACGGAGCTCAGGTTGTGTTATCTCTGGCTCTGTGCAGTGAACAGTTCAATGGTCCCAGCTGCCAACATCTGTCTGTACACGTCAAGTCCAACGCTGCAGTGACAGCATTTATTTAAAAAGCCGATGGTCACAGCCTCTTAAGTGCTGTGGGTTCTTTTCCTGCTCGACTGGTTTGTTGACTTCATTCACCGTTTAACAATCAGGAAGTGTTTTAACATTTTATCCACTCATGCAAATCTACAGAATTTTGAATTTATAAAGTGTAAGTTTTCTGTCGGAGGAAACAACAGCGTCGTTCTTGTGTTGGAGGAATTTCAGTTTGAAGATAAATTTATGCAACGTTAATTTTATTCTGATTTTAACTGAAGCAGGAATGAAATTGAATCGACCCTGGAGGCCTGTGATAAATACATTATTGTCTTTGTTGTGTTTGTCAGTTTATTGTCGTCTATAAATCTTTTTCTTCTTTGCAGTTCACAAAAAGCCGCTTCAAGAAATGGAAATAGCTGCTATTACCCACGGTGCACTGCAGGGATTAGCATATCTCCACTCTCACAATATGATTCACAGGTAAAATCCTTTCTTCTGTTGTGTCAGTGGAGAGGACGACTGACGTCACGCTCTTGTCTGTGATATTGACCGAGTCCTCACACTGACCTTCTCTTGCAGGGACGTGAAAGCAGGAAACATCCTGCTGACGGAGCCGGGTCTGGTCAAACTGGGCGACTTCGGTTCTGCCTCCATCGTGGCTCCGGCCAACTCCTTCGTGGGGACTCCCTACTGGTGAGGACCTCCGACCTGCCGTCTTCCTCATAACACATTCAGTAACTTCAAAAGTAAAGTACACAGGAATTGTCTGAAGCAACATGTTTGAAGCGGTTGTGTTGCCAGCTGATACTATGCCACATCCTTTCCTGCGTCACTGATGTGTGTCTTGGTTCCAGGATGGCTCCGGAGGTGATCCTGGCCATGGATGAGGGTCAGTATGACGGGAAGGTGGACGTCTGGTCGCTGGGCATCACCGCCATAGAGCTGGGTACGTCCGGTGGCTTCTCCAGCGATCCAGCCCTGAAGACACGGGACAGAAGTTTGACTCTGTGCTCTTCTCTTCCACAGCGGAGAGGAAGCCCCCCCTCTTCAATATGAATGCTATGAGTGCCTTATATCACATCGCTCAGAACGAGAGCCCCATCCTCCAGTCCAACCACTGGTGAGTGGCTCCATTTCTGCAGAAGCTGCAGAGCTTCACCCTGACATGAACAACCTCTGCACAGTTTGGATATTTCGACTTGTAAAATATGTGCTATGTCTCTGATTAAGGGTTTAAACTATAACTCAATATTTTCGAATATCTTTCCTCTCTGAACCTGAAGCAATTGAAGCGAAAGTGGCTGCTCTAACTTCTCAAGCTTCTCTGAGAGTCACTCGACTCAGTGATGATATAATCTCGTCTCTTCCTGCAGGTCTGATTCCTTCCGCAACTTTGTGGACTCCTGCCTACAGAAGATTCCCCAGGACCGGCCCACCTCGGACGTGCTGCTCAATGTGAGAACCCAGTCTCCTCAGATCAGCACAGCGTGACGCAGCGTGACGCAGCTGTGGTTTATTTAGATTCTTTCAATTCTTCCTTCTGTAGCATCGGTTCTTGTGCCGCGAGCGTCCGCTGACCGTGATCATGGACCTGATCGCACGAACCAAGGACGCAGTGCGGGAGCTGGACAACCTGCAGTACCGCAAGATGAAGAAGATCCTCTTCCAGGAGACCCAGCAGAACGGCCCCGTGTCCGAGGGAGGGGATGATGAGGAGGTGAGGTTCAGTCTTTCGCCGTTTTACCCCCAAACGTGCGTGGAATTTAAATTTATCAAGAAATAATGTCCAGGAACTTTCCCACAAGTAAAATGTTTCTCCAGCTTATTGTGATCCGTGTTTCCAAAGCCTCTAGAAGATGAGTGGAAAGAAAAATGAACCTTTTTGATGCTCAATCTGGTCTGTTTGTGTTTCAGGAGGTGGAGCAGTACCTGCTGCGGACTGGCACCGTCAACAGTATGGAGAGCTCCCAGTCTGTTCCCAGTATGTCCATCTCAGCCAGTTCTCAGAGCAGCTCTGTCAACAGCCTGGCCGACGCCTCTGACGACAGCAGCAATGAGATGGCCATGATGCAGGAGGGCGAACACACCGTCACCTCCAACAGCTCCATCATTCACCGGCCCACGGTACACAGCGACCTCGGCTTCACTGGGCTTCAAGTATTTGGTTCATGTGGTGTCCAAGATCTAACTCATCTGACCTCCTCCTCCTCCTCCTCCTCCTCCTCCTCCTCCTCCTCCTCCTCCTCCTCCTCCTCCTCCTCCTCCTCCTCCTCCTCCTCCTCCTCCTCCTCAGGGTCAGGATAACATCTATGACGACCCTTACCAGCCCGAGATGGACCAACCCCAGGTTCCCTCGGCTGGACGCCGTCGAGCCTACTATCGCAACCGTGACCACTTTGCCACCATCAGAACCGCCTCCTTGGTAAGTTTACTCTCCTCCTCTCAGCCTCCAGCTCGGTGTCATGTGACCTTCGACCTTCATGTACACTGCAAATATGTCACCTGGGCAGAATCCGGTGCAGACGCCTTGAGGCTCTCGTGGTTGTTTTGTGTATTACAGCAGATTTCACATCAGCTCTCATTGGCCTCCTGGAGGTCAATTTACATAAACTTTTATCCTCCAATATCAGCGTGGATCTTTCTCGTCCTTCAGGTGACCCGTCAGATCCAGGAGCACGAGCAGGGCTCCGCGCTGCGAGAGCAGATGTCCGGATACAAACGAATGAGGCGGCAGCACCAGAAGCAGCTGATGGGGCTGGAGAACAAGCTGAAGGCGGAGATGGATGAGCACCAGCTGAAGCTGGACAAGGAGCTGGAGAACCAGAGGAACAGCTTCTCCACTGAGGCTGACAAGCTGTCCAAGAAGCACCAGGCCATCCTGGAGAAAGAGGTGATGGAGACAGGTCTTCAGAATGTAGTTTACCTGAAGGTTTCATAAAGTCCCTCTCCACTCGGTCTGGGCCACGTCAACCTGTGTAAAGAGAAAAGGATCTACCATCTGTGTTACATGACTTGATATTAATTTGTCAGTCCACAGAAGTTACCACATCAGCATGTTCACTTTGAGTTGATAGAATCGACCCCTAACTCTGCCCGTGTGTCCTCGTGCAGACGAAAGCAGCTCTGGCGGAGGAGAAGAAGTTCCAGCAGCACATACAGGGGCAGCAGAAGAAAGAACTGACCAGTTTACTGGAGTCACAGAAACGCCAGTATCGCCAACGCAAGGATCAGCTGAAGGAGGTACGAGCGCGTGTCCTTGAGTTCTCGTGACTGTGGCAGCACCAACACACAACCAGTCTGCGTTAGTGAAGAGTGAAGATGGAGCCGATATCTCCACGTTTGGTTTCCAGCTTTTATTTAGTTTCACTCTTTTAATTGTTTTCTACATTAAACAGGAGCTGAGCGAGAACCAGTCGACGCCGAAGCGCGAGAAGCAGGAGTGGCTGATCCGGCAGAAGGAGTGTCTGCAGCAGATGCAGGCGGAGGAGGAGGCCAGTCTGCTGCGGAGGCAGCGGCAGTACTACGAGCTGCAGTGTCGTCAGTACAAGAGGAAGATGCTGCTGGCTCGACACAACCTGGAGCAGGACCTGCTCCGAGAGGTGGGACCTGGTTTACTTTGCTTCTGTGCTGTCGGTTTTATATTTCTGATTCTATATCTGTAGAAACAAAAGCAGTTTTTAATCACAAAGTGTTTATTAGACCTTGGCATTAAACTGACAAATTTTTAATTGGTTGGTTTTTGTCTGATTGTCGTCGTCCTCCAGGACCTGAACAAGAAGCAGACCCAGAAAGATCTGGAGCGCGCCATGCTGCTGCGCCACCACGAGTCCACCCAGGAGCTGGAGTTCAGGCAGCTGAGCTCGGTGCAGCGAACTCGGGCTGAACTGATCCGAACGCAGCACCAGACCGAGCTGACCAACCAGATGGAGTACAACAACCGTCGAGAGCAAGAACTTCGGCAGAAACACACGGTGGAAGTCCGGCAGCAGCCCAAGAGCCTCAAGGTACGAAGTGACAGAAGAATTAGATTCAGTTTCTGATGTTATTTAATTTTCAAATGATTTCTACACATCCTGAAATTTGGAAATGTATTTTACATGCAGCTAAATTCTCATAAAATCTAAAACTGTCACAAATTTAAGTTTTAGCACAAAAATCCAGATAAGACAAATGACCTGGTGTGTTTGAACTCCTGGTTCCAGACCAAAGAGATGCAGATCAAGCGTCAGTTCCAGGAGACGTGTAAGATCCAGACCCGTCAGTACAAAGCTCTGAGGAACCACCTGCTGGAGAGCACTCCCAAGTCCGACCACAAGGCCGTCCTCAAACGCCTCAAAGAGGAGCAGACGCGTAAGCTGGCCATCCTGGCCGAGCAGTACGACCACTCCATCAACGACATGCTGTCCACACAGGCTGTGAGTAAGGCAAGGAAACCCCCCCGCGCACCTTCTACACCTCAACCTTTCAGATCCCTGATCAGTTACAGCCACACTTTGCTTCACTCAGACAGGAGCACTGGTGAGTCAAAGACTCGAGGGAATTAGTTTAACTTTCTTCTACATCAGAGTCCTGAAGAGGAAATAAAGAAAGTGCTTCAGGAGTGATTCAGTGCAGAGACGTTTTGTCCTGCAGCAGATCGTGCTCTACTGATACCGAGGCTTGTCCCCCCCCCGTCTGTCCCCACAGCTGCGACTGGACGAGACCCAGATGGCCGAGTACCAGGTGCTGCGGATGCAGCTGCAGCAGGAGCTGGAGCTGCTCAACGCCTACCAGAGCAAGATCAAGATCCACACGGACACGCAGCACGAGCGAGAGGTGAAGGACCTGGAGCAGAGGGTGTCCATCCGCCGAGCGCTGCTGGAGCAAAGGGTAAAACTCAAACCAGACACCTCACTAACATCTCAGGGTTTCACAGGCGTCTGCTGAAACTCGCTGTCCACACTGAAGTGACCACTGCAGGAGCTCAGTGACGAGAACATGAACACAGAAGATCCTGTTTCCACGTGTCGATTTAAACAAGTTCCAGATAGTTGACTCCTCAGATAGAGGCTGACCACCTTTTACACTTCTCTGAATATTTCTCTTATTCTTCAACTTGGTCGAGCAGATGTATTTTACTTATCTGAGGTAAAAAAAATTTTGGAAGATATTTAATTTCAATTATTTTAAGAGCAACAGTGAAAAAACAGATAAGTGAGTCCGAGTGAGTTTGAAAAAAATATCAAGAGAAAATTGAATCCTTGAAAAACGAAAATAAAGAACGACGACAAAGTTTAGTTTGAATGTGTTTGATTATTCGATCGCTTGTGTAGAAAATCTGAAGTTGTGAAATGTCCTCATCAGATCGAGGAGGAGATGCTGTCGCTGCAGAACGAGCGGTCCGAGAGGATCCGGACTTTGCTGGAGCGCCAGGCGCATGAGATCGAGGCCTTCGACTCGGAGAGCATGCGGCTCGGCTTCAGCAACATGGCGCTGACCGGCATCCCCGCCGAGGCCTTCAACCAGGGCTACCCGACCCCCAGCCCCTCCTCGGGCTCCAGCGGCTGGCCCTCGCGGCCCGTCCCGCGCTCGGGCAGCCACTGGAGCCACAGCGTGCAGAACTCAGTGGCGACTCCATCCTGGCGCAGTCAGAACCACGGAGGAGGAGGAGGTGGTGGTGGTGGAGGGGTGGAGGAGGTGGAGGAGGTGGAGGAGGGTTTCAGCCGGGCCGAGTCCATCACCTCCTCCCACGGCATCGGCAGGGACAGCGAGATGAACAAGGGCAGCAGGGGCCACTCGTCCTCCCACCACCACCACCACCACCACCACCACCAGCAGCAGATGCAGCAGCAGATGCAGCAGCAGCAGATGCAGCAGCAGCACTACCTCCCCCAGCACTACCAGCACCACCAGAGCACGCCGCAGCTCTACCGCGACAGCCATGAGCGCGACCCCCGGGAGCGTGAGCGTCCCAGGGAGTGGGTGGGAGGAGGGGGCCACTACTCCCATCACCCCCAGGGCCACCACCACCATCACCTCTCCACCCACGCCTCCTCCCAGTCCCTGGCGCTTCTTCCACCTCCGCCGCCGCCTCCGCCCATCTCCCTCTCCTCCTCCTCTCCCCCCTCCTCTGCCTCATCCTCGTCCTCGTCACAAGGAGGCTACGCAGGCGGGGGCCTGAGCGTCAGGGGCCCCAATCTGATGGCCCTGAGGAACAGCCCCCAGCCTCTGAGGAGGACGGCCTCGGGGGGGGCCAGGGAGTGGCGGGGGGAGCGACGGAGGGCTCAGCCGGAGCACCTCCGTCACCTCCCACATCTCTAACGGCTCCCACCTCTCCTACTCATGAAACCTCACGAGTCACGAGGTCACGAGGAGCAGCAGCAAGTAAAGAGAAGAGAGAACGATTTTTGAAAGTCTACATCTTCAGATCTCCTTTCTTAAAGTGGAAAAGAGAGAGAGGAAGCTTTTATCAAAACAGAAACAAGTATTAACCCGATAGTGATGGCGATGAAACAAAACAGTCCCAAAAAAGTGGCCAAACGCGTCAACATGTTAAATCCGACACGAGAAGACGATCGTGTTCATCAGAAGAAAAGGAGTTCCCACAGTGAAGCTGCTGCACATGAGTGACTCTGCAGTGAGATGTTGGAGGAGACGTCCCCGAGCTCCCAGTCCGTCAGCTGCTCCCAGTCCGTCAGCTGCTCCCAGTCCGTCAGCTGCTCCCAGTCCGTCAGCTGCTCCCAGTTGGAGCAGCTGGATGTTCAGGTCACATGTTTTTTTTTCAATCAGTTCTTTTGTGGAGCTTCCACTTTGTCTGCTGGTGCTTTAAAAACCACTGTAACTATGTAAATACCAGTCGATTGTAAACCTGGTTTCTCCGTGTTTCATACGTTCAGACGAGATGTTACAAAAACACACTGCCATCTTTTTGTTAGGAAACTCGCCCACTGCCCTTTGACCTCCTTAAAGGAACCTCCCACATTTTGGGTCATGAGCTCGAGAGCTGACTTCACTTTTATCTCAAGTGAAGATTTTTATAAATCAGTTATGAGTATTATTATTTTTTGCAGAAACACTGGAAGCAGGAAACTTCCAAGTCTTTACAACATCTTCAAAACCGTCACGTTTCAACGAAGGAAAGTGGAGCCTCGTTTGTTTCAGGTCTTACGGTAACGGTGCTTTGCAACTGTTCAGTGCTCCTGTACCGTAAAACCTCAAATAAACAAGCATCACATTCTGATGACTGTTCCGTTATCGATATCCGTTTTTTTTAAAACGATATATATATTTTTTTTATTATTTAAAAAAAAGAATGATTTGGTGATTACTAAGATGTGGCTATCAAACCCTTATCACAAAGACATGTCATTGAGGTTTAATATTTTACAGTTTAAACATTACACTCTTATAAATGTATCTAAAAGAGAAAAAGATCATTTTGGAGCTGCTGTAAAAAGTTTTTATCTTTTTAGTATTTCCTCTTTTTTTGAGCTGCAGTAAATTAACTCTGTCGTGAACTCGTCTCCTCATCTCACCGCAAACACGAGAATCGCCAAAATGTGGGAGTGTTCCTTTCAGGAGACGCTGCCAGAAAGTGTGAATGTGTGAGTGTGTATGGATGTGTGTGTGACTGTGTGTGTGCGCGCAGCACTGACAGCTTCACTCGTCCCCCCCCCCAAAGTTTCTCTGCATCTGTAGATAAAATGATAAAATGTACATGTGCTTGAACAGATTAGTACAACTCGGTGCATGGAGCCTGTACAGACGCATTTGTATGAATAACATGCACACTACCTATTTATATAAATGCATATAAATGTCAGATACCTGTGTAAATGTGGCAGCAGGTATCCTGAAGATTGTTCACTGTCAAACACGTACTTATATCATTGTACATAGAAGCACTAACTTCTTCTGAGACCGTGTTTGAGTAATACTGACCATTACTTTGTCACGTGACTCCTACAGATTTGTCCTAGAAGCAGACGAATAGATGCGGTCATGATTATTTCTTCTACTGCAGGTGGAATATTTATGTTACGCTTATTTCTAAGTTTTTAAAATGTTATTGCCATTTTTGACCACTAGGTGGGGAATAAGCGCATTGTTACTGTGATAGAGCTATAAATATAAATCCTAGTGTTTTTAAGGAGGACAAAAGGACTACGTTTCCCAGCATTCCTGTGGAGGTCTCAGGGCGAGGTTCTGGGCTTTGATCTTTATTTTAGTTTCTTTGAGCCAGTATTAAAACATCGAGCTTCACAGTCGAGCTGAATTACCGACAAATATCCAGATTCTTTTACTAAGTTTGGTGCCATATTTTTATTCTTTTTATTCTTTTATTGTAAGTGACATTTTGCTCTTTACTGTGCGAAATGTTACGTACGCTGCAAAACATGAAGCCCGAAAAGTGTTCGGTATTAGATACATGAAAATAAGAAGAAAATGATGACATTTAAAAAAACTCAATAAATGACAGAACAAAGACTTTGTTTTATTGATTCATTTATTTATTGATGATTCCCTTTAGGTTTGAGTTTTATTTAGTCGACGATTATTTTCATTATATTTATTATTGAAAAAAGATTACGATTTCCTTACATAATCAAATACGTAAGTACAGGCTCGTTTAACATAAAAGCTCAGTGTGATTATGAAATGTCTAGCTGATGATCAGTCGATAAGCCACCGACACTTTCCTGTGACAGTGAACGCATCATCTTTGGGATTTAGACTCTCAAACAAAAAAAACATTACAAATAAATGTTAACGTAATAATGACTATTTCCTGGAATTTATTAACACTCGATTATAAATATAAATAATTTCTAAACTTATTAATAAAGGGAATATTTGTTCTTGGATTCGATTTTTTTGCAAATCATTTTTTTGAATTTAATTTAATCATTTATTAATGAGCAAATTTACTAACGCATATTTTTTTATATAATATGTTTTGTTTTCTAATTTGCTCAACAGTTAAAGAGAACGGCAAAAAACAATACTAAATTAATAATTATTGTGGAAACATGCACCGGAAGTAGTGCTCTAATCTCCGCGGCTCGACAGACGGAAGTTGTCATTGACCCAGAACCAGGGACGTTTTCTCGGTTCTTCCCAGAAACCAGTGAGTCCAGGCGGGTAACGAGTCCGAACTCTGTCCGAGGATCGAGTCCCAGCATCCGGAGCCGCAGACATGACGCAGGACAATATTTTCCTCTTCGTCCCCAATTTAATCGGTGAGTGTGACGCCTTGTTAGCTTAGCTTTAGCATCGCACGGCCGATGTGACGGAAGTGTCAAACATGGAGGAGGAGGAGCCACTGTCTTTAAATCTGGTTAAACCACGAAATGAACGAGTGACGTTAGGTCCACGTCATTGTGTTTATTTATTTGATTGTGAATCATTAGAAACGTTTAATAAAATAATAGAATCCGAACAGGCTTGAGTCACAGTGACGTCACAGTAAACAGACTGTAGGTCGATGACGTCAAGGAAACACGACCCGACGAGTTTAGTTTAATAAAAAGTTTTAAACACTTCAGACACAAATTAGGTCACTGCTTTAATTCTGTAGACGAAGAAGAAGCTGAATGTGAGACTGTCTAACTCGTCCTCTTCCTGTCCCCTGGTCTGTCCCCTGTGTGGTCCCCTGGTCTGTCCCCTGTGTTGTCTCTTGTGTTGTCCCCTGGTCTGTCCCCTGTGTTGTCTCCCGTGTTGTCCCCTGGTCTGTCCCCTGTGTTGTCACCTGTGTTGTCCCCTGGTCCGTCTCCTGGTCTGTCTCCTGTGTTGTCTCTTGTGTTGTCCCCTGTGTTGTCACCTGTGTTGTCCCCTGGTCCGTCCCCTGGTCTGTCCCCTGTGTGGTCCCCTGGTCCGTCCCCTGGTCTGTCCCCTGGTCTGTCCCCTGGTCCGTCCCCTGGTCCCTGCAGGCTATGCCCGTGTGGTGCTGGCTCTCCTGTCCTTCTACCTGATGCCCATCAGTCCGTGGCCGGCCGTCTCCTGTTACCTGCTCAGTGCTCTGCTCGATGCCTTCGACGGCCACGCGGCTCGGGCCCTAAATCAGTGTAAGAGTGTGTGTGTGTGTGTCATGAAAACACAACACTTCAAGAGTCTCAAGGTATTTATTTAGTTTTCTACTAAATGATAATTTGATAAAAAATACCTTTTCAGCCACAAAGTTTGGAGCCATGTTGGACATGTTGACGGACCGCTGTGCCACCATGTGTCTGCTGGTCAACCTGTCCCTGCTCTACCCGTCCTACACCTTCCTGTTCCAGGTCAGCATGTGTCTGGACATCTCCAGCCACTGGCTGCACCTGCACAGGTTCGTCCCCCCCCCTAGTTAGTTAGTTGGTTAGTTGGTTAGTTAGTTAGTTAGCTGGTTGGTTGGTCTGTCACATCAGTCTCCAGTTCATATCACCAGTCGACCTGGTGGAGGAATGTGCGTCAGGGAAGAACTCTGTAAAACGTTCTCTTTGACTCTTTCTTCATCATTTTCATTGATTTCTTAGAAAATAATTCATGGATCTTGATTCAAGAATCAGACGTTTGTAGTAAATACAAATCCTGATCTAGTGATTATAAGAATATAAGACAGTGGGTGGAGGAGTGAGCTCTACGTTAGTTAACTAATGTCGTAGAAACCTGCTGTATGAAAAATCAAAGTTTCTCTATAGAAGAAACCGTCTGAAGTCCCCTCGGCTGCTCTTCATCATGTTCTGTCTTGACCGTCTCCTCTTCCTCAGCGCGACGATAAAGGGATCCACCAGCCACAAGACCATCGACCTCTCAGGGAACGCCCTCCTGCGGCTCTACTACACCTCCAAGGTCAGACCCATGTGGCTCCCACAGGAACCTGAAGCTGATCTGCACTGATCTTCTCACTGACAGCTTTGTGTCTCCTGCAGCCCGTGCTGTTCGTGATGTGCCTCGGGAACGAGCTCTTCTTCTGTCTGCTCTACATTCTTCATCACATCTCAGAACCTGCTGGTAAGATCTTCCTCTTCCTCAGGTCCACCTGCTCTGTGGAACACGTACAGACAGGATTACAGATTCACTTACAGAACCACAGGCTCCAGTAAACTCTGACCTTCAGGCTCTTTTCACCCCCCCAGGTGGATCAGTTATTAATCAAATCTCTTTACACAGAATAAGACGGTTGATATTTAAAGAGACAGTTTGAATAAGCACTCTCATGTGTGACTGTGTGTTTCCTGTGGCAGCATGGCTCTACTGGCTGCAGGGACTGTGTGGGACCATCTGCCTGCTGAAGTCCGGCATCAGCCTCGTGCACCTCATCACCGCCTCCCAGAACATGGCCGCCCTGGACGCCGCCGAGCGAGAGGCGAGCGCGAAGCAGCAGTGAGCGAGAGCTCAGCAACAAGTCCACACCACGGTTTAATGTATTACTGTTATTGTTATTGAATTGAAACGGGAACAGGAGACTCGTGCACTGTTGATGTGAAACACTTGAAAAGTTTATCAGACGATCATCAGACAGATTTAATCTTTATGACCAAATATTACAACATGAAAAATTCCAGATCCTGGCAGGAGCGAGGCCGACGGCTTTTATTTGATTATTGACTTTCTACAGACAAACCAGAACCAGGCTCCGCCCACAATGATGAGTTTCCGTAAATTAAAATACATCTCTGTTGCTATGGTTTCGACATTTACCACTTTCCAATCTGCTTTGATATTCTGAATGCATCGTTCATGTTTACAGGTCCGTTAAAAACGTTCTTACATTTCTATTAAACCTGGATGTGAATTGAGAAACGTTCTCACTGGAGAATTGAATCCATCCGTCCACCTACAGAAACTATGAGAACTGAACAATATCAGTGTGCGATGTTTCTCAGTGATATCAAAGTATTTGTGTTTGAGATTAAATCTTTAAGAAACACAGGTTAGATTCCTCGTAGGTTCTTTCCAGAGTTTCTCATTTGAATTATGAATAAACACCAGACGTGACCTGACGGCCCTGAAATCGCACTTTAACTGACCTCTGACCTGGTTCCACATCTTCTCACCTGTATCGAGACCATAAGTTACAAATTGGCCCTTAATCAAACGTCGACTCCTGTAAATTACAACTTTATTTCACTTTTATTCTTAATTTTCTGTAACTTCGACCAAAACCTGACGCTGTGTCCTTGGGACATCAAACTAAAAGCTCTTTGTTTCACAGGAAGCGTCTTCCTGCTTCTAATTCCTCCGGTGCTTGATCGATGATCGATGGTGATTACGTGATGATTGTTGCATTTATATCACGTTGTGCTTTGTTATTTCTAATGTTCTTCCCTTGTGGTAGAAGCAGTGTTTTCTCTTTCCAGTGGTTTTAGACTTATGAGAGTTATGCAGGTCATAAGTTTCACCTCGAGTGAAGAGCACCAAGTGTCAGTGTGTGTTTCAATCCTCAATGTGTTGAGTTCTAAATATTTGCCTCTTGTTTTTGATGAAACATCAGAATGTGTTATTCTAAGATACAACTGTACATGAACTTCAAAGCTTATGATATGTTATAGTTAAAATATTTTAATTGTAGTAATACAAGTATTTGATGTATATTTAGTTTGAAGTGCAGGTGGTTTGGATTCACTGTAAAAGCAGCTAAAAATAAAGACAATGAAAATCAGCTCTTTGTTTTGTTTACTGATCGGTGAATCTGATTGGATGTTAAATGTGGTGTTTTATGGACGGGGTTTGGTGCGAGTGGATGTTAAATGTGGTGTTTTATGGACGGGGTTTGGTGCGGGTGGATGTTAAATGTGGTGTTTTATGGACGGGGTTTGGTGCGGGTGGATGTTAAATGTGGTGTTTTATGGACGGGGTTTGGTGTGGGTGGATGTTAAATGTGGTGTTTTGTGGACGGGGTTTGGTGCGGGTGGATGTTAAATGTGGTGTTTTATGGACGGGGTTTGGTGCGAGAGGATGTTAAATGTGGTATTTTCCGGACGGGGTTTGGTGCGGGAGGATGTTAAATGTGGTGTTTTGTGGACGGGGTTTGGTGCGGGTGGATGTTAAATGTGGTGTTTTATGGACGGGGTTTGGTGCGGGAGGATGTTAAATGTGGTGTTTTATGGACGGGGTTTGGTGCGAGAGGATGTTAAATGTGGTATTTTCCGGACGGGGTTTGGTGCGGGTGGATGTTAAATGTGGTGTTTTCCGGACGGGGTTTGGTGCGGGAGGATGTTAAATGTGGTGTTTTATGGACGGGGTTTGGTGCGGGTGGATGTTAAATGTGGTGTTTTGTGGACGGGGTTTGGTGCGGGAGGATGTTAAATGTGGTGTTTTATGGACGGGGTTTGGTGCGGGTGGATGTTAAATGTGGTGTTTTGTGGACGGGGTTTGGTGCGGGTGGATGTTAAATGTGGTGTTTTCCGGACGGGGTTTGGTGCGGGAGGATGTTAAATGTGGTGTTTTGTGGACGGGGTTTGGTGCGGGTGGATGTTAAATGTGGTGTTTTGTGGACGGGGTTTGGTGCGGGTGGATGTTAAATGTGGTGTTTTATGGACGGGGTTTGGTGCGGGTGGATGTTAAATGTGGTGTTTTGTGGACGGGGTTTGGTGCGGGTGGATGTTAAATGTGGTGTTTTGTGGACGGGGTTTGGTGCGGGTGGATGTTAAATGTGGTGTTTTGTGGACGGGGTTTGGTGCGGGAGGATGTTCAATGTGGTGTTTTATGGACGGGGTTTGGTGCGGGTGGATGTTAAATGTGGTGTTTTGTGGACGGGGTTTGGTGCGGGAGGATGTTAAATGTGGTGTTTTGTGGACGGGGTTTGGTGCGGGAGGATGTTAAATGTGGTGTTTTATGGACGGGGTTTGGTGCGGGTGGATGTTAAATGTGGTGTTTTGTGGACGGGGTTTGGTGCGGGAGGACGGGGGAACCCTTTCAGCTGTTGCACTTGCGCATCGTTACCTTTAAGATGTCCGGGGATAAAAAGTGGTTTCAGCCGAACTCGACACCATCTTAGCGGCGGGGACAGTTCGCTGCGTCCGGCCCACACGCTGCGGGCGACCGGGGACTGTTTCCACCGAGGCACCGGTGCACTGCTCCGTCGCAGCCGAGTTGAGAGGAGATAACGTCCGGATGGTTCAGTAGATGTCGGTTTCATTATCTGTCGGCCTAGCGAGCAGCGAGCAGCGGCGGCGGGGGCGAGAGGGACGCGCCGAGCGGGGAGGAGGAGACGGGTCGAGCCGGGAGGAGGGAGCCACCAGCCCATACCTTCCCTTTAAAGCGCGGAGGGACCGAGGGGGTGAAGAAGGGATAAAAAAAGAAAAGGACGAGGAGGGAGGGCGAGGGCCCGAAAAAAAGAGAAAGATGTCATCCTGTGGATTCAAACAGCGAGGCGGAGCCACGGACCGCGGCCGACCAGCAGCGCTGTAGTTCGGGGACGAGCTGTACGCGACGCCGAGGCCTGGAGCGCGACAGCTGCGGCCTTTTCGGAGCTTTGGCAAAATAAAGCAACGAACTGCGGGTTTCATCCATTTTCTTAATTTAAACAGTAAATAACCTGCATGTTACCAGTTTAACCATTAAAGCATGAAACCCGCACAGAAGCGTGCAGTCATTTAGACAATAAGTCATCAGTGGTAATTAGCTGGAGCTAGTATCATTAGAGACAGGCCGCGGCTCCGCTTCTCTCCTCCCGCCCCCTGTGAGCCCCTGCCCGGGGAGCCGCTCTCCTGCAGGATGGACACGTCCTGGAGCAACTTCCTCTTTCAGGTGAGTTACTCCATCATGGCTCCTCTGGTCACCATGGGGTCACCATGGGGTCATGGGGGAGATGACCTTAGGTTCAGTTTCCTCCAGGTGCCCCCCCCCACACACACACACACACCCGGGCTCTGATATGAAGTGTCAGGTGGATTTTCACTTCAATATTCAGAAACAACATTTCAAATCAAAGCGGGCGCTGGAGGAGAGTTTGGTTCTTTAACATGTGAACAAACCCGGAGGAGAAGAACCACAGATTCATGTGGATTCATGTCCCGATGTCAATTCAGTTTTATTATTTAAAGAGCAGAGTCGTCAGGTTCTCAGAGTATGGCAATATGACGAGTGTAAAGTCATATCAGTATTAATGATAAGAATAAATAAGATCAAAGAATGGAGAATTACAAAGCTCTAATACTCTGTCGTATGCTACTGGTATTATGTAGTAAACCATTTCCATTCTGATATATTGATTATTCAGGTGTTATCAAGCTGAACAAAGAAATGTATTTGAGGTTTGATACTTTACACTTTTACCACAAACTTTAAATAACACATAAAACAAAATATTTAAACTTCAATTAAGAAAATCACACGATTTTCAAAGTAAGATGAAAAGTTGTCAGTCCCATCTCATTTACGTTGTTTAGTCTGTTGAATAAAAGTGTTTATATCAGCAAACACAAACTGATACTGAAACTTCTGGAAGCTCAGTAAACCTTCAGGTAGAAACATAAACAAAAGGATGAGAGCAGAATATGAACAGAATGAAAACCTCCTCACCTTTCAGATATAAACACAAATACACCTCAGCCCTTCCACAGCTCGTGACTGGACACGATAACAAGCTCTTTACAAAACTTCTTCTGAAATAAGCAGGAAGTGATGAACTGTGTGTTGTTGTGTGTGTTGTTGTGTAGACGCCGTCGACTCAGAGCCAGCCTGAGACGCCTCTTCAGTCGGAGCTGCTGCCCGAGCTGACGGGCTCGGCTCAGACTCCTCCTGCCGAACACATCGTGACGCCGCCGTCCACCGTGGACACAGCCGCCCTGAGCGAGGAGCCGCTACCTGGTGAGTCTCAGTGAGTTGGAGCTTCTTTGGAAACATGAGGACAGAGACGAGTTGGGAGCAACCAAGGTCCCAACTAGTTTGTTTTTATTATTTATCAAACTGACACTTGATTAATTGTCGAGTCCATGAAACATACAAACATTTCACTGGGTGAAATTCACATCCTCATTTCTTATATTGTTCGACCTAAATCTCAGAAAACCCCCAAATCTACATTTTACATATATTCACATGAAAGAAAAGAAAAATGAAAATGTCAGTCAACTAATCACCGACTGAACCCTGAACACATCGTTCCCTCACACATAGAAAGATAAACCAGTTCTTACTGACATTTGGTCTTTGGCAGATTGGGCTTAATGATGCTAATAATAATATAAAATATGAAATGAACAAAAAGTCTTTTAGAATTGTTAAAAACTGGGAGTCAAATAGAATAAATGAGTGTGTATATTTTCTAATATTGATGATCACTAACATCTGGCTGCTGTTAGTTTGAAGGTGTAAAATGAGTTTGAGCTGAGTCATGATTGGCGTGTGGACATGTGTGTGATGTTCTGAACTCTGCTGTGTCACCAGTCAAACCGCTCGTCAAGCCGAGCCGCCCGGCGCACATCTGCTCCACCTGCAACAAGGAGTTCAAGAACAGCTACAACCTGCGGCGCCACCAGTCGGTGCACACGGGCATCCGGATGAAGGGCGGCGCCACCCGGGAGAAGGAGGATGGGGGGAGGGGGGGAGGGAGGGTGGAGAAGCAGACGGTTCCTCTCTCCCTCCTCCAGCTCACCCTGCCCATGCAGCCGCCTATTCCCCCTCCCCCCACCGCTGCCACCGCCGCGGCCACCATCCCCCAGTCCGGTCTTCACGCCAACCAGGAGAGCCTGCCCGTCTCTGTGTCCATCGCCCCAGCAACCGTTACCATGGCAGCACTGCCTCAACCCATCCAGGCAGCTGTTGTTGTGGTCGGGTCCATGGAGCAGGTGGGGAAAGGTCCAGTCCGGGTCCAAGACGCCTGCAGGGCAGCGGCTGGACTCTGGTTAAAGTTCACTTCATCTATTTGTTTATTCACTAGTCAATTTCCAGCCCCCCTGCTCTGAGTTGAGTTCATTAAAGACCTCTGAATTCAGTTGTTAATAATGTTCTGGCATTTCCACAATGATCCGTTTTAGATCATCATGTTGTTCTCCCACTTTTCCATCAGGTTTTATTCTGATTATTTGTTTGTTATTTATTCTTTCGAATAAAACATCTAATATTCAATCATTGGAGTTTTAGCCCTTAAACAGTCTTAAATATGTTCACATATAATATTTGTAGCTTTTAAATACGTTGAGAATTTAAGATTCAATCATTATGGTCTTAAGACGTCTTCAATTGAACATGCTTGCTGTGATTCTGAAGTTCTCTTCTCAGAGGTATTTGACCGTGGTCTCCCTGCGTCTGGTCCACAGAGTCCTCATCCCCAGCCCGGCACCAACCAGGTGAGGAAGAACCACGCCTGTGAGGCCTGTGGAAAGGCCTTCAGAGACGTGTACCACCTGAACCGGCACCGCCTGTCGCACTCTGACGAGAAGCCCTACTCCTGCCCCATCTGCCAGCAGCGCTTCAAGAGGAAAGACCGCATGAGTTATCACGTGCGCTCGCATCAAGGCGCCGTGGAGAAGCCGTACATCTGTCCCCACTGCGCCAAGGCCTTCTCCAGGTGAGGACACCTCCGGTTCCAAAGAGAAGGATCTGGAAAGTCTCTGAATCGCAGGATGTTTGATTAACATGAATTCAAACAGACGGAAAATGTATTCTGTGCGATACTTCTTATGTTATCGACCCTTTGTGTTGTTGTTTTGTGTATTTTCAGACCGGACCACCTCAACAGTCACGTTCGACAGGTTCACTCCACAGAGAGACCGTTCAAGTGCACGGTAACCTCTTCCCCCCCCACTGTTCAACCTGTGTGTGTGTCTGTGTGTGTGTGTGTGTGTGTCTGTCTGTGTTTTCATAACCATGCATGTGTCTCTTTGTTTCCTGCAGACGTGCACATCAGCGTTTGCCACGCGGGATCGTCTCCGGGCTCATCTGATCCGGCACGAGGAGAAGGTTCCGTGTCACATCTGTGGGAAGCTGCTGTCGGCCGCCTACATCACCGACCACATGAGGGTCCACAACCAATCACAGCACCACGCCTGTCACCTGTGCAACCGCAGTGAGTCGCTGTTCACACCTGGTTCACACCTGGTTCACACCTGGATCACAGCTGGTTCACAGCTGGTTCACACCTGACTAACATCTGGTTCACACCTGGTTCACACCTGGTTCACAGCTGGTTCACACTGGTTCACACCTGGTTCACACCTGGATCACAGCTGGTTCACAGCTGGTTCACACCTGGTTCACACCTGGTTCACACCTGGTTCACACCTGGTTCACAGCTGGTTCACACCTGGCTCACATCTGGATCACAGCTGGTTCACACCTGGTTCACACCTGATCACACCTGGTTCACACCTGGTTCACACCTGGTTCACACCTGATCACACCTGGTTCACACCTGATCACACCTGGTTCACACCACTGTTGAGTCATGTGACGGACCTGGTGTCGCCGGTGGATTTTCTAAATTAAGCTTACATCTAACTCAAAATGAGAATCACAAATTCACAAAAAAAAAGATATCTAGGATCTTAAAAAGATGTGGTTAAACATTGTGTGTTTGTGTGTTTGTGTGTGTGTTTTCCAGGCTTCACCACACTCACCTACCTGCGTGTCCACGCCCAGAAGCACCACGGTCAGGAGTGGAAGGACAGTGGCGGGGCGCGGGGGGGTTTCGGTGGGACAGGGGCCGGGGGGGGTGCTGCTCTGCCAACTGTGCGGCGTTCAGTGCAAGACCACCACGCAACTCCAGGGTCACATGGGCACGCACGCCAACCAGGGCGACCAGGGCGACCCGACCAGCTCGGGCCCCGTGGGCACCACCAGTGTGGCGGTCACTGTGACCAGTGCTGCCAGCACAGTGGGACTGCTGGTAACTGACTGCTCCGGTATCGCCCCTCAGCCTCACAGCTAGCACGCTGCGAGTGCTGGGGCCTGGAACTACAGCAGCCAAACCAGGTGAGCGGTGGTTTATCCTCTTGCATTAATATCAGAGACGTAACGTTTTTCTTTGAGATCTTTTGGACGAGGGGTTTTTTCTGCTAACCAGAGGAGGCGGGGTTTATAACCTATACTGCAGCCAGCCACAAGGGGGCGACCAAGTTATTGAGCGGCCTTCCACCTTTATTTACAGCCCACGATCCTGAGCTCCAGAATAAGAGCTGCTGCATTAACAGGATCTTTGTTTTCTCATTGCAGATTTTTCGTCCTGCCTCCGACACGCGTCCCTGAACGGTCCACCTCAGATCCTGAACCAGAACCGCTCGGATCCAAGAGGACGAAACCTGGACAAATGTGTCTTTTTATTCACTTTGCTTCGCAGTTTAGTATTTCTATTGGTCATCATGTCGTGTTTTGGTTTCTACCCGACCTGCACAGCCCGTCAAGCTTTTGTAAAGTTGTTTGTTGTTTTTACATCTTTTGTATTCCATGAACTCAGTGTTTGGTTGTGATGAGGAAACCGACCCGAGGACCGGGACAACATGACTTCTCTAATTTATTATTCATCATGTCTCCAGTCGACCTCGGTCACCTCGGCCAGAGCAGCGAGTTTCCGGAGCGACGTTGTGTACAAACACTTTTCTAGAGCTGAGCGTCTGTGAAGCTTCCTCATGAACCCTGACCGAGTGGAACCTCTCTGCTTCAGAGGATCTGTGCTCGTCTCTGATTTGTAATGAACCTGTTCTTTGTAGCGCCCCCTGGTGACACGTTTTTCACGGCTGTGCATATTGATTGTATTTGATGCATCTTGTATTACAAGGCAGGAAAATGCATGTGTGGATTAACAATTACATGATCTTCATGGGTGTGTGAGTGGTTGTGCACTTTATCCATGTCAGTGGAAAGTAACATTTACAGTAACTGAGTAACAGCTTCGGTATCTAGTTACTTTCAGATTCACAGATTTGTTTCCGTCCGCTGTCGCTCTTCTTCTGTTTCTTCCACTTTCTCATGATTACTGTAGTTTTGTGCGTGTGTGTGTGTGTGTTCTTCTCTGATTTGGGGGGTGTTTGTTATTTGTGTATAAATTAAAACTGAGCAGCCGCTACACAAGTACTTATGTCAAAGTAATGACAAGATACAAGGTCATTGTGTCAGCACCTCTACAGATGAAATGATTGGCTCAATAATTGATGAAATAACTTAATTGGCCACTGTTATGATTATTGATTAATCCTGATAAGTCACTGGTTCCTGCTTTGAGTCAAAAGAATCTCGACTGGTCCAGAGGCTCGGGACCGGTTCAGGACCGGTTCAGGACCGGTTCAGGACCGGAGTCCTGGTCAGTTCAGAACTATGGTTACGCTAAGGATCACATGTTAACTTTAGATAACATGGAATGTTAACACAAGGAAATTGAAAAATATAAACAGAAATAATATATATAGTGTTACCTGAATGCCAATCATTATTTACCATTAATTTATTATTAACATGAATATTAATCATAAAACACATGAATGTTGTATTTCTGTCATTAAGAGTTTTCTCAGTTAATGTACATGAATTATTTTAATATTAGATTTTTCACTCATGATCTGAACGTCTACAAATGTTTTTCTCTTCTTTGACTTTTTATACTTAATTATTTGATTATTAAAGAAAATGATCTTATTGAAATGATTCATAATATTTTCAGAGTAAACCCCAGGACCCAGAAGAAACAGGTTTAATAAAAACCTTCACAAAAGAGCCACTAATAAAAGAAAAGAGGACCTTGTCGTGAGCAGGGGCCCCAACTGGGGGCCCGGGTATAACCCTGACCCTGCTGAAAACTATCTGGGTGCAGTGGAGCTAGTGGCCCCCTAGGGGGCCGCAGCAGTAGAGAAGCATGTGGCCCCTGGGGTCAGCAGTAGAGGAGATGTGGCCCCTGGGGTCAGAAGTAGAGAAGCGTGTGGCCCCTGGGGTCAGCAGTAGAGGCGATGTGGCCCCTGGGGTCAGCAGTAGAGAAGCGTGTGGCCCCTGGGGTCAGAAGTAGAGGAGCCTGTTGCCCCTGGGTCAGCAGTAGAGGCGATGTGGCCCCTGGGGTCAGCAGTAGAGGAGCATGTGGCCCCTGGGGTCAGCAGTAGAGGAGATGTGGCCCCTGGGGTCGGCAGTAGAGGAGATGTGGCCCCTGGGGTCAGCAGTAGAGGAGATGTGGCCCCTGGGGTCGGCAGTAGAGGAGCATGTGGCCCCTGGGGTCGGCAGTAGAGGAGATGTGGCCCCTGGGGTCAGCAGTAGAGGAGATGTGGCCCCTGGGGTCGGCAGTAGAGGAGCATGTGGCCCCTGGGGTCGGCAGTAGAGGAGATATGACCCCTGGGGTCAGCAGTAGAGGAGCATGTGGCCCCTGGGGTCGGCAGTAGAGGAGATGTGGCCCCTGGGGTCGGCAGTAGAGGAGATATGACCCCTGGGGTCAGCAGTAGAGGAGCATGTGGCCCCTGGGGTCGGCAGTAGAGGAGATGTGGCCCCTGGGGTCAGCAGTAGAGGAGCATGTGGCCCCTGGGGTCAGCAGTAGAGGAGATGTGGCCCCTGGGGTCGGCAGTAGAGGAGCATGTGGCCCCTGGGGTCGGCAGTAGAGGAGCATGTGGCCCCTGGGGTCAGCAGTAGAGGAGATGTGGCCCCTGGGGTCGGCAGTAGAGGAGCATGTGGCCCCTGGGGTCGGCAGTAGAGGAGATGTGGCCCCTGGGGTCGGCAGTAGAGGAGCATGTGGCCCCTGGGGTCAGCAGTAGAGGAGATGTGGCCCCTGGGGTCGGCAGTAGAGGAGCATGTGGCCCCTGGGGTCAGCAGTAGAGGAGATGTGGCCCCTGGGGTCGGCAGTAGAGGAGATGTGGCCCCTGGGGGCCGCAGCAGCATCAGCAGCTAGCGACCGTTAGCTTTGTTTACAGCGGAGCCTCGACCCTCCCCCACCCGGCTCAGCGGCTCCTCCTCCACCGGCTAACCCGCTAGCTGTAGCCGCTGCTGCAGGAAGAGCCGCCGCAAATCCGCCTCCTCTGGATTAACGTCGAGTTTAAAAGCCGCCGGTGGACGGACCGTCAGTAGAAGTCGGTGCCCGCCTGTCTGTGACGCTGCTGCGGCGGGTTAGCGACGGGATGGCCAGCTAGCTGCTAGCTAACGATCCGGTTAGCTCCAGGAGCCGGGGGCAGGAGCTGATCTCGGGCTGTTTCTCCGCGGACCAGTCGCTGTTCGACCCGCGCTCGGTTTGTAAGAGTTCCGTATGATTCGGTGATAAAGGGTCTGAGTGGACCGGGTCTGAGTGGACCGGGGAGGTCGGTTAGAAGCGGTTAGGAAGCGAGCGTGTGTATGTGGGTCAGCCGGTTAGCTGGAACAGCTGGTTAGCACGGAGCTAACCCGACTTCCGACGGAACAGCAACAATCCACTGATTTAATAACAGACGCGTCGGTGCTGGTTGTTGAGGCCGACACTGGTCCCCTGCTGCCCGGGCGCCGGGGCTCGTCCGCGGGGGGGGGGTCGGGTTTGCTCCGTGTCGCTCGTTAGCCGCTGTTAACGAGCAGCTCCGCTAACTAACCAGCTGAGCGGAGGTAACTCAGCCCGGGTGGAGTGGGTCGATCTGGGGGGTCTTTAACGTCTTGTCCCGGACAGTGGAGCCTCGGCACCGGGCTCAGCGGTGAACTTCCCCGGTGTTAACTCGTCGTGTCCCCTCACAGGATGGAACCGGGTCATGCTGACTGAAGGGCCGTGTTTCCTCCCAGCTTAGCCGCGCAGCAGCAGCTTGGTGCCGCCCAGACGGACTGGAGTGTTTCGGTGGGAGCGGAGGATGGCGTTCCACGGAGCGGGCCGCCAGGCCGTGTGCGGGGACCTGTTCCCGGGCTCCGAGCTGGGCCACAAGTACTTCTGTGTGAACTCCTCCTGCGGGGCCCCGTCCACGGGCCTCAGCGCCACGCCGTGCCTGACCGGACCCACCGCCCCGGCCGGGACCCCTCGTCACCCCACAGCCCTCGGGGGAAGCGCCGGCGGCGGAGCGGCGGTGCCTCAGCCCTACAGCAACCCGGCCAGCGAGGTGCCCAGCCCCGCAGAGATGGAGCCCGACCGCCCCATCGGCTATGGCGCATTTGGTGTCGTTTGGTAAGAACCTCGTTGAGGCCATGACCTGTGTCCCCCCGGTGCACAGCCTGTGTCCCTGCTGCCAGCGGCCTCCTGGGGCCCTCTGGTGCCTCCTGGGGCCCTCTGGGGCCTCCTGGGGCCGCTCTCAGTCTACGGACCTCATTGTTCCAAAGTGAAATAAATCTGATCTAAAACTCTCCAGAGCTCGAACCTCCACTAAGGCCCAACTGCTCACTAATATCAGTCCTGTACATATGTCTGAAGACCAACTCTGTGCATCAGGGATGCTAAAGAAAGTGAGAAGGTCCTGGTTCTCTCTGGACTCCTCTTCCCTCCTCACACTCTGTGTCGTCCTGCTCAACGAAACATAACCTGGTTGTTGAGGTTATAATCTGCACGGTTACCACAGAAGTTAATTCATTCAGCTCATAAACTCCCTTTTCCGTCCATTGGATGTTTTTATCAATCATCAAATTATATTTGTGTAGCCCACATTCACAACTTGACTCACAAAGCTCAACAAGGTGCAGCGTCCTCGGTTCTTAACCCTCGACTAGAGTCAAACTGTAAAAAGGAGGAACTCTGAAGTGAGGGATTCTCCTCCCACATGGAACCACTGTCCTCCATCCTGGTTCTCGACAAGTGATTAATGATCTTTATTATCTGTTTATTAGTTTTTCAATTGACTGCAAATGGCAAAAAACGGTTTAAATATCCAGAAGCTCCCAGAATTCAAAGTAGAATAGTTTAATAATGAAGCCAAAAACGGAGACGCTGGGACAAGAAAATGTTGACATCCTAAATTATTAATACAAATGAGTGTGTGTGCGGTTGTTGTACAGGAGCTCGTTGTCGTGAACAGTCACCACACGAACCCGAGCTCAGGACTAACCCCGTGCTCCTGTCGTCCTGCAGGTCGGTGACTGATCCCCGTGACGGACGCAAAGTGGCTCTGAAGAAGATGCCCAACGTCTTCCAGAACCTGGTCTCCTGCAAGAGGGTCTTCAGAGAGCTGCGGATGCTGTGCTTCTTCAAACACGACAACGTAATAACAGGACATGAGCAGGACCGGGGGGGTGGCTCTGGTGACCAGAGGATCTGGAACAAACGGCTGCTTGTTTATTTGTGTTTTTCTTTCTCGGTTCAAATAGGTTCTGTCGGCTTTGGATATTTTGCAGCCTCCGCAAATCGACTGCTTCGAGGAAATGTATCCTTGTCCGTAAATCAAAGCACCAATCAGAAGTGTCTGCTGACAGCCTTTAATGATGTGACCACATGATGAACAGCGGCGTGTCTCCTCACTCATTACAAACAGCTGCCTCCTCACAGCGTCTGTCCCAGTTTCTCTTCACTAGTCGTCTCTTATGTCCTCATTTTCTCTTAATTTAGCTTCTGGTCTCTAAATCCAGCTCCTCCCTGCAGACGTCAGGTCGACCACTGGTGAATATTCCAGGTAGTTGAGGTGAAACCCTGTTTCTATGGTTCTTGTGGTTGAGAAGCTGCTCTGACTCAAGCTGAGGCTCGTGATGGAGGAGCTCCGTGTGGGTGGAGGTCAGTCTGTGTGTGATCTTTTCATTTTTCCTTGACTGCACCGCCCGCAGCTACGTGATCACCGAGCTGATGCAGAGCGACCTCCACAAAGTGATCGTGTCTCCTCAGCCTCTCACCACCGACCACATCAAGGTCTTCCTCTACCAGATCCTCCGAGGTGAGCAGCTCCTTGGTTCCTCCTGTAGTGAAGAAGAAGAAGAAGATCTCTTCACACCAATACCTTTCAAACTAAACCCACCTCCGTTCTCTTTTAGCTGAGTATCAGAAATAACCCACAAACCCCCCTTGTCACATGACCTTTCCTGATGCTGGTCATGAGGCGCAAACAGGAAGTAGATTGTGTACTCTTGATTGGTTGCTTAGTTACTGCTACTACTATGAGGAACAGTGAGGATGAGGTGGAGCAGGTCCTGAGAGGAGGTCCTTCATGATGAGGAGGTGGTTTTAGATCTAAACGTGTCGGTGTGGGCGAGACAGAGAGTTAACGCTTGTGTTCTGGTTCAGGTCTGAAGTATCTGCACTCGGCTGGGATCCTGCACAGGGACATCAAACCTGGCAACCTGCTGGTCAACAGCAACTGTCTGCTCAAGGTAAACCTCCTCAGCTGTGTCTTTAAGTGAATTCATCAAAACTGCAAAGAATGAGATGTTGTGCTTTGTTAAACCCTAAAAGTCTTTTATCTCACAAACTGACAGATTCGCTCTTCGTATTGTTTAGAGTCCAATAGTTTTTTGTGGAACTAGAGATTTGTGAGATGTCTGAAAAACCGGAGTTTCTCCTCGTTCATCGTGTTTTGATATTTAGTCTGACACGCAGCAGGATGTTCGATGAGTGGTCGTCATGGTGAAGCAGTGAGGGATCATGGGAGTTGTAGTGTTCAGTATTAACTTCACCTTGTCCCTGGTCAGATTTGTGATTTCGGGTTAGCTCGGGTGGAGGAGCCCGACCCGTCGCGTCACATGACCCAGGAGGTGGTGACTCAGTACTACCGAGCGCCCGAGGTGCTGATGGGCTGCCGGCACTACGGCTCGGCCATCGACGTCTGGTCGGTCGGCTGCATCTTCGCGGAGCTGCTGGGCCGACGCATCCTCTTCCAGGCTCAGAGCCCGATCCAGCAGGTGAGACAGGTTCAGGTTCTTATCAAGCAGCTGCTCTGTCGTCCGCTCTGTCTGACGTCCTCTCCTCTCACCAGCTGGACCTGATCACCGACCTGCTGGGGACCCCCCCCCTGTCGGCCCTGGCCTCAGCCTGTGAAGGAGCCAGAGCCCACATCCTGAGGGGGCCGCACAAACCGGTACGTGATGGTCTGCTCACTCAGAATCCACCGGCACCAGCATCACACCAGTTTGTCTTCAGACACGTTTCATCCTCCGAGACGTCTGTGTTGATGAAAACAAGAATATTACATCCTGTTCAGAAAATAGATTTCTAACCTCTCACCGCTCAACAAGAGAAATCAGAAAACGTATTTGCATGAAAAACAGAAGAGTTGTTGCATCCCAGCAGTTGTCAGTGTGTTGTGTTGTCCCTCAGCCGTCGCTGTCGGTGCTCTACATGCTGTCGGACGGGGCCACGCACGAGGCCGTGCACCTGCTCTGCCGCATGCTGGTCTTTGACCCGGTGAGTTCACACCACAGCGTCACTGGCTCCAGAGAGAACATGATCTGAAGCTGATGAAACTGTTTCTGGATCAGTTTCCCTCTCATCCGCTCAAACCTCTCTCTCCTCCTCTCCAGGCTAAAAGGATTTCCGGCAGCGACGCCCTGTCCCACCCGTACCTGGACGAGGGCCGGCTGCGCTACCACACCTGCATGTGTCAGTGCTGCTACTCGGTTCCCAGCGGGCGAGTTTACACCCGAGACTTCGAGCCGGTGGCCGAGCGGCCGTTCAGCCACAGCTACGAGAACAGTCTGCTGTCAGTGTGGCAGGGGAAAGGTACGACTGACACGTCTGTTACCAGGAAGAACTCACATATGCTCAGAGGGAGTGAATATACACAATCACATCTTCATCAGTATCAGACCAGACATGGAGTCTGTGAATCTTATACACACTTTATTTATCACGATGCTCCAATCAGACCAGAGGCCTCCTGTAAAGAGACAAATTCAAATGAGTTCAACTCTCGTGGCTCATTTGGATGAAATGTTTGGTTCACAGAAGAAGTGAAGTCTGAGTGTTAACTGTATATATGAATCTGAAATTCAGTGAAACACTTTCTCAGAAGAGGTGATTGAAAGACTTCATGTCAGACAGAAAGCTGCTCATTCGGAACATCCCAGTATCTGTTTGAAGTGTGTGTGTGTTAGTGTGTTAGTGTGTGTTAGTGAGTCACAGGACGACACCTCTTCATCATCTGTGTGTGACGCTCTTCCTCCTCCTCTCTCCCAAACCCCAGAGTTAATCCACCGCTTCATCACGGAGCACCAGCAGGGCAAACGAGTGCCGCTGTGCATCAACCCTCAGAGCGCCGCCTTCAAGACCTTCATCAGGTAAAGACCCCCCCCACCCCCCCCCACCCCCCCCGCTGCTCTCACTGCTTCTATCTGAGCCTCGGGGGGGATTTTAACTCTGTCCCTGATAATGTAAAACCTGCTGAACCTCTTTCTCCACCCGAGTGTCTCCATTAAGAGAAGAAAAAAATGCTGTCCAATCACACGCCTCACTCTTTGAATATACTTTATGAATGACTGTATAAATATCTTTGCATGTGAGGAAGTTTCTGAACGTCTTTGTCCTCCAGGTCGACAGCGTGGCACTCGTCCAAGGTGTCCAGGAAGGAGGAGAGATGAGCGCCGCTCGGCTTCGGAGGCGGCGACGGCAGAAAAGATTCCATCCCCCCCCGCCCCTCCTTTAAAGCTGGAGAAGAAACAGACTTTTAAAAAGTGCTGCTGGAACCTGGAGGAAGAGGAGGAAGAGGAGGAAGAGCAGTGGACCTCGTGCCGCTCGTTAAGGATCCTTATTTGAATTGTTTGGTAGAATTGTTGCTTAGTTGATCTTTTGTTTTTAGTTTTTTTTAGAAGTCATTCCAGCCGTGTGCAGTTTAAAGACCAGGCAGGAAACTGGCGCTCGGAGCCGAGCGACTCATCGCGAGGACCACGTCAGCTTTTCTTTCTTCACTCTCTGTTTCCCGCTCGGCGCCGCGTGCGCTCACACAGCGGCAGCGATGCAATCTACCGGATGTAGCAGGTTCTCACCACAGTTCCAGATTCTTCTCATCGATTTTCTTGCTGCTTCTTTTGGTTCTTGATCTGTGATGTTTTCATTGGACACGTTCAGCAGAGAGAGAGAAGAGTTTGGTGGCGTCTCTCTCACACTCACACACACACACACACACACACACACGTGAAGGAAACCGGAATTCATTCCCCAGTTTTTTACAAGCAAGCTTTTATTTAGAGATTTGTGTTTTAATTGTCTCAAACTGTGTTTCGCCAAAACGTCAAATGTTTGGTTTTATTTTCTTCTCGCCTCAACATGGAAACACGTGAACTCACCAACACGTGAACTCACCAACACGTGTCACGTGTCCTGCAGACCACCAGCGGAGAGAACGAGGAAGTGACAACAGCGATGATTTATCTTTTTGTGTATATTTCTTAATTTATTGCGTGTCTGTTGAAGAGTGTGAGTCTCCACCCGCTCCCTCTCGGTTACCTCAAACTCTGGTTTGGTGGTGATGCAGTCAGGTTCTACTCTGTCAGAAGAAGAGAGGACGACGTTATCTGAGGAGGCTTTGTTTTCTGATTCCGATGACTAGTGAAGGACGACCGGTTGTTGACCTGACGCCAGTTTGTTTTTCACTGGTTTCACTTGAATGAACGTTCAGAGACGTGAAGCTGCAGTTTGATGCTGAAGCTTCTCAGCTTTTCACCACTTGTTTTCATCTTCAGCGAGAAAGTAAAGACTGAACCACCTGCAGCACGTCCACGCCTCTGATCATGAACATATAACAGTGAGGTCATGATGGAGCCTTTAGTTCCAGCTTCAGTTCCTGTGGCTCCTCGGTTCCTGCAGCGGGTGTTTCGAGAAGCTGCGGTGAAACTTCATCTGAATTGGATTGTTTAAATTGATTTAGTTGTACATACCCTGAACCCCCAGCAGGCGGGGCTCCTGAGGGCCCCTCCACGCCGGCCCCTGACGGGCTCCAGACGTTGAACCCTGAAACCTCAGCTCCTCCACAGGAACATCTCTGAAGACACGGAGACGACTTGTACATCTGCATGTGTATATTTATGGGCGGAGAGCGTTTGGGCTTGAAAGCTGTGCAATGGTTGAGTTTGTCGACGGAAACGTACATTTTGTGGTAATTTTTATTTAACTCATCTTTAGGGAGTGATTTTATTAGAAGGTTTTTTGTTTGTTGTGATCTAACTAGACTTTTTTTATCGAGTCCAGAGTGGAGAACGTTGTGATGAAGTCTTACGGGAACGTGTGTCCGCTCACGATGCTTCGATGCAGAAACAATTTTGATTCACGACACGATTCAAATGTTTCTGCTGGAAATAAACGCGACGTTATTTTATTGTTTTTACTATTTGACTTGATTTTTTTTTCTTTTTTAATCCCTTGATTTATTTATTCTTTTTAACCCTCGACACTCCGCTGTATCTTAGATTGACACTTTAATGTTTTTCATAGTTCATATATCGATCATCTCTTGCTGATGCCACGTATCGGCAGAATCTTGAGAACAGATCGCAGATGTGGTCAGTCACAGTTTTAACGAAATCTGCAGCATAAAAAGTTTAAATCCTTAATTCTGCTTCAAATTATTTTCATAAATAGTCTAATATTAAAGTACGGGTTACAGTTGATGCTCAGTTTATTACACATTCACGAAGCTGCAGATTAAGACCCGGTCACTTGATGAAGATGGTGATGAAAACAGAAGAAGAGAAACTATCTGCAGAATTTTAGATCTTTGAAAAGTAACTAAAAATCTCGAATCAATTTGAAGCTTGTTGAGAAATAAAGTGACGAACGAGTTCTGAGCGTGGATGACATCATCAGGTTGATTTGAGACTCGACTCGTTCCTGAAACATTTATCGACCTTTTCTCTCTGGGCTCGTTTCCTTATTTTCTTCTTCTGTTGTGTTCGTAGAACATTCCGGCGACGGTTGGTCTCCCCCTGCACTGTTCTCAGATCAGCTGCCCAGTGCGTTCGGAGTCTCAGACGCTGGAGACGGACAGCTGGTCGTCTGTAGAGTTTAGACTTGTTCTCTTCTATGAAAATAAACTTGGTGTGTTTATTAATATAAATATGAAACTGATGTTTTAAACAGATGTTTTTCGTCTTTGTTTTAGCAAAAAGTGACTGTGTTCCCAACAAATACTTGAATTTCTTAAAAAATATGTTTAGATTAAAGTAGTGAATGATGAATAAATAAATGGACACTGGATAATATTCATCCTCTGTGGTCACTCGCTTCTTTTGTTGTCATTTCCGGATTAAAATTAAATTAAAAAAATCATTTTACAACCTGCTGATGAAAACCATCGACTGTAAATTAAGATGACGTCTCAACCAAACTTATCAGAGTCATCTTTAACAAACATTTATATTGATAAACAGGTCCCATCTGCTAACATGGAGGAGGAGGGTTAATGAGCTGTACTGCAGACGGACACCAGGGGGAACTAAAGATATTTTGGCTTCAGTTTTGGCAGCTAACATGTCGTCCATCTTTAATCACAGTTTATGAATGTTACCTGTAGGTGTCCCTGTTTCACATCATAGTAAAAACATGGTTCTGATGATAAACAGGCTCCTCCTCCTGCTCCTCCTCCTCCTCCTCCTCCTCCCTCCTCCTCCTCCTCCTCCTCCTGCTCCTCCTCCTCCTCCTGCTCCTCCTGCTCCTCCTCCTCCTCCTCCTCCTCCTGCTCCTCCTCCTAGTGCAGACTCATCTAACCAGCAGCTGATCCACACAGTGTGTTGGCAGATCCACACTCACACACACACAAACACACACACACACACACAGATTCATGCACACACTCACTCACACAGACACACACACACACACAGGTAAACCCAGGAGTCATGTGGGCCCTGGTCCTTGTCTCTGCCGGGTCCGTCTTCTTCCCTGGACTCTTCCTGTTCTCCAAACTGACCCTGAGACGCATGATGGGATGGAGCGAAGGGGAAGCTGCTGTCGTGTCCACACGGTAAGAGCACACACACACACAGACACACACACACACACACACACACACACACACACACAAACCTGATGTAACCCGAGTCTGTGAGCTAGCTGGTCCTCACAAAGATAGAAGTATAAACACACACAGCTCATGGCCATCCACACATCTTTCCAGTTGCTATGGTTACGCGTGGCATCCTGACTTCTGGAACATCTGGATCGCCCCCTGGTGTCCAGCTGCAGTATAGGTCATAAACCTCCTCCATGTTAACAGATGGGACATAATTAAATGTTTGTGTCCTTGTATAAAATCAGTTGGTGACACAGCTTGTGTGTCTGTCCTCTCAGTCTGGTGTCGTCCGTCCAAGCCGTCATGGCCTCCTCAGCCGGATCTGTCATCATCTCCTCCTGCAGGGACGTCGTGGAGGACAGGTGAGGACCAGCTGCCTGGTTGTAGTGGTTCAAGACCTCATGAGGTTCTAAAAGTCAAGCACTAGAGGTTCTAGTTCTCATTAAGGAGGTTGTTCTGGACCTTCACGTGGTTCCACTGAGACTTTAGGGGATATTCGGGTTCTCAAGCTGGTTACACGCCTCTTGGAGAAGGTTGCTGCAGTAGAACTTCTGAGAACTACAGCTTGAGCTCGTTTATATCTTCCTTCTCCTTTAATTTGTCTCCATCTGTAACGGATGTTAAATTGAAAACTAAAGTGTCTCCACAAACACTGGTTGACAGTAATCTTATTAAGATCTGAGCCTCCTGAGCAGAGCTATTTGTGTCTCTAAGACGAGGCAGAGATCAGTAGGCCTCCACAGAGACAATGCAGACGGGGGGGGGTGGGGGGGGGTGGTTCCACAGTCATTTCCCTGTCAAAGCAGAAACATTTGTTTATCAAATCTCCGCTCACACAGAGGAACTCACCTTCAACTCGTCGCATCACAAACAGAAAACGTTCAGACTTTTTCACTTTATTAAAAAGTAAAAGTTAAAAGAATAAGATTACAGTCCAGCTCTTTTTCTTTCTAATTGCACTTATACTTTCTTATTGTTTTCATTATGTACAATTCGTTCTTAGGCCTTAATAGTGAAACCAGTGATTAATATAAATATATATATTATAAATATATAATATAAAACAGATCTTCAATCTGAAGATCTGTTTCTTTTTATTTAAACATTTTACTGTTTAATTGATGGATTGATGGTTTGATTCTTGCTCAGACACTGGCTGACCGACTCCTACATCCTGTTTGCGACACCCTACTTTGCCTATGACGTCTACGCCATGTTCCTGTGTCACCGGCACAAGCTGCAGGTCAAAGGTCACGAGCAGGAGCAGGTGTCGGGGGCTGTGGTGGTGGGTTACCTGCGCACAGAGCTTCTCATGGTGCTGCATCACGTCTTCATGGTGACCTTCTGCTTCCCTGCCTCACTGGTAACTATGGCGTCAGTAAGCTTTACTCTAGCGCCACCTTTAGGGCCGTCTGGTCTCTGGCTGTAAGGAACAATGCAGCCTTAAGGGGGCGCTGTCAACTGTCATACTACATTTAGGGTCAAAATGTCACTCATTCTTCAGATCATGTTCTCTTTATGTACTAATTTCTAGATTCTTCACAGAAGAAAGAAAGGTCACGATGCTTTTCAAAGATAAAGTTATGAAAAGTTTTTATTCATCAAGTTGATACCAACATTGTGTGTGTGTGTGTGTGTGTGTGTGTGTGTGTGTGTGTGTGTGTGTGTGTGTGTGTGTGTGTGTGTCAGCTGTGGAGACAAGGGAAAGGTGATTACTTCCAGGGTGTTTTGTTTCTGGCTGAGCTCAGCACACCGTCCGTCTGTCTGGGGAAAGTCCTGATCCAGGTACACACGAGCGCGCACACGCACACACACTCACACACACACAGTTTCATATGAACTAATATCTGTGTTGATGTAACTTCCTGTCGTCAGTACAAGAAACAACAAACTCTTCTGCACAAAGTCAACGGAGTCTTGATGCTCTTCACCTTCTTCACCTGCCGGGTTTTACTCTTCCCCTACTTGTACTACACCTACAGCAGGTAACTGTCTGTCTGTCTGTCTGTCTGTCTGTCTGTCTGTGTGTGTGTGTGTGTCTGTCTGTCTGTCTGTCTGTCTGTCTGTGTGTGTGTGTGTCTGTGTGTGTGTCTGTCTTTGTCCTTCTTTGATGTTAATGTCTTTATTTCAGAATCACTGATTTCTCTTGATGAATAATGAAGTAAAGAACTGAACTGTTGTTTTTATTCTTTGCACCAAAAGGAAACCAACATTTTTGGTTTATATGTATCTATTTAATTGTACCTCAATATAAAAATGAATAATAAGAAGTCAAATTGATTTAATTTGTTCATGTGGTGAGATTGGTGTGGTTTATCTTCCAGGTACATTTCCATCCCTGTGTACTTGGTGCCCCTGGTGGCCCCGTGGCAGTGTAACCTGGGAGCCGCTCTGCTGTGGCCCCTGCAGCTCTACTGGTTTGCCCTGATCTGCAGAGGGGCCCTCCGCCTGCTACGCTCGCACTCGAACACTCCACCCAAACCGTTTGCACTCGCAGGAGGAGGAGACAGAAACTGTGCTGCAGCGACATGAGGGCAGATAAATCCAAGCAGCTGGAACCCGACTGACGGAGTTCAGAGGAAACAGAGAAACACTGAGTGTCAATCAGTGAGTTAGACAGGAAGCAGAAAGAGGGGAGGTCAAAGGTCACCGAGCGAGAGAGGCCGAGCGACACCAACGTGTCCACGTATAAAGCTACCACTGTGAGTAAAGATGGACGACATGATGGCTACGAAAAGTGAAGCGAGAACATATGGATTGAACCGATCTCCTCTATGTTAGCAGATGGGACATGGAACAAATTAAAAAACCTCAGTAGACGCTTCAGGTCGTTCTTATCTCAGTGTTTCTGATCAGTTTGGTTTGAATCAGTTATTTGATGATATAAAAACCAGGCTGAAGCCTAATGATTGACAGCTGAGACTGACTCCTGATTGGTTGGGCAGGTGAAGGGATGAATCCTGCCTGGAGTTTGGTTTACTGTTAGGTTTATACTAATACCACCAGTCCACATAGCCGCCCCATTAACCTTCATGTCAATACTTTTTCTAGTATTATTGTTTCAATAAAATAAAGCTCAATAAATACTTTTTTACATAGTTTGTTTTACCCATGTTTATATTTCAGTCTCCACCACTTTTATTTTGAAAGTTTTCACCAGAAATGTGGAATAAGTCTCCTCTGACTTTATTTTGAAACATGTGTGTTGGTGTTCAGGTTTGTGATTTTACTGCCCTCCTATGGTCGTGATGATGAATTGCACCTACTGTTGAATTGGCTGTAAACATAAATGATACTGTGCTACTCTGTATTATAAATCATCCTGAATTAAGATTGTTGTGGTGAATGAATGGAAACATGTACAGAAGCATGAATAATGGAAACAAATCAGGAGAATGACCAAAAACACAGCAATAAAATATGATGCATTTTACCTTTAATATTTCTATGTGCAGTTAGACATTGTAATACATCAAGCCAAATATATTCGGTAACAGTTCAACCTTTACTCACAACTTTATTTATTAAATTATTTGTCTTTATTTAATCATTGAAATTGATGTTTTATTTCAAACGAGATTTGTTCCTTATCTTAACGCATTAAATGTATGTTTTTATTTTGTTACGGAAGCCGTGAGAAGCAAACTGCACTCGCCTTCGTCGCAGCTCTCGCGAGACTTCGCGGTTGTGCGGGAGCGGGTCCTTCTCTCCACAGACAGATTCTAACGCAGCGCAACGCAACGTTCAGCAACAACAACAAGCTGCGGGGAAACCAGGGCGGACCGTGCGGGAGCGCCACGCACGGACTCAGACGAGCACGCGGACTCTGTTGTTCAGGTACGCGCAGCACGCGCTGCCGCAGCAATGTTGATAGCTAGCTAGCTGGATTATTAATAGCGAGCTAAGTGGCTAACGGTTAGCTTAGCTCGCTCAGAATTACGCGTTAGCGGCTGTCGGAGGATTCAATGTGTGGAGGTCTGAGCCCGAGCTGCCTCAGGGTCTGACCCGCACTCAGGTCACCGACCCGCGGGGACAAGCACGGCGACGGCCCGCAGCTCCGGAGCGCACGTCAGGTAGCTAAGGTTAGCTGCTAACGTTACACGTCTTTTAAGAGGCTGAATGAGCAGCACTCAGCTACTTCATGCTAGCAAGCTAACGACTCCCTGCTCCTCAGCAGTGATTGAGGAGTTTCACCTGTGAGACCTCCAGGTGCAGGGAGGAGGAGGAGGAGGAGGAACTGCACCTCCTCCTCCTCCTCCTCCTCCTCCTAGTACTGCGTTCAGTCCTGCTGCAGGTACTATCAGGGTACAAATACAAGACTCTACTGCACCAGGTCGGAAGAATACTAGCATTACAGTTGTTAGACAGCATAAGGACCATCAGTACTATATAATAACACATACTGAGTACTACTGTAATAACTGCGATATAAACACATTCATTTCATATCAGCTACACTTGGAATGTGTCCACACAACACATCCAACACAACACACACAACCAACGCAACACAACCAACCCACCCAATAGTATCAACACAACATAACCAGTACAATCAAAACAACTCAATTTAAACACCCAACACAACACAATCAACACAACACAATCAAGACAAAACGCTGCTGAAGCTTGTAAAAATATGCTGAAATATTAATAGTGGTCAAAAGGCAGAATAGTGTATATTAAATCTTATAACTTAAAGTTTACGTCACTAACTCTGGAAATCATTTAAAGTTTTCCATCAGACCTAAATTTGGTCAGATGTAAAAATTGAGCCCAACTGATTTAATGTTGGACGATAGTATCCAGACAAACCAGTTTCAATATGTAAACATTCCTTTTACTGTATAAATAAAGCAAAGATTTTTATTTATGCCTATATTTACCATAAAAACAAATACATAGATGTGTATCTATATATTTCATTGTATTGTGTTTTTCTTTTTTATTCATCATAAAGTCAATGATTGATCAGTAAAATGTCAAACCTCAGTTACATGTCAGGGTTTGATAAAAATATCTTCGGAATCAGTGACAAATATGTTATATAAGTATCAGTATCAGTGTTTTACCTGTTAACTGTGAGCGTGTGTGTGTTCACAGGATGAAGCCGAGCCTCTCTGGATCTCCTGTGACAGACGTGGATGAAGGGGCCGATCTTCTGAATCCTGCTCGTCCTCCCCCCGCTTCCGTTTTCGGGCTGAAACTCATATTTTCTTGTTGAAACACAAAAATCTTAAATTGCACATAATAATGTAGCAGAGCTCTGTGGAGTTGTTTGACCTCATGGGTCCGAGACGTCGTCTTTTTAACGTTTCACATTAATCTGCAAATGATCAGATGTGACTCCGTCAGTTTCCTGTGCATCACTTCCGTACTCTGTTGAATGTTTAACGTGAACTGACGACCTTCAGGTGCGTCAGCGCCACCCCCACCCCCCCCCCACCCCCCCCTGTCTGAGGATGAACGGCTCTCTTTTAACCCCGCCCAGCCCGCGGGCAGCCACCTCCTCCCCGTTACCTCCCTCACCCTCCCCATCTCCATCTCCTCCGTCTCCCTCCATGCTGCCTCTGACCCCGCGGCCCCCCCCACTCCCGCCTCTCGTGAGCCCTCCACCCCAGGCCCACCCATCCTCCCTCTCAGACACCCCCACTCCCTCCCCCTCCCCTTGCCTGAGCTGGACCGAGTTCTGCGAGCTTCATGCACGCGTTGCAGCCGGTGACTTTGCTCGTCACTTTCGAGCTTTTCTCCAGGAGAATCCTCACTACACCCCCGACTCAGCAGCCGCCTTCTGCCGGCGCTTTACCGACCGCTTTGTCCGTCACTTCCAGAGCGAGCTGGAGGGGGCGCTCCCTCCCAGTTGTGCTTCTGGAAGGGACGAATTGATGAGCTGGGCTCCCCAGTCAGACGCGACCTCGCTGGAAGAGGAGGCGGTCTCGCCCCTCTCAGCAACGGAGGGTGTGGTCCTCCCGTGCCCCCCGACCAGCATGATGCGGGCTCTGTCCAAGCCTGCGCCCACACGGCTGGTGTTGGAGAACCGCACCGGGGACCAGTTTCAAGATTCTTATGCCCACGGCCAAGTCCTCCCGCCGTCGTCCTCTTCGTCATGCTGCTCATCAGTGGGAGGGAACAACGGCAGGCGTGAAGAGAGGGGGGCCATGATCGCCCCTGGGAATGGGGAAGCACCGGTTGAGGAAGAGGAGGACAGCTGGCTCGGGGTGTCGTCTGTTGGAGAGGATGTTGATCCAGAGGAGCGGGAAGCAGAGTCTACAGAGGTGGATAATGCTGACTCCTCCCTCACCTCTCAGATTCCACCTTCCCCCTCCTCCGACACTCCTCCGCCTGACTCCAAAGGTAACGGCACGCCCAACTCCTCCAAAAACAAACTGAAGAAGCGCTTCTCCCTGCGGAGTGTGGGTCGTAGTGTTCGGGGGAGCGTCCGCGGCATCCTGCACTGGAGAAGCTCCTCCAGCGACTCGGCCCAGAGCCAGCTGCCCTCCAGCTACAGCTACACTATGGGTGTGCAGGACGCTACTTTGGTTTCAACCTCCAAGAGGAACTCTGGTACGCAGCCCCCCACACCCACCTCCTCCATGCCAGTCTCTCTGTCCATGCCCCTCTCCCTCCCCCACTCCTCTTCCTCCTCTCTGCCTCCCTCGTCTTCAAGCAGCGCCACCTCCCTGTCTCTGTCTGAGGCTGCTCGAGATCGGCGGCGTAGCAACGGGGAAGGAGGCGAGAAGGAGAAGTGGAGTCATCGGCTGGAGAAACTCAGACTGTCGCGATCCCCTCCTCCTGTCCTCACCCCCACCACTTCCTGTGCTTACTCCACCTCCTCCACGCTGCCTCCGAGCAGCGCCGCCGCCGCGGCCATGGGGCCCCCAAGGAGGGTGGGCCGGCTGGTGCGGGAGGGGGGGGTGAGCGTCAGCTCGTCCAGCGACGAGTTAAGTGGAAGTCACGGCTTCTCTGGCTTCTCGTTCAGTTTGTTGCATCACGGTACGGACAACAACAACGCTGCCTCAGCTTCGTCTGCCCCGGCTCAGAGTCCGGTGCAGCCGCTGATCAGCGGAGGGAACGTTCCCTGGAGAGGAGGACGCTGGCACAAGTGTCGTCTGGTCCTCAGAGAGCGGGACAGAGACGGGGAGCGAGGAGAGGAGTACTACCTGGAGTTCTTCATTCCACCTAAAGTAAGTGTTTCCCTCCCGTGTTGAGGCGTTAATCTCTTTTACTCCAGCTATTTATTTATATTGGCTTGTCTCTGCAGTCGTCGAAGCCCCGGCTGACTGTACCGTGTTGCTCCATCGTGGATGTGAGGAGCACCACAGCGCTGGAGGTCCCTGACAAGGAGAACACGTTTCTGCTGCAGGTAACCACACCGCATGGGGAGAAGAAGTGTAGAAACAGGAGGAACATTTCTCCTGCAGAGGTCAAAGAGGGAGAATCTCAATCGAAGAAAGGAGGAGTGAGTGTGAATGAAAGGTCTGATTCCTTATTTTACTTCCTCTCAGCTGGAGGCGTCAGCGCAGTATGTGATCGAGACACGAGACGCTGTTCAGATGAGAGCCTGGCTGAGCGACATCAGGAACGGCATCTGTCTCAGGTAACGGTCGGCAGCCAGAGGGCGACACGAGTCGGATCATCAGCGTGTCTGGGTACTAACTGCTTCTCCCCCCCACAGCGAGCAGGACGATGCTGAGGGAGTGTGCGGTGGCCCGTTAGACATCACTGGAACTCCTGAGGTTGTCGACCGTCTGTCACAAGGTGAGTGTGTGATACAGCGGCTGCTCTGGTTCACTCTCCTGTTAATTGAGCTGAGGAAGAAAACTATCTCCTGGGACCATTAACAACAACAATCATATTTCCTGTTGTCTCTGCTTTTCGTGTCA
This sequence comes from Pseudopleuronectes americanus, assembly GCA_038501795.1. Lineage (NCBI taxonomy): Eukaryota > Metazoa > Chordata > Actinopteri > Pleuronectiformes > Pleuronectidae > Pseudopleuronectes > Pseudopleuronectes americanus. The sequence continues at coordinate 369,798 of JBAMIH010000027.1, read as the reverse complement.
GTGTTATACGGAGGCATCGGAGGCTCGTCACCTCTGATGGATCCTCTTCCACCGGAGCTGCCGCCTCGAGCCCCTCTCGACGAACCAGACGGACGGATCCTTGGTGGAGGCGGGGCCAGTCTGGGCACACCCTTTGCAGAGACACCAGATGCCACAGGTGAATAGCATCCAGTACTAACTCTGACCCGGGGGTTAGCTGAAGTAGCCGCCCATCATCTCAGTCTTTAGCTAATTATGAAACTTTATATTGTCAATGCTTTTAAAATAAGAAAAACTCTCTTCCACTCATTCAGGGTCCTTCCTGTTCTCTGAGGTGACGTCGTCCGAGGCCGTGGAGCATCCTCTCAGCGAGTGTCAGTGGTTCCACGGCACCTTGTCCCGCCTCAAAGCTGCTCAGCTGGTGTTGGCCGGAGGCCCGGCGAGCCACGGCGTCTTTCTGGTTCGCCAGAGCGAGACACGGCGCGGAGAATATGTCCTCACCTTTAACTTCCAGGGCAAAGCCAAGGTGAGTCCTGGAGCAAAGACGGACACAAAGGGATGTGATCCTGCAGAGGAAACTGCAGCGTCCAGTCGGAATCCTTTTACTCCTCGAGGTCCTCGTCCGCCGCTGTCGGCTCAAACAAGAGGAAATAAACCAGAGGCTCATTTATTTTCTTGCCTTCAGAGGCGTTCTGTGCTGTGGACACTTGTAGAAATGTTTTCCTGTGCAGATACTGAAGTGTTTAGACTAACCTCTTTAGAAGTGGTGATGTGACCTAAGCATCATCGGACGCTGGTCAGAAACTGTGTGTCCAAAACCATCACTTGTTGAAGTCAAAACATGACGGAATTAAGTGTATTTAGAAATTTATGATTGATGGTTCAGATTTACAAATTGAATATTTGGTTGTAAGTTGTAACTTTTCGCTGATCTGCATTATTAACTTTGGTAACAAGGAAAACAAATATTCCACTGGAAGCAGCTACCAACTGTTCAATCGCTCTGAATAATAAAATACAACACATTATTTTGTAGCCTCCAAGTTGTTTCAGACTTTAAAGTCGAAAACCCACAGATCTAGCTTGTGAACACAGCATTAGTTCTGATTACAGAGGGAAATGTTTTCAGAGTTTATGTGAAACATTGACCTGTGTTGAATGTGGAGACTTTCATCACTGAGTCGGTTCCCTGTCTTCGCTCTCGTCCCCTCAGCACCTCCGTCTGTCGCTGAACGAGGACGGGCAGTGTCGGGTGCAGCACCTCTGGTTCCAGTCCATCTTCGACATGTTGGAGCACTTCCGGGTGCACCCGATCCCCCTGGAGTCTGGAGGAGCCTCCGACGTGACGCTCATCAGCTTCGTGGGGGCCACCGCCGTTCGCCAGCCAGGTACGAGTCAGCCCGAGTGTCCATGTTTACAGATACAGAGTCAGAACACGCTGAGTCGACAGTCTCTCACTGGACGTCCTCACTGCTCAAAACCCCTGAGAGGTAAAACTCGTTCACGTCTGAGGTGTGTCTGTCCCGTCAGTGTTTTGTTGTGTATTTGTCCTTGTGGACGTCCTCCTCAGTTGTTACTGCACAGCAGGTCGACCTACAGGTCCTAATGGAGTCACCTGAACACTGATATGCACTAGTTTAAAGCTGTTGCTATGGTTACGCCTGGTAACTCTAAAAACTGATTTTTCCCTCCTTCCAACCGGCTGATGTGTTTTTAGGTTGAGACATTTAATGTGAAACAGAGATTCACTTCCTGTGCAGAGGGCTACGATTCAATTAGACAACAATTATCGATTCATCAGAGAATCTCATTGCTACACTAATTTTGTTATCCCTGTGTGACTACTAGAGGTGTGCATCTTCACTAGCCTCATGATCTGTGCTTTAAAAAGTCATTTGGTCATGACTGTATCAGTGTGGCTCCCCCTGGCAGCAGCGAGGCTCATTACAGGTCAACAAGTGACTCTGCTCCGCTGCTGTTTTCTAATCATCACACTTCGAGCTGATCTTTACAAAAACCTGCTGGATTCATATTTATGTTCCTGGATAAACAGGGCGTGGCTTCTTCAATGAAGGAAAATGAAGTAAACAAAACCCTATTTATTTGGAGGGTTTAAGGTTGGATGAGGGGCTAGAGAGTGTTTTATGTCAATGAGTGTCCTCAGTAAGATAGAAGAACTAATGTGTGTGTCTGTCAGGATTGTAACTTCTGATCAGTGTGGTGTTTGTTGTTAAAGAGTAAAGTGAGCGCAGGTCAGCAGGAGACTGGAGGAGGACACTCGGATGTGTGTGTCTGTCCTGATCCTGAAGCAGCGCTGCTCATAGTTACGCTGCCCTGGTTCATTGTTGCCTCATGTTTCATGTCATCCTCCGCTCTTCATCTCTTCACCACTGATTTGGAATCAGTTGATTTAATCCCAGATATTTAACTACATTGGTCGGTTTCTCTAAAACTGTTTTCAGACATGAACTCAGGAAAATGACTGTTAAGTAGAGAAGCAGCAGCAGGTTGTCGGGTCCGACTCGTTCAAACAGGAACATGTGGGGAGCATCCAGGCGAGGGGCGGAGCCTTGGTAGAGGGGAGGAGCCTGTAGAGCAGCAGGAGGCGGGACATGACGTATAAATTCTGCAGTGGAAGGATCAGTGTTGTTGTTTACAGCTCCGGAGTTCACCTTTTAAATGTTGTGAAATAGAAAGAAACCACAGATGTGTTGTTAACGACTTCCTCTCGGTCCTGTAACGTGCCGCCGCAGTGTGTTTCCATCTGACCTCTGTGTCCCATTGTTCTCTGACCTCTCTGTTTGTTTGTTGTATCCGTTGGCTCATCCCCTTGCAGGCCGGGACAGGGCAGGCAGTCGGCCTACAGTCTGTGACGTCATCACCACGCGCCATCCTGACTCTCCATCAACCCCCATCTCTGACTGTGTGTAAGTGAGACCGGACTCGGTGAGAGAGGACGAGTGTGCGAGTGAGAGAGTGAATGAAGCGACTGAGCGGTGAACGCTACACAGATCCTCACCGGGCTCGGCTCAGCGACTCGGGCCAGTCGGAACCAGACAGGTCACCCTGAGTGGAAACTGTGTTTCATAGAAATGTTTTAACTTCTCCTAGATAGTGATAACATTATATCTAGAGAAGCAAGTGGATGAAATACAGAAGGAAGTACATGAACAATAATAGAGATAGAAGACCAATAATAAAATAATAACCTGCCCCCCCTTCTCTCCCCTCTTTTCCACCTCCCTCTCCTCTCTCCCCATTTTCCTCGCCGAGCGTCAAGCAGAGGAACTGTGTGTGTGTGTGTGTGTGTGTGTGTGTGTGTGTGTGTGTGTGTGTGTGTGTGTGTGTGTGTGTGTGTGTGTGTGTGTGTGTGTGTGTGTGTGTGTGTGTGTGTGTGTGTGTGTGTGTGTGTGTGTGTGTGTGTGTGTGTGTGTGTGTGTGTGTGTGGTGTGTGTGTGTGTGTGTGTGTGTGTGTGTGTGTGTGTGTGTGTGTGTGTGTGTGTGTGTGTGTGTGTGTGTGTGTGTGTGTGTGTGTGTGTGTGTGTGTGTGTGTGTGTGTGTGTGTGTGTGTGTGTGTGTGTGTGTGTGTGTGTGTGTCGGACGCCTCCATGACTCCCGTGGACTTCATGACCACAGACTCCTCCCACCTAACAGTCCACTCACTGTATTTTCTCTCCTCTCACTCTTCTTCACTTTTTTCCTCCTCCCTCTTTCTCCTTTGCTTCTACTTTTCTTTCTTCTTTCTTTTCACCTTCTCTCCTTTGCTTCTTCTTCGTGCAGACTTGACCAGCAGACCCCGTAGCCCTCCTCAGCCTCCCCCCCTGCCGCCGGGCCGGCCGCCGCCACCGACTCCGCCACAGGAGAGAGGAGATGAGACAGATATGGGAGGAGGCGCAGGAGGAGCGGGAGGAGGAGGAGGAGGAGGAGCGCCTGTGGTGACGATGGCAACGACAGGAGGAGGAAGCGGAGGCAGCGGCGGTGGAAGTGGAGGAGGAGTGGAGGACTGGGAGGAGAGGGACAGGGACACTCCTCTCCGCCAGCTGGACGCTGTGGAGGGAGAAGAGAGGGACGGAGCGAGGGCACCCAGAGCCATCGATAACCAGTACTCCTTCTTCTGATGAAGGGAAGGCCAGGAGGAGTGTGTGTGTGTTTGTGTATCGAACGAGTGAGTGAGTGAGTGAAAGTGAGATTGGATGAGGCGGTGTACATCATAGCCATTCATAACCAGTATTTTATTTCGTTAGCGAGCTGGAGGAGAAGAGGAGGAGGAGTAAACTAACACTATAAGACAGAGAGAGCGAGAGCAGCTTTACAACACTAACTTCGTGGTACATTTCTTTCAAGTTGTTCTCATCAGATGTTTGTTTTTGTCGGTACGCCTCGCAGCAGCGTCTGCTCTGTCTCATGTGCACGTGGACAGGAGTGAGTGTTGTCATCACTGTTGTCCTGCAGAGACCGCACACGTTAACCAGAGGCAAAAAACACACAAACATGAAACACTACAAACGCCCTGACAACGTTACAGCCAACTCCAAACGAATAAAACACTACACGACATAAGGCTTCATGTGTCATCAAACAGTGATTTACAGGAAGAGACAGATTTAGATTTAGAAAATGATTATTTGACAACAAATCCATTATTTAATACTAACTAGAAGTTGGTAATTATCAGTTTATAGTAAAAACCTAATTCTCCATGTTTATCATTAATAACTGCACATGATAGAGATGTATTGAGTAATTGGTTTGTCAATCCACTGAAAGCTAATCACAACAGTCTTCAAGTTTGAGTCAAACATTTATTTGATGCAGCTTCTCAAATGTGAGAATTTGTTTTTGTTTTAAGTTTTGTTTGTTTAAAGAAGAAGTTTGAACACAAAACGGTTTATTTACAATACTCAATCACAACTAAAAATAATCCTAGGCTGCAGCTGTTCTGTTTTCTTGTAGTGTATTTTATAGGAAGAAGAATGTAGGATGATTAATGTGTAATATCGAGGGCCCGAACGCCGACGAGGACCCTTCTGCTCTTTAGTTTTGAAACTGCAGGTGTGTTAAAGTGAAAAGTTTTGATGGAGTTTGGTGCCACGACGCCTGAAGTGTGAAAACGTGTTGTTGGTTTGAGTGACACATGAACCAGAGCAGACAGGAAACGTTTACCTCAGCATCACTCTCTCTCTCACCAAGCTGAACGGAGGGAGGGCTTTTCCTTCAGAGAGAAACTGTTGATGATACCAATAACAATAATATTGATGGAAATAATAGTAGTAGTATTAATTTTATTTGTTTTTATGACACCTTTTTTATCTTGTATGCTTACTCCATGTAACACTTGTTCCGACTCCATCTTGTAATTCAAATGAAACGTCTTTGTGCCTTTTTGTATTTTTTATTTTTGGGATAAAAAGAAGGAAAAAATATATAAATATATATGTATAAGATTTGCTAAAATGCCTTGTTGTCAAGGTGACAGTATCCCGCACTCTTTTTTTCATGCTGTCTTCTCCTCAGCCTCCTCCTCTGCTCATCAAGAGTTAAAAAGAAAATATACAATTAGAACATGTCAATGAAAATACTTTTTCTACTTGTGCCTTTCTGTGTCTGTCGTCTGCATTTCGCTCCGTCTTCATTCATTTTTAGTTCATGGCTCTGCCTGTGACCCCATCGTTTCTACCCAACTTTTCTTTGCCCCCCCCCCACTCATCACGTTCTGTCCTTTTCTCAGTTTAAACTCTTTGTGCCTTTCTCTGTCTCTTTCTCTCTTTGCTGGGACCGTCTGTTCAGGGTGGCCGGTGTTTGTCTGTCCACCCCATGTGGTTAGTTTCAGGTACTACATTGAATTTAATGATAATGATATAATATAAATATAGTGAAACAGCAGCTGGTTTGTGTCCTTTGTTCTTTTCTTCCAGATGTTCTGCTCACAGTGATCAGTTTATTAGGAACACACTCGGGTCAATAAACATGGACGACTCGTCTCCTCCCACTTTCTGGAGGAAGCCAAAATATATCTGATACAAACGCTGCCATCTTGTGCTGATGACGTCATTTAGAGTTAGAGTGTGCGGCAATGGTCGTGAAGTGGAGGCGTGGCATCATGGTCTGAGCTGTCAATCAAATCAAATCAAAGTTTATTCTCACATGAAACAATGACAGCGTCATCAGCGCAGTGAAATTCTTGTGACCTGGCCGGCAGCATCTATATATGACATAACGTATTACATATAACATTGTAACATATATATATATATATATATAAAAATCATAACGTCTCAGCTCGTTTTTCTCTGTAAAGTACATTATTTCATCAAAAAGTACTTAGTGCTTATATGAGATTGATAACTTTTATTTTATTTAATAAAGAAATGTGAAAATACTAATAATTGCGAAGAAAACATTTCATTTTTAAAAATGGGGAAAAGAAAGTACATTTGTTTTTTGTTGAATTAATTAAGTAAAATAATTATAATTAATTTGATATTTTTTAAATATAAATAATTTGCCAAAGCTCTTGATTAAGATTTAAATTTATTTGATTTATAGAAAATAATCTGTTTTTGAAGCTTAAAAGGTGACGTTTTATCAGCCAATGAGAGACAAGGTGTGAAGTGAGTGACTTGTATCTCGTCCAATCAGAGTGTACATAAGATCAGTGGGCGGGGTTTGAGATCAGTGTGCTTGTTATGCTTACCGGCTGAGCCCGGTGACTTTACTGCCCTTATTGAAAACATTCCCGTCTTCCTACCGAGCTGCGTCACTGTAAATTATGACGTCACCGCCCGTGAAGCTCTGACGGTGAAAATGAGGAAACATCTGATTTTATGATTTTATGATTTTCTGTCGCTGGAGTGCGGAGGGGAGCCGCCCCGCGCCCCGGCGGCAGCAGCCCTGGCTCAGATCGAGCGCACCCGGCGCCGTGTTTTGTTGTTGTGGTGCAGCGGACGGCTCATCTGCTTCGGCCTCGAACTTCTCCCGAGCCGCATCACCGGATTAACGGGATTCACCGAATTAACGGAATCACCGGGATGCTCATGAGCAAACAGTACGAACCCACCTGTCACCTCCTCATGTCGTCACCGGGTGAACCAGCGGGGCGGGTCTGCGTCTGTCTGAGCTAACGTTAGCGCAGCTAGCTAGGTGCTCTGTGCTCATTCTCCGAGGTGGTGTTGGACAGAAGCCGCAGAGACAGACAGACACACAGACACACACACAGACAGACACACACACACACACACACACACACACACACACACACACAAACACATACACACACAGACACATACACACACAGACAGACAGAGAGGGAGACTGTCCTGTTAGCGGTTAGCCCGTTAGCTCAGTCAGTGTCAGGCTTGTTGTTATTGTTCTCTGAGAAGCTTTAGCTTGTAGCATGTAGCTTCAGCTGACACCGCTGAGCTCAGGAGCTGTTCACAGGCTCGTGGTGGATGTTCGAACCCGGAAGTCTCAAAATTGTCTCCAGTTAAATTAAACTAAACTAAAACGTTGTTGTTGGCTCCAGTGACACACACAGAGAAACTCCGCCCCCTGCTGGAGACCTGTCTGTTTACATGAAGCCTGCTTTCCATCGGTTTGCTCCATTTGGATCTTCATGTAATTTTGTCTCTAAACGGGTTTTTATCAACTGAGGAACATTAGCACAGATGTTAGATCTGAAACATAGAAACTATTACAGCTGCTTTCTGGGACCGAGATTTAGAGCCAAGGGGCTCAGGCTCTGGAACGAGCGGCCGGAGGAAACAACAGTTTCCTTTGAGTCAAAGCGTGAAAGGTACTTTGTCGTATCGCGTTCCCTGATCTCACCTGATTCTTGTTTTTATCATTGTAATGAGTCATCTGTCACTGTTTAGTCTTTTTGTTATTAATCTGTTGGGGAGCACTTTGTAACATTGATTTGAGAAGAGCTATGTAAATATAGATATCATTATTATTATTATTATTATTAATATATCATCCTGTGTTCACTTTCTGCAGGACGAGAAACACAATGAAACCACCGGCACAGACTCAGTCTCCTCCCGTCGGCAGCAGCCTGGTGAGTAGAGCCTCTGTTCAACTCTTTGTTCTGAGCAGCTGATCACATGACAGGGTTTATTTTGTTGTTGTTGTTGTTGTCAGGGAGAATAATGAGAAGCAGATCTTCATTCGAACATCCTGACCTAAACGAGATCATCAGTCGAGTCCCTAAATCCAATCGAGCTTCATCTAATCTCACTCATAAACACCAGTCCTCTGAATTGACAATAGCATAAATGATTAATCCTGTGGTGGCGACACGTCTTTTCTCCGTGTGGTTAACACTGACTTCTGTTCCAGGTGTTTGAAGGTGTTTATAACAACGCCCGCATGCTTCACTTCCTCACAGCCGTGGTGGTGAGTACCCCCCCGCTCCTCAGTCGCTGTCAGGCAGGTTGATGGTTGAACTCTAACCTTTGCCTCCCTGCTGCTCACAGGGCTCCACCTGCGACGTGCGGGTGAAGAACGGAACCGTGTACGAGGGGATCTTCAAGACTTTGAGCTCACAGGTAAAACACACTGCACGCTGCTCGCTTCACTCTGACTGATCTGTGTGTTCTCCTCTGTCGGACAGTGTGAGCTGGCTGTGGACGCTGTTCATAAATGCAGTGACGGAGATGGAGGTGGGGGAGGTGAGGAGGGAGGAGGGGGAGGAGGTCCGTCCTCTGCGCCAAAAATTGAGGAGATCACTGACACGATGATCTTCAGCCCGACCGACCTGGTCACCATGACCTGCAGAGACGTGGATCTGAACTTTGCTGTCAGAGGTAAACAGACTCAGAGGGCGTGAAACAAAAAGCTTTGTGTCAGCATCGAAACTGAGAAACTGAGAAACTGAAACTCACGTTGAACCTGAACTTCACAGAACGTCAACATCCAATGTTCAGCAGATAACACACAATGTTTACTGTCAACACATTAAAGCACTACGCTACTGAGCAGCAGCGCCCCCTGCAGCCCCACACGGTGACTCACTCTGTCTCAATGTGTTGACTGACTGAGTCGTCCCACTGAATATTACCCATGATCCTCTGCTTCCTGAACCTGAAGAGCTGCAGCTGGAACAAATCCACCAACTGATCAGAACTCTTCATGTTTCACAGTTTCCTGCTGAATGTTGGAGATAAACTCTGGTTGTTAATAACTTCAGAGTGTTTTGAACTGATCTCAGTTCAGCTTCACTCTTCAGCTGCAGCTGGTTGTGTCTGTGACTCTCAGTCAGTTGTTCTCTCAGGAGATGGAACCCACTCAGCAGAGTCACAGACGCTCAGGGAGAGAAGGAGGAAACTTTCTCATGTTCACATTAAACACTTGAACCAAGCTGCTGGTTTATGGTTTAAAGTTGTATTGAGTTGATTTAATGTGTGTCTGTGTGTGTTGATTTTATTTTGTGTGTTTGTGTACAGACACATTCACTGACTCGTCCATCAGCTCGTCGCGGGTGAACGGGGATCACAGGGAGAAGGTGCTGCAGAGGTGGGACGGAGGCGGAAATGGAGAAAACTTCGAGCTGGAGTCGGACAGTGTGAGGAAACACACACACACACACACCCAGACACACACACACACACAGATACACAAACAGAACGCAAACGTTACAAATTACCCCTTTAAGTGCAAACTAATTTAAAATCAGCGTCAGGCTCAAGAATCCAGGATTCTGACTTTGCTGTTTTGTGTCCACGCTGCTCTTGTCAGTCAAACGGCTGGGACGCCAACGAGATGTTCAAGCTCAACGAGGAGGCGTACGGCATCAAGTCCACGTACGACTCCAGCCTCTCCATGTACACGTGAGTAACACCACCCCCGATGTTCAAGGACCTTTCCACTACCAGTTCTCTGTTCGACAGAAACCAAAGCCGCTGTAATGTTGGTTCACCGGGACTTTAAGTTTAGGTTGAATAAAATAAAAGATTTATAGGGAACCTGCTGATGAGGATCAAGATTAAATATAATTGAATGTGTCAGTCAAGTAAGTCCCAACATGGCGCCCTGACTGTATTGACCCTTCCCAGCATGCCTCTGGAGAGGGGGAGCTCTGAGGTTTACCGGCAGCGGGAAGCGAGAGCATCTCGGCTGGCCAGCGAGATCGAGGGCGGCCTGCAGTACCGCCAGAGGGTTTCTCTAGAGAACGACGAGGGCCGGAGCGAGGAGGAGAAGTACAGCTCCGTGGTCCGAGAGAGGGAGGAGCGGGCGAGAGAGGGCTTCTCCTCCAGCGTCAGGTCAGAGCTTCACCAGCAGAGTGAGAGAGGGAGGTGAAGACAGAGCTTCATCCAATCAACTGAAGGATTTCTCTCCCCACCTTTTCAGGGATGGTAAATACGTTCCCAGGTCCAGAGAGATCGGCGGGTCCGCCGGCAGCGTGAGGTCCGGAGGTCCGACCTCCTCCAGGCACCCCCCGCCCGGCTCCTCCTCTCCTCACCCCCCCCAGAGCAGCCCGCCTGCAGCCGGCAGCTCGCCCTGCACCAATCACATCCTCCCACACTCCCTCTCACATCCGCAGGCGCTGGCCCACACCAGCCGCTCGTCTGTTAATGGAGGTATAGTGTGCGTGTGTCTGTGTGTGTGTGTCTGTGCGTGTCTGTGTGTGTCTGTGTGTGTCTGTGTGTGTCTGTGTGTGTGTATCTGTCCTGACCGCTTGTCTCTCTTCTTCAGTTGTGTTGAGAACTTCCCCAAAATCCCAGAGACTTCAGAGAAACCTGCGACCGCTGAACTGCCAGTCTTCTCCTGCAGGTACACACACGCACACGCACGCACGCACACACACACGCGCACACACGCACACACACACACGCACACGCACGCACGCACACACACACACGCACACACGCACACGCACACACGCACGCACGCACGCACGCACGCACGCACACACACACAAACAAACAATTCCTCATGTGTCAGGCTCTAGAAAAAAAATGCAGACGTTTCATATTCCTCTGTGTGTTTGGTCACATGATCACTTCCTGCTCTCTCTTGTTTCCAAGTGACTCGTCCTCCAAAACCAGAGGCCCCTCCCAAGGACCTCCCCTTGACTGTCCCCGCCTACCTGGACTCCTCCCCCTCCACCGCCACCAAACCCTCCGACCCCACCCCTCTCTTCCCCGTAGATGGTGAGACGTTCAAACTGTTATTTCAGGTTGTAAAGAAACAAACATTCATTAAATGATTAAATGTTTTGATCATGGAGTCAGTCAAAGCAGATTTTCCTCATTCGTCCACAGTGAATGAAATCTTAGCAGCTAAAGAGCGAACGGAGAGTTTGTCGGCTCAGCTGGAAGTGAAGAGCAGCAAAGGTAAAACTCTCATGAGAGAAAATCTGAAATTCTGTCAAATGAAAGTGAGGAATGTTTCAGAACTCGTCTTCCTCGGTGTCTTCCTCACAGCTCACACGGTGCAGCAGAGATCTCAGCTGGACGAGCTCCGCAAGTTTGGGAAAGAGTTCCGGGTAAGAGGGCTCGGTTTGAGGGTTTAATATATCCTCAAACTTAGTGATTGACAGCTGACACTGGCTCCTGATTGGTCGAGGGCGTGTACCTGTGGGACCTGGACATGTGTCGTCCATCTTTATTTAGTCGTTGGTTCTTCAGCTTGTGTTTGTTCTCTTCTGTGTCTCAGCTGCAGCCGAGCTTCTCCTCCTCACCCTCCTCATCTTCAGCTGCCCCGCCCCCCTCCTCCTCCCCCTCTTCCTCCTCCTCACCCTCCTCCTCCTCTTCCTCTTCGTCCTCCCCGGCTCCCCCGAAACCTGTCGCCCCCCTTACCACAGAGGCAGCTCCCCCCAACACAGCTGCTCTGAATCTTCTGCCCGGCCCCCAGGCCTCTAAGCCGGAGGGGCCACAGGCCGGGGCCCCCCTGCCGCCCCCCCGCAGTGGTGAGGACAGCAGTGAACCAACAGAGGCTGCTGCAGTGTAAGTACCGACCCGTCACGTTCGGTGTTTTGATTAAGAGACCCCTAGTGGCCAAAGGTTTGTCACTGTACTTGTAGGTTCAGCTATGAAACTCTAAAGTTGAATCATGAAATATATTTAATTTCGTTAATTGTATCTGTTTGTAGCTGAATGGTTTTTTTTTGCAGACAAGTGAAAAACTCGACACTGAATCCAAATGCGAAAGAGTTCCTCCCCATAAAAGGAAACTCAGCGATGGTTTGTAGAAACAAGTTCACACGTTGTCACAGAATCAGATTTCACTGGTTTCCTCTCAGAGACTCTTCAGTCGTGTCGTTTCCACAGTTTGAAACAAAGAGATTTGATTTTTGCAGAAACCTGCGACGACGCCGACTCCTCGGCCGACCCCCCCCCAGCCCCTCGGTGCTGCTGCCCTCCCCAGGACCACAGGGAGGCTGCGCTCTCTACAGCAGCCCCCCCGGGCACTACCTGTCCTACATGTCCCCCATCGCCATCCAAGGACACTCCCTCCAGGTGGGAATCACTTCAGCTCAGAGACACTTGGTGTTAACGTCTGTCCTGAGAGACACGTGTTCCAACCAGGTGTGAACATCTTACTGTTTCCTCAGGCTCCACAGATGTATCAGTACACAATGTCAGCTGTGAACCAGGGGAAGTACCCCAGACCCAAAGGTACACACACACACACACAGACCCACACACACTGTTTCAGTCCTCTGTGTGTTTGATGCTAACAGGAGCTGCTAACTGCTCATTCATCTTCTTTAATGGAGACAGTTCATCAAAGTGAGGTTTTAAAGACTAACTCACTGAATCTGGGATCAAAACAGAATCAACAGCAATAACAAATCATTATTTTTCATGTTGCATTAATATATTGAGTTAAATCCCTGAACCTCATGGTGTCATCATGCTTCTAATGGTCCTGGTCGAATGGTTTCAGCTCCGCTGGTGGGCCCCCGCCCGGACCACCACGCCTCCGCAGCCTCCTCCCTGATGTCAGCGGCGGCCTCGGCAGCCGGGCCCCCCCTGGTGGCTTCTCCGTACCCGCTGTCCTACCTGCAGTACGGTCAGGTGATCCAGGCCATGTCCCCCTACCATCACGGACAGGTACTTGTCTTTTTTGCTCTGAGTTGATCATAAAATCTTTGACTTGAATAAAAAATAAATCTTTGTTCCTGAAATTTCCAGACAGTTTACTCGATGCTGCAGGGGGGCCCTCGGATGCTGACCTCTGGGACCCCTCCTCAGCAGATGGGCCCTGGCCCCCAGTTCCCCGGCCAGGCCGAGGGCCAGCAGGGGCCACAGCAGGCCATGTACGGTAAGCCGGGGTTTGCTTTATCCTGCCGATAAACAAACAACCGGTGAAAACTGAACCTCCATCGAAATATTTAATAAACATGCAGATTCCTTCTTTGACCTTTGAAACAGTTCCATGAATTAATGTGTGATTAATTATTCATGAGGAGCCGGGAAGATAAATCTCAGGTAAATGGACGAGTGGATAATGAATGAATGGTTGTGTTGCTGCTCGGCAACACAACCATTCATTTCACTGATCATCAGAAAACGAGATGAACATCAAGTTGAGAAACTTCTGTTCAGATGAGAACTGAAATGATTTAATGATTAATCGACAGATTAAAAACAATAAATTGAATCATTTGAGGTTTTACAGGAACATCTGAGAGAAGTTTTCAAAAAGAAAATATTTACTGTTTCAGACAAAGTCATTAATGTGAAAAGTAAGGAAGTGTTCCACGCACAGAGCCGGGGGACACATGTAGTGAGCTGCTGTTCTGTGGTGTGTCCAGCAGGGGCCGCCGACGAGCCAGGAACCATGGGCCAGTCAAGTTCTTTTAATAACTGTTAAACTAAAAATGAATTTCTATCTGTTTCTTGGTGACCAGCTCCTCAGCCGTTCTCTCACCACTCGAGCTCCATGCTTCCTCCTCAGCCCTCCAGCACCCCCACTGGGAATCAACCCCAGCACACGTCTCCCAGTCCAGGACTCTCTCACGTAGGTGCCTCGTTCAAACACCAGCTTGATGTTAAATGAAAACACAAATTCAACCAACTATATCAAACTTAAATAAAATATGAACATAGAAGCTCATCGGTTCCATTACAGACGTAAACCAGGCATCTTGATAAAACTAACAAAGTTTTTACATTATTAAATTTAATAAGATTTTATAAATGCTTTTTATTGTACGAGCTCCGTAATAAAGTCAAAGGATAAGTTGATGAGTGATGTTTGAGGATGATGAACCTCGTGTCCTGATGATATCTGACCACGTGGTGTTTCTGTCCTCTCAGGCTCTCGGGGGCCCTCAGCCTCAGTCCATGTTTCACTCTGCAGGCCTGTCGGCTCCGCAGGGCCACAGCTCCCCCCAGGCCTCCTACGCCATGCAGGGGTTCAGCCTCCCGGGCCACCAGCCGCTGGCCCACGGCTTCCCCTCCATGGGCCAGCTCACCCAGGTCCAGCCACGCTGCTTGAGATGTTTGTCTGTTCAGGGTGTTTGTCTCAGGATGAGGAGTTTTTGTTTTACAGACAAAGTGTTAAAACAGAAGGTCGGACATTCGTCTCACATTAAACCAAACTGCACCAGACCTCACACACTCGACAACATCAGCTCCTTCAACACACAGGAGCTTTTTGAAGAGGACACAGGAATGTGAAAATCTGTGAAGATGTAAAAGATGTTGTTGTGTTTGTTGCTCACAGGCTCACGTCACTGGAGGCATGTCAGGACCCCACCACTCTGCCGGCCACGGCCCCCCGCCCCTCATGCTACACTACGCACCCCCCCAGCAGGGCAGCAGCTCCAACCCCCAACACGGCCCGCCGACCCAGCAGGGGGCGCCACAACACTTCTACATCGGACCAGCCCAAGGTGAAACACACACTCTGCGCAACAACAAAGTTTAAACTCTTAACAGTAGAAAATACATCATGAGAGAAAGTTAGCTTAGCATAGGGACTGGAAACGGAGGGGAGCATTAGCCTGGCTCGGTCCGGTCTGTGTGGTTAAGGGGTTTTATTAAGTCTGTTTTGTGAATAACTTCTTATGAAATGCTGATCCCTGGTTGTGTTGTGTCTCAGCTCTTCAGCTCCAGGCTCACCCGACCCAGCAGCTGTCCTTTCATCCCTCCACAAACTGAACTGTCCTCGTCACATCTGGATTCAGGAGCGATGGCGCCCGAGCAACATTCCCACCTACCACATCAAATAACCTGTTTTAACCGTATGTTTTAGACCCGCTGACTGATTCTAAACACAAGAACAGACAGTTTCCACACGAGGACTTGAAGCTGGAGTGAAGACACTAACTGGTGAAACTTGTTGGAAACCTTGTTTTTTCCTCCCCGTCCCTCTTTTGACCTTTTACAGACGAAACCAGTTCATTAATAATAAAACCACTGGAAAAAAAACTTTTTGATTCAATTTACAAAGTTTGTATCACGACCCAAAACTAAATATCTGCGATACAATGGCTGCCATGTTGTGGTGATGACGTCATTTGGAGTCTGTCCAATCGTAGATTAAAGTCACTGTATCCACGCTCTGGACCAATCAGGAGTCAGTCTCAGCCTGTTGTTACATCATCAAATAAGTGATTGAATCCAAACTGATGAGAAACATCAGTGAGATAAGAACGACCTGAAATGACAGAAACATTTTTACAAACATTATTTAATGTCTAGGGTTTTTAGTTTGGTCCGTGTCCCATCTGTTAACATGGAGGAGGAGGTTTATAATCTCTACTGCAGCCAGACACCAGGGGGCGATCCATCTTTATTTCCAGTTGTGAAACAGTTGAATTGATATCGATGAGTGAAAAGATCAGAAAGTTTGGTTTAAGGTTTAATTGACTTGTAGTTACATTTGTTTGTCACAGTTGAATTTCATATCCACAGAAAACATGTTTACAACATAAATACAGATATGAAAAATCATTGTATATTAAGACATTCTCAGGATTTGTCAGTAAAGTCAGTGAAACACGTCAGTTCCTCTAAACCTCTTACAGGAGCAGGTAGCTTCTCCTTCACTGGTTGAACTGGTACAGAAGTTTCCCTTAGTGGAGGAGAAACAGACATTTACAGCAACAAACTAAAAGATTAATAAAAGAAAAGGAAGAAATATTGAAACCTTTTTTATATGAAATAACGCTAACAAACAAAAAACTGTGACTTTTACTGTGGTCCAAGTCCCATCTGCTAACATGGAGGAGGGGTTCATGAACTCTTATACAGCCAGCCACCAGGGGGCGACTCATATTGTGCGTCTTCATTTACTCACGTTTAATTTACCTTAAGTGATCAAATATCAAAATTAAAATTCAAATGAGAATTCTTTGGAGGAAACTTACTTTGTGCAGCTGTTTTGATTTGAAGGAAACTTTAACTGGGACTTTAAGGAAAATCTTAGACATTAAACTGGAGACCAGCTCAAGTTTCACTTTCCCAGTCGAGTCGTTTTTCATCCACAGGTTCTGTTCTCAGTGGTTTAAACATCATGGAGGCAACGTGGTGGTCTGTGAGCACTGGTCTGTGAGCACTGGTCTGTGATCACTGGTCTGTGAGCACTGGTCTGTGAGCTGGTCTGTGAGCTGGTCTGTGATCACTGGTCTGTGAGCACTGGTCTGTGAGCACTGGTCTGTGAGCACTGGTCTGTGAGCACTGGTCTGTGAGCTGGTCTGTGATCACTGGTCTGTGAGCACTGGTCTGTGAGCTGGTCTGTGAGCTGGTCTGTGAGCACTGGTCTGTGAGCTGGTCTGTGATCACTGGTTTCTGTCCGTCATTCTGCGTCCCATCAGGCTCTGAGGTGAGTGGATCATCTGGAAGGAAGAAGAGAGAGTGAACAGCCGGTTCCTCAGGGAGAGAATCTCCAGGGACCAAACTGACCGGAGGCTGATTGACGTAGTTTCCTTCTACGTCATCGTCTGTGTCGGTGTCGCTGTGACCAGAAGACTCTGCTGCTGCTTCTGAGGACCAACATGAAAACACACTTCAGGTTCTCCAGCGTCGTGATGATCTGCTCCTCACAGTTTGATCTCAACTCGTCTGACAGATGTTTTACTGACGTTTGAAACATGAAACATTATGACTCAAACTGGAGCTGAAGGTCCCAGCACCTGAGGATCTCTAACTCACTCTGAGAGAGCTGAGGATCCACATTCAGGTAATCCTGCTCTTCTGGTTCCTCCTCCTCTTCTTCTTCTTCTTCTTCGATGTGAATTCACAGGAACATTGTTGAAATGAGTTGAGATGATTAAACATCTAATTAATCACTAATCGTATCTTAGTACATTTTAGAGGAAGTGACAGTTGCAGTTATGAAATCATTATAGTACAAAAAAACTGAATTGTCCTTTAGAGTCAGAAAATAAATCGTCACCTCCGAGGTTCACGTAATCGTGTCGAACGTCTGAGGATAAAAAACAAACAGCTGATCAGTCAGATCGTCATGGAGACGTCGTTTACATTCCTCTGTTTAACATAAAGTCACACATTTCTCAGAGGAACCGAGGAACATAGGATTCTGTGAGTGGGTCTCCAGATGAAGAACAAGATGAAACAGCTCATTATCTACAGAGGCAGCTTCACCAGGAGGTTTCTGAATCTGTGTCATGGTTTCAAACCCAACCTGAACTGGGCGAAGAGGCTCGGCTCTGATTGGACGAAGCGAGCGCCTCACAGCCGGGGATCACGATGCTGCAGAGGAAGAGGAAGAGGAGAAGATGGTGAGGATTGGATTCTGTGAAGAAATGAATTAAAGACCAGAAACCAGTTGGAAAGAGTCGACCTACATGTAGCCTGGATCTTCTACATCACTGTCAGGAAGGTTCGGATCAGGATTCACATAATCAGGACCTGTCCAAAACAAACGCAGCTCAGCCACCGGCCAACAACTCACACTGAACTACAGACACTGTCTGTAGTTCTAATGGTTTTCAGTCAGTCAGTCAGTCAGTCAGTCAGTCAGTCAACCTGTCAGTCAGTCAACCTGTCAGTCAGTCAGTCAACCTGTCAGTCAGTCAGTCAACCTGTCAGTCAGTCAGTCAGTCAGTCAGTCAGTCAGTCAGTCAGTCAGTCAACCTGTCAGTCAGTCAGTCAACCTGTCAGTCAGTCAGTCAACCTGTCAGTCAGTCAGTCAGTCAGTCAGTCAGTCAGTCAGTCAGTCAGTCAACCTGTCAGTCAGTCAGTCAGTCAGTCAGTCAGTCAGTCAGTCAGTCAGTCAGTCAGTCAGTCAGTCAGTCAGTCAGTCAGTCAACCTGTCAGTCAGTCAGTCAGTCAGTCAGTCAGTAATCAGTCAGTCAGTCAGTCAGTCAGTCAGTCAGTCAGTCAGTCAGTCAGTCAGTCAGTCAGTCAGTCAGTCAACCTGTCAGTCAGTCAGTCAGTCAGTCAGTCAGTCAACCTGTCAGTCAGTCAACCTGTCAGTCAGTGTGTCAGTCAGTCAGTCAGTCAGTCAGTCAGTCAGTCAGTCAGTCAGTCAGTCAGTCAGTCAACCTGTCAGTCAGTCAGTCAGTCAGTCAGTCAGTCAGTCAGTCAGTCAGTCAGTCAGTCAGTCAGTCAGTCAGTCAGTCAGTCAGTCAGTCAGTCAGTCAGTCAGTCAGTCAGTCAGTCAGTCAACCTGTCAGTCAGTCAGTCAGTCAGTCAGTCAGTCAGTCAACCTGTCAGTCAGTCAGTCAGTCAGTCAACCTGTCAGTCAGTCAGTCAGTCAACCTGTCAGTCAGTCAGTCAGTCAGTCAGTCAGTCAGTAATCAGTCAGTCAGTCAGTCAGTCAGTTAACCAACCCACAAAGATCAGCAGCTCAAAGTGAACGTTCAGGTTTATGTGTCAAACTGAAAATCAACGTTAAAGTGATTTTACCGTCTGCTGGATTCTCATAGCTGGGGTTACTCTCTGTGGGAAGGAGGAAGTCACACTTTAGGAGTTTCAACGAGTTTGACACAGAAGCTTAACAATCAGTGAAGTGAAGGATCAGATCAGGTTCAGGTAACGAGCTGGATCAAAGATCTTCTTTCTCTTTTTTAAACATTGCAACATCATGTTTTCTTTTTATGGTGATTTTATGGTATCACAGTTTATATTTTATGAATGATTTAGATGATCGGACGTTATTTCTACTACGAGAACCAACATGTGGGATTGTTCAGCCTCGCTGGAGGAACTCTCTCCTCTAGCTGACATTTGAATTAAGAACAGACTTCCCGACTAACAGGATTTATTAATCCTGACTTTACTTAACGAAGGAGATGAAAACCTGAAGAGAATCTCACCAGTTTCTGTTGGAGTGAAGGATCTGTGACTCCGCTGAGTTCCATCTGAAGACGAGCTGAGCAGATTGAAAGAGACAAACTGTTTTCATCTCAGAAACCATCATCACTGAACCATTACAACACATTTATTAGGTTTATGTTTTACATTATAGATGAAATACAGTGAGAAACCTTGGTTTGATGCTCTGAACGACTTCTCGTTATAATTTAAATGATTTTACTCTCAGGTTTAGTAGCAGTTTGTGTAAATGACCAGAAGCTGAAAAGCTCCAGAGATTCTCCCTGTTTTTGTCCGACTGGTTTCTTCGTACGCACTGGTTTGTCTCCGTCTACGGACTGGTTTGTCTCCGGTCTACGGACTGGTTTGTCTCCGGTCTACGGACTGGTTTGTCTCCGGTCTACGGACTGGTTTGTCTCCGGTCTACGGACTGGTTTGTCTCCGGTCTACGGACTGGTTTGTCTCCGGTCTAGGGACTGGTCTGTCTCCGGTCTACGGACTGGTCTGTCTCCGGTCTACGGACTGGTTTGTCTCGGTCTACGGACTGGTTTGTCTCCGGTCTACGGACTGGTTTGTCTCCGGTCTACGGACTGGTTTGTCTCCGGTCTACGGACTGGTTTGTCTCCGGTCTACGGACTGGTTTGTCTCCGGTCTAGGGACTGGTTTGTCTCCGGTCTACGGACTGGTTTGTCTCCGGTCTACGGACTGGTCTGTCTCCGGTCTACGGACTGGTTTGTCTCCGGTCTACGGACTGGTTTGTCTCCGGTCTACGGACTGGTTTGTCTCCGGTCTACGGACTGGTTTGTCTCCGGTCTAGGGACTGGTCTATCTCCGGTCTACGGACTGGTTTGTCTCCGGTCTACGGACTGGTTTGTCTCCGGTCTACGGACTGGTTTGTCTCCGGTCTAGGGACTGGTTTGTCTCCGGTCTAGGGACTGGTTTGTCTCCGGTCTACGGACTGGTTTGTCTCCGGTCTAGGGACTGGTCTATCTCCGGTCTACGGACTGGTCTGTCTCCGGTCTACGGACTGGTTTGTCTCCGGTCTACGGACTGGTTTGTCTCCGGTCTACGGACTGGTTTGTCTCCGGTCTACGGACTGGTTTGTCTCCGGTCTAGGGACTGGTCTATCTCCGGTCTACGGACTGGTTTGTCTCCGGTCTAGGGACTGGTTTATCTCCGTCTACGGACTGGTTTATCTCCGTCTACGGACTGGTTTATCTCCGGTCTAGGGACTGGTTTGTCTCCGGTCTACGGACTGGTTTGTCTCCGGTCTACGGACTGGTTTGTCTCCGGTCTACGGACTGGTCTGTCTCCGGTCTACGGACTGGTTTGTCTCCGGTCTACGGACTGGTTTGTCTCCGGTCTACGGACTGGTTTGTCTCCGGTCTACGGACTGGTTTGTCTCCGGTCTACGGACTGGTTTGTCTCCGGTCTACGGACTGGTTTGTCTCCGGTCTAGGGACTGGTCTGTCTCCGGTCTACGGACTGGTCTGTCTCCGGTCTACGGACTGGTTTGTCTCCGGTCTACGGACTGGTTTGTCTCCGGTCTACGGACTGGTTTGTCTCCGGTCTACGGACTGGTTTGTCTCCGGTCTACGGACTGGTTTGTCTCCGGTCTACGGACTGGTTTGTCTCCGGTCTACGGACTGGTTTGTCTCCGGTCTAGGGACTGGTCTGTCTCCGGTCTACGGACTGGTCTGTCTCCGGTCTACGGACTGGTTTGTCTCCGGTCTACGGACTGGTTTGTCTCCGGTCTACGGACTGGTTTGTCTCCGGTCTACGGACTGGTTTGTCTCCGGTCTACGGACTGGTTTGTCTCCGGTCTACGGACTGGTTTGTCTCCGGTCTAGGGACTGGTTTGTCTCCGGTCTACGGACTGGTTTGTCTCCGGTCTACGGACTGGTCTGTCTCCGGTCTACGGACTGGTTTGTCTCCGGTCTACGGACTGGTTTGTCTCCGGTCTACGGACTGGTTTGTCTCCGGTCTACGGACTGGTTTGTCTCCGGTCTAGGGACTGGTCTATCTCCGGTCTACGGACTGGTTTGTCTCCGGTCTACGGACTGGTTTGTCTCCGGTCTACGGACTGGTTTGTCTCCGGTCTAGGGACTGGTTTATCTCCGTCTACGGACTGGTTTATCTCCGTCTACGGACTGGTTTGTCTCCGGTCTACGGACTGGTTTGTCTCCGGTCTACGGACTGGTTTGTCTCCGGTCTAGGGACTGGTTTGTCTCCGGTCTAGGGACTGGTTTGTCTCCGGTCTACGGACTGGTTTGTCTCCGGTCTACGGACTGGTTTGTCTCCGGTCTACGGACTGGTTTGTCTCCGGTCTACGGACTGGTTTGTCTCCGGTCTAGGGACTGGAGGAGGCGGGACTCACAGGACTCTGGGGGGGGACAGCAGGTGAGGAGCCGAGCGGATGGAGTTCAGGTCGCTGCTCGGCTGCACTGAAAAGAGAGAGAGTCATCGAGAGCTGAACACGTGAATAGATCAAGTTCTGTCGTGTTTTCCATCAAACAAAAGTTATTATATGTGAAAAGAATTTCATCATTCATGTTTTATTTCTTATTTAAATGTTTGTTGTATGTTTTTCCTCACTTGGGTGGATGACTCTGACTCGGAACTCTGTGGATCTGAGAGAATAAAAGAAAACAGTCAAATAAAAGTGTGAAAATATGATCGTAGTGAATTTATGGAGACTCACGGCGTGTAGTCCTCTGAGGCGTGGGTTTGGCTGATGGACACTGGTCAGAGGGAAGAGACACTGGTTATATGACATACAGATTATAAAGTGAGTCATTCTCTGATCCAGTGGCCTGTGTATAAAGATAAATATATTTATATATATGTATGTATTTAGATCTCACCCAGTGGACGTCGTCTCCAGCAGTTCACACAGGCGAGCGTCAGAACCACAAGGGAGACGGACAGAGCAGCCGACAGAACCAAGAGCAACCAGGAGGGAGTCATGATTCTTCTGAGGACAGAAAAACACTTTTATTCTTTTCATTCAAAACTATTTATACTTTTTAAGTAATCAACTGTAACTGTGACTGTGACGCCCCCTGGTGGTTTGTGAGGCTCTGATCTGAAGCCTCAGCTTAACATCTTGTTCAGCGTCATCTTGGTTGTTTGAAACCAGAAGTAACCATATATGGAGGGGCAGGGGGTGGAGCCTGACTGAGCGCTGGAGGACACGCCCACCTACACCTGCACCCGTTGGACAGTACTAACTGTCAATCACTCTGTGTCCCCCCCCCCTCCGGTGCTTTATGGTCTGTTTGACTCTAAATGATCATAATTCACTAAATGAACTTCAGCTGTTTGAAGAAGACTTGAAACTCGAGACTGAGACAGAAACTCCTGAATGTTCACTGACGTTCACATAAATGGTTTGTATTTATAAAGAGTTTTTCTAGTGTTGATGACTCAAAGCGATTTAAAGTACAGTTTTACGTTCACCCGTTCACACACACATTCATACAGTGCATCTATTCGCAGCACTTTGTTATTCTAAAGTATATATATATTATATAAATCAAATGTCATAGATTTCTATAGAAACTGATTTCCATCATTCTTCTATATGAGCTCAGTTGTCCCAGTGCACTCTGGGTATAATAAACATGACAGCACTGGTGAAAATGTTGATTTGAACAGAAACTACAACACAACTTGTTTTTTTATTTGTCGAGTTGTTTCTCATCTTAAAGTTGTTCTTTGATCAAATTAGGCATCAAACTGCTGGTTTCAGGTTTTAACAGAAGAAGAAGACGTTGATAGAATCTACGTCCTGAACACAGACGTGAGTCACAGGAAGGAAACGAGCTTCAACTGAAGCTTCATCAGACGAAGCTGCAGCAGAACTTCACTCTGCAGTGACTCACGTTATAGATTCTATATCTTTACTCATCTGGAACCTTCACTTGCATCATTTAAAATCAGATCCTCACTCAGCGGCCATCTTGTGAGTTTTAGCTCTATATACATGATTATACATTCACTGATCATCTATATATACAGTCACTGATCCTCTTTATATACAGTCACTGATCCTCTTTATATACAGTCACTGATCCTCTTTATATACAGTCACTGATCCTCTTTATATACAGTCACTGATACTCTTTATATACAGTCACTGATCATCTATATATACAGTCACTGATCATCTATATATACAGTCATTGATCCTCTTTATATACAGTCACTGATCATCTTTATATACAGTCACTGATCCTCTTTATATACAGTCACTGATCCTCTTTATATACAGTCACTGATCCTCTTTATATACAGTCACTGGTCCTCTTTATATA
The DNA here is from genome assembly GCA_038501795.1 of Pseudopleuronectes americanus. Lineage (NCBI taxonomy): Eukaryota > Metazoa > Chordata > Actinopteri > Pleuronectiformes > Pleuronectidae > Pseudopleuronectes > Pseudopleuronectes americanus. The sequence continues at coordinate 346,271 of JBAMIH010000027.1, read as the reverse complement.
CAGTCACTGATCCTCTTTATATACAGTCACTGGTCCTCTTTATATACAGTCACTGATCCTCTTTATATACAGTCACTGATCCTCTTTATATACAGTCACTGATCCTCTTTATATACAGTCACTGATCCTCTTTATATAAAGTCACTGATCATCTTTATATATACAGTCACTGATCATCTTTATATACAGTCACTGATCCTCTTTATATACAGTCACTGTTCATCTTTATATACAGTCACTGATCCTCTTTATATACAGTCACTGATCCTCTTTATATACAGTCACTGATCCTCTTTATATACAGTCACTGATCATCTTTATATACAGTCACTGATCCTCTTTATATACAGTCACTGATCTTCTTTATATACAGTCACTGATCATCTTTATATACAGTCACTGATCCTCTTTATATACAGTCAATGATCATCTTTATATACAGTCACTGATCATCTTTATATACAGTCACTGATCCTCTTTATATACAGTCACTGATCCTCTTTATATACAGTCACTGATCCTCTTTATATACAGTCACTGATCCTCTTTATATAAAGTCACTGATCCTCTTTATATACAGTCACTGATCATCTTTATATACAGTCACTGATCCTCTTTATATACAGTCACTGATCTTCTTTATATACAGTCACTGATCATCTTTATATACAGTCACTGATCCTCTTTATATACAGTCAATGATCATCTTTATATACAGTCACTGATCATCTTTATATACAGTCACTGATCCTCTTTATATACAGTCACTGATCCTCTTTATATACAGTCACTGATCCTCTTTATATACATAAACTTGCTCAGACCCCTGCTGGACGACGACTGTAGTACGCGATGCTGAACCTTCGGTGTGAGAATTTGTCCAATAATTCGTCAGTGTGGCGTCCATGTTGAAAAAGAGGGACTATATAAAGTCTATATAAAAACAGTCTCCACCAGGTGCATGCTGGGAAGAGTCCTAGATGAAGTAAAGGTAAACTGACCTGAGACGGACGACAGCAGCAGAGACTTTGTCCACGAGACGTTTCCGTCACCAAACGTCAGACATGTCTGAAGTTTCTCTTCAACCTTCTACTTCCTTCACTCCTCCTCCTCTCCTCCTCTCCTCCTCTCCTCTTCTCCTCCTCCTCCTCTCCTCCTCCTCTCCTCCAATCACCTCGTTTCATTTCCCGCCACAGAGGCTGTGATGTCAGCGACCACCAGCTGAGAACATGATTCTGATTGAAGATGAACCTGATGAGTGTGAACCTTCATCAACGAACAGATTCTATGTGATGAGTTCTTCAAAGTGCAGAAGAAACTTCTTCAGTGAGATCGACGCTGACGAAGCTTCGCTGGTTTCAAAGCTGCAGAAACACTTCTGCAGCAGATGCAGCATCCTCCACCTGCACACAGGAAACCACACCAACACCCCCCCGCCACCTCACCCCTCGCCTGCTCTCCTCTTCTGAGAAGACTCAGAGACACATGGGGGAGGGGGGGCAGAGCTGGGTCTGATACCCCCTGGTGGCTGGCTGCAGTACAGAATCATAAATCCAAGTGGAAGTTGAATAAGACGGTTTGTTGAGGTCGTTCTTATCACTGACGTTCATATGAGAATTGTTAGCATCATAAAAAGGTGAAGCAATGTTTTCTACAGCAGCTGACCAATCAGAGCAGAGTGGACCAGCTGACCAATCAGAGCTGGGCTTCATCAGGAGCTGGAGTCTTAAAGAGACAGGAGCTCAATCTAGTGTTAGAGACAGGGGCTGAAGAGAGGAGCTGCAGCGATGGACAATATGAGGAAAGGGATTCTGAACGTTAGTGCATGAAAACTTTTTACACCCAGAACGTTCATTAAATTATAAACCTGATGAACAACTCGTCTTCTTTAATGATCAAAAATACATTTTAAAAACATCTTAATTCCCTATCGAAGACGTATTAATTCAAAAAACATTTTTTCTTAATGTATTTTTTTTAATTTGCAGGAGAAAAACAAAGTGAAAGGACTGAAGTTGGAATATTCACATTCGATCGGAATGTTTCTAAAATAAAAACACGACGACTTCTGACGTATCAAACGGTTTAATAACATGAAGATGAAAACATTCTGACGACATCTTGTTCTTCACTCGGTAACTTCGTACGGAAGCTGAGAGGAACTGGGTTTTTCCTTTACACATTTTAAAGATCAATTTAAAAGTTAAAAGTTTGAAAACAAATTAAAAAAAAATGTCACCAAATCGTTTTTGCCAAGATATTTTTCTAGGGATTTTAATTTTCATCTGTGAAAACAGCTTTTATACGATGTCATCAAACTTCCTAAAGAATCTTTGGGACAAAACTTTATCAACATGTAAAATCATTTTCTAGACTAAAAGATATGACAGTGATGTTACAGAACTTTATTTTCCTTATTGTCAAAGTCATATTTAAATGTAAAAAAGTGTCTCTGTGAATAAGAACAACCAGCGGGTTTAGTTTTGGCCTTCAGGGCCTCCGTACTTTAGCTGTAAATTATTACTTTAAAGATCAAATCATGTTCCACCTGAGCTCGTTCATACGACACAAACACTCCTTGTTTAACACAAACGGTCAAAATGATTTGAGACTAAACAACTTTGACTAACGTTTGTTTTTTAAACAAACGTCGTTAATGTGTTTTGTCGCTGAGCTCACGTCAAACACGAAAGATGAAAATTAAAAATCCTCCGTTAAACACTTCAAACAAAGAAGAACGAGGATTCAAATCACTGATGAAGCTTAAACAAGGTTCACAGGTAATAACTGACTGCATTGAAAGGTTAGTGTTGTTACTCAAACCAGCTCAGATGAAAAGTGATTAATAAAGTTTATGGTCTATATAAACTTCTGATCTCACTGAAGGTGATAAGATGTTTCCACAGAGCAGCTTCTGTTCCTCAGTCGCTGAGGATCCACACAACGAATCAAAAATATCTCCTGAGACGACCACGTTCCGGGAAAGTTATAAAAAAGACAAAGATTAAAAAATAAACTTTAAAAGGTTTCTGCACGGCAGACAGTCCCTTCAGTGTCTTCAGTCCCACTGGTTCCACAGCGGCTGGTTTCAGATCAGAACGCTGGACACCGGGACCCGAGTGGACCGGCCGCTGCTCGGCACCACGATCGGCTCGTCGTCTGTGAACAGAGACGACGAGAAGGATTCTGTTAATTTGATATTGAATGTTTTTCCACAGCAGCTGTTTGAACCTGTAGAAACTGAACCTGCTCGACGGTCTAGGCTTCATCACCATTATCCTCCTCCTCCTCCTCTACTGCAGCGAAGCCAGCCGCCCCCTGAGTCTCACCTGAAGCAACGTAGTTCTCCGCCCGGTCGCGGTCTCCTTCGATGAAGAGGGCGGTGGCCAGGAAGAAAGCCCCGCCCACCACAGCTATGAAGGCGCAGATCAGCAGAGAGAGCTGCAGCGAGCGAAACTGCCAGAGGAACGAGTCCGTCTTCCTCAGGTAGTCAGAGACCTGGGATTCACCAGAGAGAGACAGACCTGAGGTCAGAGGACAGCTGGACAACACCTGAAGAGTCAGTGTGTGTGTGTGTGTGTGTGTGTGTGTGCGTGTGGGACGTACCACTCCGATCAGGTAGGGGCTCCCAGCGTCTCCCAGCAGATGAGAGATGACGATCTGAAGCGACTCGGCTGTGGCGCGGCGAGTGGGAACGACCACGTACTGAGAAACAGTTTGAGAAAGAGAACGTTGTGAGTGGAGCTTCACTGACTGAAGGTCAGAGGTCAGAGGTCAGAGGTCGACCTGTAAAGTCTTGAGTCTTACCAGCAGAATATCGGCCACGATGGCCCAGTTCATGCTCAGGAAGGTTTCTCCCAGGAAGATGAAAACCTGAGGGAACAGAAAACAGCTCCCGTGTTATAATGTGGACGCAGCCTCAGTTGTATGAACACGCGTGTTTCCAGTTGACATGTCACACAACGACCACGGACGACACGTGATGACGACGACTCACGTATGTGGCGATGGTGCTGGCCTCAGCGAAGACGATGGCCAGGTAGAGGAACGGAGCAGAGAGCATCAGACCGGCGGCGCAGACCAGCGGATCCGCCCTGGGCGTCTTCTTCCTCAGCTGCCGACTCAGCTGCACGCCGCTGGCCACGCCCAGAACGCCTGTGATGCAGGTGATCGCTCCGAAGATCAGGCTGCGGGAGAAACGACCACGAGGAGTCAGGAGAGGTTTCCTTCAGACGGATCAGTTGCACTCCATCGCTCCTGGTTACCTGTCGGAGGAGGCGCAGTGTGCGTCCGTGCACGGAGCCTTGACCCCGGTGAAGATAGAAGCTCTCAGGAGGAAGGTCGGGGCCCAGAGCGCCAGAGAGCCCGTGACAAACGCCACCGCCGTGAAGCCGAAGGTGGACAACACGAAGCTGCAGCTGCAGCAGGAGAAGAGGAAACACCACGCAGGTCAGACCCATCAAAGTCACAGCAAAAGATTAAAAGATTAAACCTGAGGTTAAAGTTACAAGTTCAATCTCGTTCACTCCGAACACAAAGAAACACGTTGAACCGGATTCTTTAGAACGTTTGATAAATCCTGTCGTAGCGTTTCACTCAGACTCAATGAACCTGTGACCTGCTGAACACTGTTCACTGAACCTGGATCAGCCTGGGAACCGGAGGGAGAGGGAACCTACTTCCTGCTCAGCGCCTGCAGGTCCATCAGCCAGCTGGTCCGGTGCAGCTGGTGCTCGGGTCGAGCCTCGATGGCGCCTCTGTTGGGCTCCTGAACCACGAGCAGCAGCAGGACCACCGCCACCAGCCCCAGAGCCGGAGTCACCTGAGGGACACGTCCACAGAGACAGCTTCACCCACATCTTCATCTCACACGTTCATGCAAACCCAGGATCATTTCAATCTATCCTCAAACGAATGATGAAAACTTTATCTTTTCTTTCTGAAAAGCCACAAATACTGAAATGTTTACTTTACAGATTAGACTGAGATCTCAGAATGAGACACTTTATTCTTCCTGATTTGATAAAAAATGAATAAATAAAAGTGACAAACAGGCTGAGACGTGATGTCGTTGATGATGAACTCAACGTTTTGAGGTTCAACTGATAATGAGAACGTACCCTCAGGGCCCAGTGCCAGTCCTTCGCTATGTTGCTGACCTGAGAGCCGACGATGTATCCGAGGCCACTGAGAGGAGAAGAGAAACGAGACGTGATGTTGACACATGAAGAAGAGCCCTCGTCCTTTCAGAGACATATGAGCCAGTACAGCCGTCATGAGATGTGAGTAGAAATAGATTCTCTACACATCTGCTGATCCAGATGCAGATAAAACATCTTCATCACAGCTTCGTCTGTTTCAAATCCACAGAATCTGTCGTCTGTTCCGTTGAGTGGATCGAGGATCTGATGTGAAACCATCGAGACAAACAACCAGGAACTGGGAGGTTCCCTGGCGGCCGCTCTCAGAGCTGGTGTCAGAGGGGAGTGCTGGTCCGGATCACCTACCTGCCCACTGGGATGGCGAAATAGAAGACGGACAGCATGTTGGTCCGCTTCCCTTTGACGTAGAGGTCTGCGATGATGGTGGGAGCGATGGTGGAGTAACTGGCCTCGCCGACCCCGACCAGGCCGCGTGTCAGCAGCAGGGCCCAGAAATGCTGCAAGAAAACAAGAGAGATTTACACTCGCCAGCGTCAGATGAAGACGGAACATCCACCGAACACGTTCTCACATGAGACCGTTTCTGTTCAGACTAAACAGTCGTCACCATGGCAACAGTGAGGAGGTTTAGAACGTGGCCACTCAAGCAGAGGAGTCACTGAGATGAACAGGAAACGTGTCTCACTTCTTTGGGGGTGTAGGAGCTGGCGAGCGTCACCAACGACCAGAACGTGATTCCAACGCTCATGATGATTTTTCTGTTGTACCTGTCGCCAAGGTAACCGAAGATCGGAGCCAGGAACATGTAGCTGCAGATAAAAACTGGACAGAAACAAATATGATGAAAAGTCGGTTTGTGTTTGAAACTATTAAAACAACAACTGTACACGGCCGTTTACAAAGTAGATCAATATCATCAGTTTAAATGGAGGACGCAGCTTCACTCAAGTGATTCATAGATTAACAGATTAAATATTCTTTTTACCAGTTTGGAGTAAACCGGATTTCCCGTCATCGATCCCAAAATAATGCTCGATGTCCGGGAGGACTCCTGGAGGGGGGAGAGAAACCAGCAGGTTGACATTTTGATTGACTGTTAAAAAATATAAGTATCTGCTGCATCACAGTCAGACTGTTCCACTTCCATACAACAGAGGGCGCTGTGCACAATCTGATAGTTACTGTGTGGATTTTAAATCAACTAAATAAAGATGGACGACAGGAACCCTTCTCCTCCATGTTAGTGATGTATAATAATATAAACTGTGAAATGTTCAAATGTTTGTTGTTAACAAGATAAATCTAGAAAATCAGCAGATATTCAAAACTAAAAAACACTGATAATTAAAACACTTATATAATAAAGTTTACTGGAGAACTAGCTTTAAAGTTGTTGACTCTATTTCCTCTTAATGATTCTTAATCTCCTGATGTTCCTCATCTCGCTTCAAATGATCAAAGGAAGGTGTCGCCAGGGGAAGGCTTCTGATTGGCTGTGGGAGGCGTCCTACCTGCTACAGTGAACCTGTCCATGTAGTTGAGCAGGTTGATGAAGCAGAGCACCAGGACGGTCAGCAGGGCTCGGACGCTGGACACGCCGCTGGCCGGCTCCTCCTGCGGCCGCTGGCCCGCCCCCCCGCCCTGCTCCTCCTGACCCTCTGTCTCGCTGTCATCAGAGAGGAACGGCGCCGAGTCCGGCGTGTTCTCGCCCAGAGACATGACGACGCTGGAGAGAGAGAGAGCGTTGGATCATTGACACCATCGTTCAGTCATTTCAAACTGACAGTGATTTCAACCTTTTCAAAGCAGAACAACTAACAGAACCTCCAGAATAACAGCTGCTATGTGAAATCTGTCGTCTCTGTGGTCACAGCTGGGAACAGACATCCCATAATGCTCTGCCACCGTTTCTCTGATGTTTAAACATATTAAGTCTAGTTAAGATCATTCACTGTGGAGGACGAGCAGCGATCACATGTTCCCAACGAGAGAGAAGTTACCAGTCTACTTTCAATCTTCAATCACCCTGATTATGTCTGTGATTGGCTGGCCACCTGTTAAGCCACGCCCCCAGACAGGCAGCACTTGATCAAGTGGATAATAGGAAGTAGAAGATAATGGACGGATGGATTGTTCCACTGGAGCCAGACGTGATCAACAAAGTGACGCCTGCTGAGTGAGACCTGAACTGGGAGACCTGCTTTATCTTGTGTAGACCACAGTCAGTCATGTGATCAAATCAGGAAGTGTGAATGCTTCAAAACACAGAACATTGATCCGTTTGTCGTCTGCAGTCATCTCTTTACTTTGTTTAGATCTGAAATCGATCCCTAGTGAAGATAATAATAATTAGGTTATCTGATAACACAAACAATCACCAAGTGAAAACTATGCAGTTGAGTTGAACCAGTGAAAACCTGACGAGGAGGTAAAGAACATCTCTTTCAGGATTCTACTAGTTTAACAACAAACCACGTGTCAAGTAAAAACCACTGAGGTCTAAAGGGTTTTGATCAATTTATCAGATTAATGAGGGGATTTGTCAAAAGCACTTATCACCTTCAATTACACGACTTAAATAATTGGATTGATTTTGGACATTTTGATTTGCAGAAGGTGAATCACGAACTCGTCTAATCAGCTGATGAACCAGAGTCACAGAAACGCTGCTCATGTGAAGCTCCTGAGTTTGAGAAGAGGAACCAGCAGTGAAAGAAGAAGCCGCGGCCTCGACCGGCTCCAGCAGTGACCTCGAGGCAGGAAGTGACTTCTGTCTGCGCTCGGCAGGAAGAGCAGCTCGTGACAACTCGATGAATCCATTCATTCAGAGTGTCTCTGTGAAGAAGGTCCTCGGAGTCGTCTCCTCCACCGACTGACGAGGACACTCGGGTCGAGACCTGGATCTTCTGAGGACACGTCACTGTGCTCAGAAACCAAACATCTGTATAAACACATCAGCTGATGTTTGTCTTCAGGTTGATGATGTCATCAGAGGGATGTCATGCTCTGATGTTCAGAATCTCTCTCCTCAGACGCTGCAGCTCCTCTCTTCAGACTCTGTCTCAAACTCCTCAGCTCCCCCCTTGTTATAACGTCTGCTCTGATTGGTCAACAGCCTCCAGCCCGTGTAGGAACCTGCTTCACCTGGTTAGGGGGCGTGTAACACCGCCTGCTGGGGTCTTTGTCACGAGATGATTAGATTTCAAACTAAAGGTTTGACTCTGAGGGAACGTCTTGGAAAAGCTGATCTGCTCATTGGAGAAACTCAGACTGATTAACTCTTGATCCTTCCTCACCTGTTAATTATATAAATGACAATAAAGGATCATAATCAATGAGCTCCATCCTGAGTGAAGACAAGAGGACAGAGACATGAGACACAGTCTCTTTGTTCCATGAACAGCTGATGATCTGATGTCTCAGTTAAAACCTCGTTAATCTGCGTCATCTTGTTTTTGATGAATTCTAACGTTAAACAACCAGAGTCTCATATGACGTCACAGATAAACAGAGTAAATCATCGTAAAGATTCTGTGAGAAAATAAAGAACGGCAGAAGACGTCATCGTGTTGTTGTTGTTTACCTGACGATGACTCTTCTTCTTCTTCTGTCTCCAAACTTCTTCTTCGTCTGTCCCGTCACTCAGACCTCATGCCGGCGGGTCACGGTGACTCTTCCCCGGGCAGCAGCGTCTGTGTGTCGGACTCTCAGCAGCTCGAACCACCGTCCACTGGTCCACTGCTCACTGACGACTCGTCTCCACCGCCGCCATGACAGCTCTCTGCACACATCCGGTCCGCAGCTCACGTGACGTCAGCCTCTGAGACACATGACCAGATGAAGTTGGTTTGCGTTTCGCACCTCTGAGGGACCGTCAACAAGTTCCTGTCTAAACAGGAGATGTCATGTGACCCACTGACTGCTCATCACGACTCCATGTGTCTCGGGCTGAAGAGACGCAATGCATGATGGGTAGACATTCAGTGTCTGCAGAACGACATCATGTCACGTGACTTTATGGCTCGGACAGATGTTCTCCAGCTGCAGCACCTGGATCCAGCTGTGACGACGCTCTGCTCTGATTGGCTGAAAGCTTCACTCATACACAACACGTCTTTATTCTGAAGATTCTCATCTCCTGGACTAAGCTCCTCCCATTTGGCTCTGAAATTAACAAAATAGGACACACCCCTTTTTATGGACTTTAGTTCTTCACTGAATGAAGTAAAATTCATATCAATCTAATCATAAGATATTGAGGTAACTGTTGACAACTTAGTAATTATGAATATTCATTTAAAATACCTTAACCTCTAAAATCCTTTACAGATCTGGTCTGTTTATTTAAAGAAATCATACAACATGCAATTTAATTATCAAGGGATCGATATTAATTTGATTTATAATGGTGAACGTAGAAGAGTCCATTAAAAAGAGGCGTGTCCTGTTAATCTATCAAACAGTGGATATCATATAATATGAAGTCACATGATGAGGATGCATTTATTTTAGCTCCTGCTCAAACAGTAGTTTATTGTCGGCCCCTCAGAAAGTCTCTGAATGTCCAACATGAAACTGACTTCAGAGCAGTTATCAATGATGACATGCAAGTTAGAGGAGTAATCAGTTACATGAGTACTTACTAACCCTTACTATCTAACTTAAAGAAATATGAACATAAACTTTTAAAATTTTCTTCTTTGTTGCTTTAAATTAAACTTTAGTTTTTCTTTACTGACGTAAACTTATGGAATTGCCACATTAATGTAGAAACCCATCAATTTATTGAAAAGTGAATGTGCTGAACCAGAGTGTAGACCGATCATCTTGATCCGTCTCAGGAACATAAAAAATAACTTTACATTGGTACAGTGATTTCAATTCCTGTGCAACTGTATTTTCATCATTTACAATTCAGTAACTTTTAAAAAGTAACAAACAAAACGTACATAAAATCTACACAAAGCGTTTCCACTAAGATCCTTTTGCCCCAGCGACTGATCCGGTTCTGCCGGTTCTGTTTTGACTCAAACTAGAATTTATGAGGTACACAAATCAAAAAATGAAAGAAATGTCCCAACATTGCACGGGTCCAGAATCCCAGAGGAAATACTGCAAAACCTCAGAGGTTTAGTAATTGTTTTACGTTTAATAGAAGGAAACAATTAATCTACAGGCTTAGATCCAAACTTCAATGATGTCTCCGTCCTCCATGTCCAGCTGGGCCGGCGTCTGGCCGTGCGTCACCTTGGACCCGTCGAAGTGGAAGCGGACTTTACTCCGAGCGCTGAGGGACATCCTGGACAGATACTGGGAGAAGACGGGGCCCAGCGGTGCGTCCTGAAAACAACAAGAGGACAGGTTTGTGTCTCGCTGCCACTGAAGACACGAACCAGACAACAGAGAAGAGGAGCAGGTACGAACTCTGTGCAGAGAGAACTCCTGCGAAGCGTCTCTGTCTTTGCTCTGCAGTCGAACCGTGAGGACGTCGCTGCCGCACACGGCTTCTTTGCTTCTCTCGTCGGCTGCCATGACGACGCACTCTGCATCGAGAAGAGGGACAAGTTTCAGTTAGTGACTTCGATCCCTGCAGTTTGATCCATGACCAGTGAGAATCTGAACATTTTATAACAATTATTAATGATGTTACATCGCAACATTACATGCAAATTCTGCATGAAGGGCAAATTTATGTAAACCCTTCTTTCATTGTTTTTATTGACATTTGTGACTGTGGCGGCAGCTGGGAGAGCACCGCCCCCGGAGGAGGAGTCAGGTGAGAGCAGTCAGCTGATCCTCAGGTTTAAAGGAAAGTAAAGTCACTTTGAGTTAGTTTCTGTTGGTTCACGTGTGTGTGGTGTTTGCTGAAAGCAACAGTTGTGTCTCTGGCTCTGGGCAGAGCCCCGTGGTCTGGACACCTGCCACACTGACTTAAAACAGAACTGGATTCTGATGAGAATCTGTGAGAACAATTCACTTATTAGATTTCTTAAAATATCAAAAAGCTGGACAGTGAACGGCTGATTTACTGACCTAAAATGTCTGCGATGCCGAGACCGATCTCACCAACTGTGGATTCCAGCGGCAGCTCGACGTCCTCCCTCAACAACAGGAGGCGGGGGGGCGGGACGTGAAGGACGGCAGACAACTGGGCCAACACGTTGCTTAAAGGTGTCGACTAAAACATAAACACACAAACTGTTAAAGAGGACAAACAGTCGACACCAGCTAATGCTACGATATGTATTTGAATGTTTTCGAGTGGCGTCTGGGCGTACGTACCGACAGTACAGGGATCTTGTGGATGTCTGTTCTGCAGCGGATCTTGAGGGAGATCTCGTGGAGTGAGGAGCTGTACGAGGAACTCCAGGAGCCTGAGTCGGGGTTTGTTATGATGACGTCATCCTGTTCCTCCTCTGACACCGGAGTCCGGGAGCCTCGGCGGCGCCTGGGCCTCTTCTGTGGCTCGGGAGACATGAGGGAGCTCATCACCCTGAGCCTCCGGTCGATCTCACTGAGGAGCAAAAACAAACAGAAACTGTTGTAAAGACCAAAATAAACAGAAACCAGCTTCAACCAACCTGCTGCCAAAAATACGGAGGAAACTGACGGATATGAAGTGAATGAGTCGTTTAATTATAAAGTTAGTGGATTTATCCACCTGGGCAGGTCATAAAACCTTAAACTACTATAGCTGGTCAACACCCAGGGACTGATGCTGCTGCCCCCCCTCTGTTCCACTGTTCAGGTGGGCTGGCAGGATGGAGGCCGCTGAGGCTCCTGGGAACCTTCAGTGCAACAGAAATATGTTCTGTAGCCACAGTGGTGGTCCTGAGCTCAGCAGCTCCTCCGACCTCAAGACTTTGTGTTTGCTCTGATGTGCAGGAGGTGTGCGTCTTAACAAATCAAGCAGATACGAGTTCAAAGCACCTGAACCCAGAATCCAGCCTCACCTGATCTTCTTTTTCACCTGACTGGACTGTTCCTGGACCAGACTCTCGGGCGGCGGAGGAGACGGAGAGCGAAAGGTTTCTCTGACATGACATGTGTGACAAGACAAAGCAAACAAACTCAGTGCCTGTGAATTCCATCCCACCCATTTTAGATGAGGGTATTCTGTTAATAAATAACTACACCAGGGTTCTCTGAGCTTCAGCACTTACAGTTCATGTTCTGCTTTGTTCTCCACATGTTCTACCTCCTCCTCTGAGTCACTGAGGGCGACGGCATCTACCTTCGTTTCCCGAGACGACCAGAAACTGTCGTCTGCAGCGTCCTCTGGTCACAAACAGGAACAATCAGCTGCCACTAAGTTCCATCCAGGGTTTATCTTGTTCCCACACTTACAGCATATTAAGAGTTCCGTTTATACCTGTGGTTTCCTTTTTAGTGAACACATGATCCATTGGCTTCAGCCGCAGACTGCTGCTCACCTGAAAACAGAAGCACTCAGGTGACAGGGAGAAGACATTGTCAGAAAAGCTTCTTTGGGCAGAGCTGGTTCTTCACCTTGTTGGAGTACACTGGCACCGGGACGATGGCTGAGGGGTCGAGGATGCGTCTGCGTTTAGGCGGCGGCTTAACAGCCTGCACTTCACTGTCAGAGACCTTTAGTTTGTGAAGAGAAGCTCAGGTCAGATGTTGTGCTACAGTGCCTTTGACTCAGGAGACAAAACAAACTGGCTCCAGAGTTAGTTTCTTATGTGAAGGCCACCACAGGTTCGTGATGGTTGACTGAATAAAGATGGACGACGTGTCTCCACATTATCTTGGACGTGAACGCTGCGATCTGCCACATCTGTCTGTTCAGACCTGATCGGAGACTTTCTGTTACTTGTGTTCAGACCCGCTCACTGTGATGAGCAGTGTTAACAATCCAGTCAACCGGGGACAGAGCACAACCCAAATATCATTAAACACTCATGAAATATCCAGTCTCCAGTGTGGAGCCGTGGTGTCGATACACAGACTCTACCCAAGAGTGCCAGCTGTCAATCATCTGTCAATCATATGTGTTCATGTCATCAAATAACTGATTCAAACTGATCAGAAACTATTGGACAAACATCAGTGAGATAAGAACGAGCTGACATGACAGAAACATCTTTAACGTCTCCTTTGAGGGTTTTTATTTAGTCCATGTCCCATCTGTTAACATGGAGGGGCTTAATGACCTGTACTGCAGCCAGACACCAGGGGGCGATCCAGACTCGTTTTTGCTTTACTTTTGGTCGCTGCCAGGTCGGCCATCTTGGTTTTCAGGCTTTGTGAAATCCTGAACTACTTCAGACGTTGAAACCAGTTTGAACGTGAACTTTATTCCTGCGGACACGTTTCCGTAAACAAGCTGTTGGGAAAGAACCGGGAACCAGCGGGTTGTCACGTGGTTTCGTGTTTCACTTCCTGTCCCTTCACAGTTAAAGCGAAGCAGTTGGACAGTTTCTCATATTACCCGCAGACTGAAGCTGAAGCACGACGACGCAGTAGCAGAGGAACCTTTTATTTTGAAAGCCTCGCTGGTTGCTAGCTGTTCTCATGCTAACGCTAAGCTAGCCCTGCACTTTTACAGTCTCCGCGGCCTCACGTGACTTCTCGGGTTTCTCTGTTCTTTTGCGGTAATTGAAACATCGTTAGGCGCCTCGCTCATGACGTCACTCCTGCGTTAAGTGTAGGTTAAGGGTAAAAACAGCGGAAGTTAGAAACTCACCGGATCCGCCATGTTGGCTCCACTACCCGCGCTTTGTTTGTCGCCTTCACGGACTGTGGGACATCAAGGGCTCGTGTTGTGTTCAGGGTCAGTGTCGTAACATCAGCATCCACAGTGATGTTCTTATAACTTCACCTCCCTGAACACCAGTTTTCTAATTTTTACTACACTTTCAAAATCCTTCTCATCTTCTCAGAACTGTCTTTATTCATGTTCTTTTTTACCTACCTTATGTTTTCTTTTTTTCAGTTTTCTTTTATTCCAGTTCAATGTAAAAGCTTGCATAGGGCGCCACATGTGCTAGGGCCGGCCCTGTGTAATACAGTGACTCTCAAACTGCACGGAGGCATAACATGTGCGCGGGCGACCGGGGGGGGGGCGGAACTAATGCTTTGACGTCCGCATCTCTTTAACGGCGGAGCAGTGAATATGAACAGGGAACTTTCCGATCAGTTTTCATAAGCTGAACGTGCACGTGACGGAACGTCATCCTCTCCAGCAGCGTCTCCCACCGCACTCAGGAACGGATGTAATTTCCAATGTAGCGAAGTACAATACTTCAGTCGAAATCTACTTAAGTAAAATTACCCATTTCAAAAACGACTCAAATTACACAGTACACAAAAAACTACTCAATTACAGTAACGTGAGTAAATGTAATTCGTTACTTTACACCTCTGGTCACGAGAAGCAACAAAAAAGTGACTGAAACCAGTGTGGAAATGTCCGACTGCTGAGTGGATGTGTTCCAGTTTACACACAAAGAAAACACTGAACATTCTCATCTTTATCATACACAAAAAGATTTTATAAACATCATGGCCATAAGAAAACAATGTTTTACAATGATACATTTTTGTATTCCACCAAAGTCCAGAATTCATTAGAATCTGTTTTACTTCATCACAGCTGAGGAGGCGTTCAGGTCCCCACGGTTAATTTCTATTCTTCTGTGAGTCTGGGGTTAAATAAGCTGCTTTCAGACAGTTGCTCTGTATTTTCTGCAGAGCATCGTGTGTGAACACAAACGTCCGAGTGAGACGCTCTGCAGACTTTCTGCCTGACCTCCTCTATAAAGTCCATAAGAATCCAGGAGAAGCTGATGTGTGAACACAGCAGAGGGTCCTCCACTGATGCACTGGGTGATGTTTTCACTCGACTAATGAACGTCTTCAGCTTCAAACCTTTTTTTTTGATTCTGTCTAATGATCCAGAACCTGTTTCTGAACATCATCTCTTAAAAAAACTGAAAAAGTTTCCAACTAAACAATCAAACAGGCTTCGTCGGTGCGTTCATGCTTCAGCTCTTCAGCTCTTCAGCTCTTCAGCTCTTCTGCTCTTCAGCTCTTCTGCTCTTCAGCTCTTCAGCTCCAGACACCCGTCACTTCTTCTTGTTCTCTTTGCAGGCGACCACGTATCGCTGAGCCACGTTCAGAGGGGGGGAGTAGCCGTCCGCGTAAGACGTGTCCTCGAATAGCACAGAGTAGTCGTCCTGAGGCTGTCGACACACAAAAACACACACACACACACACACTGAGGTCAGAGGTCACAGACAGGAAGTCATTCATTCAGCTACTCAGATCATCTACAGACTGACTGGAGGTTATTTATTAGTTTTAAATGATTGTTGGCAGGATGTGTAATATATCTACTAATTTAATTATTACTATTTAATTTGAGATCAACTTAAGGACGGTCATGCAAACAACAATCTCCTGCGGACAGGTGCCAGCAGGAGGCGTCTGTTTTCAGAGGGTTAATTTGAGCTGGTTCATTTTGTGCAATGTGAGGAGGTAGAGATGTGTCGTCCATCTTTATTTAAAGTCTTTGTGTAAAAAGTTTGCTGAGTGGCGAGTCTCACCCTGTGTGGGGGGGGTGTGGATGAGGGCCCGGTAGAAGCAGGTGGTCTGGGGGTAGAGGGCCAACACCAGCTGGTCTTTGCTGAACAGGGCCTCAGGGTCTGTCTCTGGGTTTGCCTTCCACTGAGGCAGAGGGATGATCCTCCGTCTGCTCAGAGTGTGTCTCCTGATCCACAAACACAGAAAACAACCTTTACTCTTCTTCATCAAATCTCATGAACTGAGTGGAACCATCGACTCATCGGAGCTCACAGCTTCGTTAGACGATGTGTTTCGTTGCGAACGAGTCTGAGACATGAGACACACTAACTACACAAAATGAGGTCATGCATGAAAACATCGAGAACAAATCATGAGTCTATGTTTAATTCTGACCAATAACCACAGAGTTGTGACAGAGAGACATTTTATAATGGATATAAATGAATGAGATGAATTACAGCCAATCAAAGTTTATGGTCAATAATCAAAGTGATCAATTAAAAGAGAAGCTGTTTTTAAATGAGATTCATGTTGGTGACACATGAGAGAGATATTGAATGTGAAGCTGTGACTCACTCTTTTCCTTCTTCATCAATGTCGTCAACTTCGTATCTGGAGGAAGAAAACATTCAGAGCTGTGATGTCACATCCTGTTCTATAACGTTATGATGCGTTGGAAGTGTGCGGCGCTCTCACTTGTTGGTGGAGTGGTTGTAGCTGACCACCTCAGCCAGGATCCACTGCTCATCTCCGTCCACAGCTTTCACCCTCGCTGCCACTTTGTCGCCCTGTTTGGCCACGTAGTCGCTGCTGGCAGGCGTCGCCCCGCACAGAGGGGGGGGGGCTGAACGAACAGGGGGAACATTCACAGTCACACAAACTTCTCTGCGTTCATTTAGTGTTTCTGGTTTTAGTTGGTGAGTGAGCTACCTCTCTCCAGGCTTTCCGATCCACAGAGGGAGCGTCATGGCCGACTGCTGGAGGAGCGTCATCAGGACCCCGCGCCTCATCGTCTTCCTGGGGGGGTCGCTGTCACTGTAGACACCGGCCATCTTAGCAGCTGGTTGACAATTCAGAAATGAAATTAAAAACACAAAATGGCAAAAACACAAGCAAGAGTGAGATGTACTTGTTCATACCTATCCTCCTCTCCTCCAATAACGATTTGATGTCTGCGATTTTATCAAGAGCGTGACGCAGGATGCTGTGGTGGGGGGGGGGCACATGGATTTTCTTTATATGCTCAGCAGCCTTGAGAAAACTATGAGTAGTGTATGAGGAGTTATAACTTATGCTCAAACTTTATTTGATGAAACACAGAAATGTTTGATTTAATGTTAATTTAACACAGAACAAGGTTACGTCCTCATACATAACACAAACACACATAAGACAAAAACACAAGCACGTAGTTTTCAAACTAAAACGAGACCTGCAGCATTTACACAAGTCTCCGGTTCAGAGCTGGTAAAGTGTGGATGCCAGGTGTCACCGTATCGACAGTGGTGTGTTCTGGAACTGGAACATAGTGTGGACAGAGTCTCGGCCTGAGCGCGGTCACTCACCTGCACTCGGCCTCGGCGTCTGCTTTAGCTGTGGTGTACAGTCCCCTCAGCTTGGTCCTGTAGTACGGAGAAGCTGAGGAAAAAGACAGAATGCTGGAATTAGTTTGGAGTCAACAGAGACACAATTAGAAAAAGAAAATGAGGTTTGAAAACAGCAGAATATTAAGGTGTGAGGATCATGAGTCTGTGGATGGAAACAGTGAAGGGACTGACTTTTGTTTTCAGTCTGCATCCTCTCATGCGTCTTTTGAATGTTGAGTAGATTGTGTTCACTCCGGGATCTTTCCTCCTGAAAACAGAGAGTATTTGGATCTGGTTCAATTTAACTGAGGAGTCTGCGTCCAGGTGAAGACTTGACTCCTCCCTCACCTGCGTCTGTTTGATGAGCTGATGGAGCTCCGTCAGCAGCTCGGCGATCTTGGTATCAGCTGACATGTCCGAGCCTCCGAGATTCTGTCAGTCAGAGAGTTCAGTTACAACAAACATACAAACGGTTTGAGACCAGAGGATTTAAGACTGATCCACATTTCATTGAATTTTCCTTTGGAACAGTATTAAGGCCAAAATAATAAAAATCACGTGTAGAAAGTATTTTGCTCTTAGACTGGAGAGAATAAACTCATTTACAAATTTGCATCTTTTCTGTTGTTTCTGATGAACGTACTGATTCATTACTTATTGCTTAATTTATCACCTTAATATAAACTGAACCATTTTACCTGGGAACTGATTCGTAGGAGCACAAGTCAAATTGTACAAATTGTCCTTAGTGTTAAAACTGCTGAAATCCTAAATTAACTAGATAGTGTTATTTTAATATTTAAGGTGATTAAATCAAAGCTCTTCAGGTTTTTAGATTCCAGGGAAACAGATCATGTCTGAATTAACAGATTCTGAATCAAATTTGGTTTAAACTTCTCTGATCGAGATAAAAAGGTTCGTATTTTTTATTGTAGTCAGACAAATAAATTGGTATATAATGTTAGCTTCAATGCTAACTGTACATTTACACTGTAAATCAGCTGGTTTATAACGTTAGCTTCAATGCTAACTGTACATTAACACTTTACTGGTTTATAACGCTAGCCTCAATGCTAACTGTACATTTACACTGTAAATCAGCTGTATTATAACGCTAGCCTCAATGCTACCTGTACAGTTGATAAACAGGTTTATAACATTGTAGCCACTGTGCTAATCGTTAGCTGACTTAGCAGCCTAGCTAACATTCGCCTGGTAATTGTTCGCGGAGCTTTGAGCTCGAGGCTCCGCGTCGAGGATCCGCTTCGTTCAAGCTTCTTCATGTTTTCATCTGAAACGGAAGTTCAGTTTCTTACTGTGAATCTTTCTGTTTGTTTACTGACGAACTGTTAGCTGCACGGGTTAGCTCCTTCTTCTTCTTCTTCGTGTTAGCGTGGGTCCGTGAAGCAGCTCCGAGGAGACTACACCGCCCCTAGCTGGAGGAGAGTGGGACTGCAGGTTTGGTACAGAGCACGTGGAGCCACAGAAAGTTTATATACAAACAAACTGTGACTGACACGTGGTCATTTACAATCACATGACATAAAACATCACAACACAACAACATAACAACACAGCACAACATGACAACATAACAACACCACACAACAATCCATCACAACAACAAATCACAACACAACACCTCCTTATGAAGCCACATTTAAATTCACTGGAATCACACACACTCATAAATACCAACCCTAACCCTATACATGTATTAATATGTATAAACTCATATGTATCATAAACCACACAAACCTGCGGCTGCGTATCTTTAGTTGGATGTTTTCTGCAGTATAGTGAGTTGTTAAAGTCAAGTGTGTGTGTACTTGTTGCACAGGGCCTCGGTGCAGCAGCGTAGAAATGTTTGTGTGTTCTTCAGGACTTGTTGTTGTGGCCTGAACCAGACGTCATACAAACTAATGATTCACATCTGCTGCAGGTGGACACACAATCAAAACACGTGGTATACAATCAGTCACTTATTTATCACTTAGGACAGAGACGTGCAGCAACCGACACAATACAAGGTTATACAGTCTGTTTTACAGAGGGTGTGTGTGTATATGTGTGTGTGTGTGTCTGTCTGTGTCTGTCTGTGTGTGTGTGTGTGTCTGTGTGTGAACAAACAGTAATATGAAGCCATGAAGCTGACGTCTTATCTGTAACCTAGATAGGCAAGTGTACACAGAGTGTGTCACACACCTGAGACGTGTGTGTGTGTCTGTGCCAGTGTGTATGTGTCTGTGTGTGTGTCTGTGTGTGTGTGAACAGAGAGCCCACAGTGTAACAGCTCAGGTCACCTCATTTGTCTGCAAATATTAACTAAGCTGTTGAAGAGATGAAAACAGGAAGTGAGACGTTCAGAGGAAACGTCCTGAAACCAGAGCAACACAACATGAGCAACACAACTTCCTGTAACCAGAGCAACACAACATGAGCAACACAAGCTCCTGAAACCAGAGCAACACAAAATGAGCAACACAAGCTCCTGAAACCAGAGCAACACAACATGAGCAACACAAACTTCCTGTAACCAGAGCAACACAACATGAGCAACACAAACTCCTGAAACCAGAGCAACACAAAATGAGCAACACAAGCTCCTGAAACCAGAGCAACACAACATGAGCAACACAAACTCCTGAAACCAGAGCAACACAACATGAGCAACACAAACTCCTGAAACCAGAGCAACACAACATGAGCAACACAAACTCCTGAAACCAGAGCAACACAACATGAGCAACACAAACTCCTGAAACCAGAGCATCACAACATGAGCAACACAAACTCCTGAAACCAGAGCAACACAACATGAGCAACACAAACTCCTGAAACCAGAGCAACACAACATGAGCAACACAAACTCCTGAAACCAGAGCAACACAACATGAGCAACACAAACTCCTGAAACCAGAGCAACACAACATGAGCAACACAAACTCCTGAAACCAGAGCAACACAACATGAGCAACACAAACTCCTGAAACCAGAGCAACACAACATGAGCAACACAACCTCCTGAAACCAGAGCAACGTCCTTGATCCAAATACACGTTAAATAAATCTTTGTCAAAGATGATTTATGTCTACAGTTTAAATCCTCATTTTAGTGCAACTTGTGATCAAATGAACCTGGACAGGAGCTGACAGAGGGAAATATGGTGTTGAATATTAATGTCTCTTTTTAATTATGTAGATGGGAGTGAAAGATCAGAGGAGGCTTTATTTCATTAGAGGAGGTGGAAGATATGATGGCTGCGTTGATGAAGGATGAGAAGAGGAGGAGAGGTGTAGTGGAGAAGAGAAGGAGGACAAAAGGAAGAGGAGACGAGAAGAAGAGGAGTTGGAGAGGAGAAGAGGAGGAGAGGAGGAGAAAAGGAAGAGAAGAGGAGGAGAAGATGATGAGGAGGAGAAGATGAGGAGAGTCTGTGATGAAAGGATCTCTATGATCAGAGGCACCCAGGGTTAATAACATCCACAACATTTATAATAGCATGTTAGTATAGTTATTATAATACAGGAGGAGGCCACTTTACATTTTAGGGGACATTCGGCCACAGCCGGATGTCCCCTAGGCCACAAGGGGGTGCTGCTGCACAGACATTTGTATACGTAAACTCGCTTAAAGATGTTAAAAATATGAAACTTAGAATTGTATCAAAATAAAAATTTGCTCTTTGTGTTTCAATATTATTTTAGTTTCAGGTCACGAAGAGTTAACGTTTTCTAGCAAATCAAACAAACTCTTTGGACTTTTGTTCTGAGATAAGATGAGTCCAATCTTTGTTTTACAGGTGAACACATCACAAGAGTTTTAACATCAAGGAGATCAGCGACACACACACACACACACACACACACAGACACACACACACACACAGACACACAGACACACACACTCAGGTCACTGAAACAGGTCAAGTTGTGTGAAATCTGCAGCTGCTGATAAAGAAAGAAAAACAGCAGATTTGAAACGAAGGTCGAACACGAACACGAGTCATCAACTGATCCAAAGTTTCAAATACAGAAAGTCAGTGTTTAATAAATCGTGTTTGCTCATGTTTGTTATTATAAACCAGTGACACATTATTGAAGTTGTTATGTTTTTATACGACCTCACCTGAGAATGTAGAAGTCAAGATTTTACACACGTCATGTTTGTTCTGTTTAGAATAAATAATCAGCTGGAAGACATGCGTAACTGGGGCAGCCTCTTCTGGCTGAAGTTAGTATTACACCAGCAAACACCTCGAAAAGGAACCAGTAAGAATAAAGATTAGTAAATATTATCCTGGGCAGAAAGAAATAACAACTGTTTCACAGATTTAACAGACAAATTAAAACTTTAAAATATGAATTCACAGATGAATAAAAGACCCCACACACACACACACACCACCAAGACAAACAAACAAATACAACACATCAAAAACCGTTGTTTTTAAAGAAAAATAAAAGATTGGGGGGGAAAAATCCTCTCAAGGAGTCTGCTGACTTTTGGGAAAAACTGATGCAACACTTACAGCAGGAAAAGGGGAGGAGGAAAAGAGGAGAAGAGGAACATATGAGTGTTTATTAAAGGAGGAGTGAGTGTGGAGGAGGAGCAGAATGTTCCTGTTATATAAACTCAGAGAACAGAGGAGAAAATAGATCCTGTTGTTGTTCTGCTCTGAAGAAGAAGAAGAAGAAGAAGAAGAAGAAGAAGAAGAAGAAGAAGAAGAAGAAGAAGAAGAAGAAGAAGAAGAAGAAGAAGAAGAAGAAGAAACTTATTTTCATCAAACAGTGTTTTATCTCAAACAAACATGAGTCACTTGGACGTGAAGAACATGAAACCCTCCAGCTTTGAAGACGAGCATTATGATAAATATGAATATTATAATCTGACAGATAAATACTCAGGTGAGGATGCTAACCCTAATCTTTTTAATTATGTGTGTGTTGAAGAAATCGTGTGTCTAACACTGTGTGTGTCTGACACTATGTGTGTTTGTGTTGCAGAGGGCTCGGCTCGTAAAGGTCGAACCAAGAAGGAGGCCAGCGACAACACCAACAGACCGAACCCTTCAGGACACGAGAGGAAGATCGTCGAGAAGCTGCAGAACAGTGAGAAGAAAACCAAAGAGTGAACTCTGAGGTGAGGCCGTTCATCATGTGTTCACGTGTAGAGGGCAGAGAGAATCATGTGTTCACGTGTAGAGAGAATCATGTGTCCACGTGTAGAGGGCAGAGAGAATCATGTGTCCACGTGTAGAGAGAATCATGTGTTCACGTGTAGAGAGAATCATGTGTTCACGTGTAGAGAGAATCATGTGTCCACGTGTAGAGGGCAGAGAGAATCATGTGTTCACGTGTAGAGAGAATCATGTGTTCACGTGTAGAGAGAGAAATCATGTGTTCACGTGTAGAGAGAGAATCATGTGTTCACGTGTAGAGAGAATCATGTGTTCACGTGTAGAGGGCAGAGAGAATCATGTGTTCACGTGTAGAGAGAATCATGTGTCACGTGTAGAGGGCAGAGAGAATCATGTGTTCACGTGTAGAGAGAATCATGTGTCCACGTGTAGAGAGAATCGTGTTCACGTGTAGAGAGAATCATGTGTTCAGGTGTAGAGAGAATCATGTGTTCAGGTGTAGAGGGCAGAGAGAATCATGTGTTCACGTGTAGAGAGAATCATGTGTTCACGTGTAGAGAGAATCATGTGTTCACGTGTAGAGGGCAGAGAGAATCATGTGTTCACATTCATTTATTCAAAGTTTATAAACAAATATTAAAGGCAAAACTCAGCAAGTTACTTTTCCCTTGTTAATGTTTCCTTCCCCTGCACTTCCTCCACTGACCACATGTGGCGCTGAGCTGCAGAGAGAAGGGTTGATTTGTTTCAGTGATGAAGTGGATTTTATTTCCTGTTTTTTCAACAGATCATTTACTGGTTGAATCATTTTAAATGTGCAGTGCATTACATCACTTTTCTTCTTCAGGAAACTCCGCCTCTTTATCCCGGACACTGACCTCGGTTCCCTGAAGACAGAACGAGACGTGTGATTGGCTGGAGCGTGCTGTGGTCGTGAAGAGGAGCCCGCACATCCAGATGTTCCAGCTGCAGAGATCCTTTCCCCCAGGGGGCGCTGCGGCTCCTCGGCCTGAAGGGCCTGGAGAGCACTCACCTGTGGTGGCGTGCACGTGGGCCGTGCACTGTGATTGTGGTGGGGGGAGTTTGGTGATTTCAATGTGTTCATTGATTTACAAAATGTTTCCTTTCTATTAAAAACATTTGAAGTGACTTGACTTATTGTTTCCGTTCCTCTGGTTTCTCACGGGATCGAACCTGTGGTGTTTACTGATCCTGTGACAGATGTTCAACCTCAGGATTGAAACTGTTCTCTATGAATCTAAACGTGATCATGACCTGAGATCAGATGATGAAATGATCCTTCTCAGGCCTGAGGATGTGACGTGCGGGTCCACCAGCAGGGGGCAGCATGCAGAGACTCCAGCTGAGGAAAGTTTCACAGAAAGTTGATAAACGAGCTCCTGCCACGATGTGGAGTTACGTAACAAAGTGAGTCTGCAGAAAGTCAAAGGTTGTACAACTGCTGCAGTGGTTTCACACAGAACTCAAACTGCACGTTGACTTTAATAAAGTGTGGATCAGCCTCGTTCTAACATCTGGACCCAGTGGTTCCACAGCTGGATTTAAATGAGCTGCAGAGGAACCAGTGGTTCATGGATCCTCGTTCTGAAGATGATGTTCAGCTTCTCTAACAGAACCTGAAGGCTCCTGATGTTTCTCTGAAGAGTTCAGACGACATTTCTCTTATTTTACACCTGATGTAGCATCAGAATGATTCATGGACTTATAGTGTGTGTGTGTGTGTGTGTGTGTGTGGTGTGTGTGTGTGTGTGTGTGTGTGTGTGTGTGTGTGTCACATGTCTTTATTATCGATAGTTTGACTCTGAACAAAGTGTATTTGTTTGTCCGGACTTGGCTCGTGACTCGTGTTGAAGCTGCTGAGTGAATCTGCTGCTGCTCCACCAACAGGAAGCAGAAGGTGGAGCTGCAGCGGGACGCAGCAGGATCTGGATCAGGATCTGGATCAGGATCTGGATCACGATCTGGATCAGGATCTGGATCACGATCTGGATCTGATGTGGAAACAGGGATCAGGAATATTTATAGAGACGATCAAACAACATGGCAACAACAAGACGTCCTTACATAACCAGCTTCCCCATCCAACACACACACACACACACACACACACACACACACACACACACACACACACACACACACACACACACACACACACACACACACACACACACACACACCCCTCTGCATAGGAGATACCAGAGCTTTTAGAAACTCCCCTGGTTGCCTAGCAACTAGTCCTCAGGTTTGCCAAAAGAGAGCTGCCTGTTATGAGCCTGTAATATGATACTGTAAGTGTGTGTGTGTGTGATTGTGTGTGTGTGTGTGATTGTGTGTGTGTGTCAGTATCTCTTAGGACTTGTTCAGACCAGGTAGATTAGATCCGATCAGTCAGAGAGGATCTGAGGCTGCGTCCACACTGATACGTTTTCATTTTAAAACTCATCATAGTTGCTATGGTAACTCCTGGCCTCCGCACTAACCCTAGGTTTCCAGCAGAACCCTCAGAAGACCTCCTGCTGGTCCCTCACATGGACCCTGACATGTTACTGACGTGTTACAGGAGGCTGCAGGAGAAGATCCAGAACCCGTCCAGAGACACTGACTCAGACATTTGTTCTCACAGACAGAACCTGCAGAACATGTGAGGAGCATGTGAGGAGCATGTGAGGAGCATGTGAGGAGCATGTGAGGAGCATGTGAGGAGCATGTGAGGAGCATGTGAGGAGCATGTGAGGAGCATGTGAGGAGCATGTGAGGAGCATGTGAGGAACATGTGAGGAGCATGTGAGGAGCATGTGAGGAGCATGTGAGGAGCATGTGAGGAACATGTGAGGAGCATGTGAGGAACATGTGAGGAACATGTGAGGAGCATGTGAGGAGCATGTGAGGAGCATGTGAGGAGCATGTGTGTGGTTCAGTTCAAGTCTGAAAACATTTGTAAAGTTTGACCCGTTTGAACCATGAGACACAAACTAAATGAATCTGTGAGGTCAGATGATTAAGAGTCGTTGGCTCCAGTCTGTTCGTGAGATCCATGAAGAAGAGTAGAGGTTGTGAGGAGCTGAAGACAAACTGTGGAGCTCCTGACGTGTCTCCATCTTCAAACAGGAGGAAACGAGGGCGTCAACACAATCATAACAATATTCATGTTGTTGTGTCGTGGTTTTCTGTCAGATGTGTGATCGGATAAAAACATCCTGCTGCTGCCGCTCAGATCTGATACCTGTGTTTATTATTACAGTGTGTGTGTGTGTGTGTGTGTGTGTGTGTGTTGGCCCACGCTGTGTGGCAGGTTGTGTGTGAGGTGAATTTGTTACCCAGACAGCCGAACATGGACAGTAGGAACCGGGGTCAGAGGTCAGAGGTCACTACAGGCCACTTTCATAACAGACCACCTGTTATTAGCTCGAGAATATTACAAAAAGACAAACACAAACATTTCCTACATTAATAACTGATTGTGTGGTGATTGTGTGTATGTGTGCGGCAGGAAAACATAGAGATTCATCGATCACAGAGACATGAAGCAGGTTTAGAATAAGATTTACAATATTCTAACGTCACAATAACTGAAGCTGCTCTCACTGGTTTCACTGGGATTTGTTGCTCGATCTCAACACAATGAAGTCGATGACAGATGTGACTGAGTCAAGAATTAAGCTGCTCTGCTAACAGCTACGTGTGTGTCTGTGTGTCTGTGGCTGTGTGTCTGTGGCTGTGTGTCTGTGTGTCTGTGGCTGTGTGGCTGTGTGGCTGTGGCTGTGGCTGTGTGTCTGTGTGTCTGTGGCTGTGTGTCTGTGTGTCTGTGGCTGTGTGTCTGTGGCTGTGTGTCTGTGGCTGTGGGAGGAGAACTCATCTGGATTCACTGGTTCAGACACAGAAACTGAAAATACACAAAGTTACAACGAACAGAATTCAAAATGTCCACAAAGATACACAACAACGACAACATGTGTGTGAGGTTCATCTCAACATAAAGCAACAAACTAATTTATCAGAATGATGGTGTCGTAGTTGACAGATCGGCTGATACACAGACACACACACACAGGCCCAGACACACACACAGCCACAGACACAGACACAGACACAGCCACAGACACAGAAACAGACACACAGCCACAGACACACACACATATAAAATATTCACATCACATAAAAACTTGTTTGTGACAGAAACAATGAGAAAATCTGTTTTTCTGTGTCAAGAGGATTTAATGAATCTCAAAGATAAATCTGAGCAGAGTCAAACCTCAGAGGAACAATTTGACTACACAAAGACACGAGAAGGGACGGACACCAGAGTCAAATATAATGAGTCTCAAAGGGAGCTCACATCGAGGTGGACGAGGTGTCTCACGAGGACCTGGACGCCAACGAGGCCGCCACCCCCCCGCCGTCATGTGACCACACAGACACACAGACTCCTGCACACACCAGTTACACTCAAGACCTCATCAATACAATACAATACACACTGTGTGTGTTTAAATGAGGTTCATTCACATAGTATCAGCTGTTTGATTTTACAAACAGGACCTGCTCAGTGACATCAGCAGCTCCAGCTGCTCAGTGAAGGCTTCAGATGCTTCAGAACGTCTGACAGAGTAAAAACAGTTTAATCAACTTGAAACTTCCAGAAGCTTCATGAAGTGAAGATTGAAAACTTTGCAGCAACAACCAACATTTGGTTCGACAGTGATCAGTTAAGCTTGTGACCAAATCTCAGTTCAAACAAACCCACCAGGACAGAATCAATCATCAGATTCACCAACAGGAAGCTGGAGAAACTGGAGATTAAACAGAAATGACTCAGATTTACTTTGGAAGTTTTCATCATTCTCATGTGAACACAGGATTTAGAGGAAAAAAAGTCTCCGATTTTAGCAGCTTTGTTGTGACTTCCATTCATCTGTTTATAAATATATATATATATATATATATATAATATATATATTTATACATATGTAGAGGTGTGAATGTGTCACTGAGAGGTTTCGTCTGGATCCAAAAAGTTTCAGAAAACGAGAGCAAACGGACCAAAGGACGCAGACAGAAGGTTCCTGTCGGGGTTCTGCAGAGGAAATATTCATAGATGATTCTGTTGATAACACTTTGGTGATAAGTCTTCATGTTGAATTAAAGACATACTGTTATGATTGTGATCATCACGGCTCGGCAGGTCAGTCTCATGTGACACTCGAGATCAGAGAGAGAGAGAGAGGCGAGAAGAAGGATGGACGAGAAATGGAAAAAAACAATCTCAGGGTTCCCTCGTCCATTTGGCATGCATGGGTGGAGAGAGAGGAGAGTGTGTGTGGGTGGAAGAGATGCAGAGAGGAAGAGGAGGATGAAGGATGAAGGATGTAGATGTCCCCC
Source organism: Pseudopleuronectes americanus (assembly GCA_038501795.1). Lineage (NCBI taxonomy): Eukaryota > Metazoa > Chordata > Actinopteri > Pleuronectiformes > Pleuronectidae > Pseudopleuronectes > Pseudopleuronectes americanus. The sequence goes on along the minus strand of JBAMIH010000027.1, from coordinate 318,434 downwards.
CAGGAGTCCGACCACAGGAGTTAAGAAAAGAAAGAGGAGAACAAAAGGTTGAGGAGGTTGTGGAGATGATGAAGAAGAAGAAGAAGAGGGGGAGAAAACGGGGAGAAACGGAGGGATGGAGCTCATCTACATCCTTTCCTGGAAGGGAGGAGTAAAAAGAGAAAACACTGCAGCCCTGGACGTGTGTGTGCAACTGTACATGTGTGTTGGACACACACGTGTATCATTAGACATCATTAACCACAAATTATACAGAGAGAGAGAAAGACAGATGCTGCAATCTGAGTAGAGAGAGAGAGAGAGAGAGAGAGAGAGAGAGAGAGAGAGAGAGATGCTGCAATCTGAGGGGGGGGGTAGAGAGAGAGAGAGAGAGAGAGAGAGAGAGAGAGAGATGCTGCAATCTGAGAGAGAGAGAGAGAGAGAGAGAGATGCTGCAATCTGAGAGGGGAGGAGAGAGAGAGAGAGAGAGATGAGAGAGAGAGAGATGAGAATCTGAGAGAGGGAGAGAGAGAGAGAGAGATGAGATTGAGAGAGAGAGAGAGAGAGCTAATCTAATACATGTGTAGTGTGATTAAAGGACGAGCTTCATCCCTGTTGACACTTCAGATGAATGTGCGTCTCAGTGAAAGGATATTAAACACTGAAAAAAAAGGAAATGAGGGATGAGAACGAGTTAAAGAGTTAAACCAGCATCTCTCTCTCTCTCTCTCTCTCTCTCTCTCTCCCTCCCTCTCCCCTCCCTCTCTCCCTCCCTCCACCACTCGGCTGCTCACTCCCTCTCTCCCCACCTGTTAGTGCGGACCCCTCATGCTCTGACATCCACTTGTTTGTGTTGGAATCTCCTGCACTCACACAACCTGAGGTAAGAAACACACCTCGGATCCTTTATGTGTCTTCTTGTTTTCTTTATTCACCTCATTCTCTCTCTCTCTCTCTCTCTCTCTCTCTCTCTCTCTCTCTCTCTCTCTCCTCCTCCTCCTCTCCTCTCTCCTTCTCTCTCTCTCTCTCTCTCTCTCTCTCTCTCTGTTTCTCGTCTCTCTCTGCATCTCTCATCTTTCCATTTATTTTTTAAAAATGTTTGCCACTTTTCAGTGGTGGATTATAATAATCCTAATAATCCTAGTGATGGTGATAATAAACTCTAAATCTTAATGAAAACTCAAAGTGCTTTATTGGAAAAGGTTATTACAACAAAATAAAATAAGATATAACTGTAAACTCTCTTTTTAGGACATCTTCTTCAAAAGTTCAGCTCTTGTAATTTAATCCTAAATATTTATAATTTGAATAGTTGTTTCTCTCAGTTACTGTGAAGTTTAAATGAACCTGTTGTTACATATATACATGAGACCATCTTTCAAAATATCACGTCTTCTATCTTGATTTAGTCTCAAAATACTCTTTAGCTTTAAAACGATTTAAATGTGAGAAAATAAAACCCTTTGTAATCTATTAATGGCGAATAAAGAAAATATGACTCTGAATGATTTGAATAAAAGTCTTGGATGTAGTACAGGTCATAAATGATCCTCCTCCATGTTAGTAGATGGGACATGGTCCAAACTGACAAATCAAAGTAAACGTTAAATAAATGTTTGTAAAGATGTTTCTGTCGTTCAGCTCGTTCTCATCTCACAGATTTTTTGTTATTTGAAGATATAAAAACAGGCTGAGACGTGATGATTGACAGCTGAGACTGACTCCTGATTGGTCAGTCTGAATCTCTGTCCAATTAAATAAATCCCTTTTTAGACCTTAAATCACCTTTTAGTTAAATTTACAAAGCTAATTATTTAATCAACAACTAAACAACAGAAATATGAACTGTAAAAATACAACCAGGCTCAAATCAAAAGAACTCCAGGAGTATTCAATGTTTTTCAATCACCATTTGTTGGTTTGACATTCGCCCAGTGGGGGGTCTGAGCCCCGTGCCAGTTAGCATTAGAAAGACTGACGTGTGCAGTTCTGACTCAGATCCGGGCGTGTGGAATCGAACTGGAGCCACAGTGAAGACAGAGGAAGTGACCTGCTCGACCTGGATTTATTAATACTGTGATGAGATCAGGGACGGTCTGGAGAACGAGGATCTGTTGTCTCAGATCCTGGACTCGGCGTTAAGAAGTTCAATAGATTTACTGAATATACAAATCAGGACTTTTACTTGATCCAGGATGAGAACAGTTCTTCAGCTGCTCTGTCAGTGAACCTGAGTTAATCCACAGCAGAGGGATTACTCTTCATCCTCTTCAGTCACGTTTCACTTTCACCACCATCGATCAACACCAGACATATTTAATCCCTTCACTTCTCCCTCTGACCTCGAGCAGCAGGTTGATGTGATTCTAACCTGAGCATCACGCTGTGAAGCTTCTCTCACGACTCACTCTGTCTTTTTCAAACCAGAATTTATCTGCTGCAGAGAACATTCTCTCTGCTTCTCTCTGGGATTTGAAAACCTCCCGTCCCCCAAACATCCCATTATAATTCATACCCAGCAGCAGCTGCATATGAATCGATACCGCCTCAGCTCCGGCTTGTTTCTGGTGGTTCTGAGGAAACGTTGCTGTAGCAGAGAAGAGGAGGAAAAAAGCATTTCATGGAATTTGCACCTTTGCTGAAGAGAAAATCATCAGAGACATTTGTTGACTCATGACTTTAAAAAGTGTGCACCTCTCTGCGGCTGTGTGGAGGTTTCCAGCCTCTTCAGCCTCTTCAGGCTCCAGGGTTTCAGTGTTTCAGTGTTTCAGGGTTTCAGGGTTTCAGTGTTTCAGGGTTTCAGGGTTTCAGGGTTTCAGTGTTTCAGGGTTTCAGGGTTTCAGGGTTTCAGGGTTTCAGGGTTTCAGGGTTTCAGGGTTTCAGGGTTTTAGGGTTTCAGTGTTTCAGGGTTTCAGGGTTTCAGGGTTTCAGGGTTTCAGTGTTTCAGGGTTTTAGGGTTTCAGGGTTTCAGGGTTTTAGGGTTTCAGGGTTTCAGGGTTTCAGGGTTTTAGGGTTTCAGGGTTTCAGTGTTTCAGTGTTTCAGTGTTTCAGTGTTTCAGGGTTTCAGTGTTTCAGTGTTTCAGGGTTTCAGTGTTTCAGTGTTTCAGTGTTTCAGGGTTTTAGGGTTTCAGGGTTTTAGGGTTTCAGGGTTTCAGTTCTTTCAGTGTTTCAGTGTTTCAGGGTTTCAGGGTTTCAGGGTTTCAGGGTTTTAGGGTTTCAGTGTTTCAGTGTTTCAGTGTTTCAGTGTTTCAGTGTTTCAGGGTTTCAGTGTTTCAGTGTTTCAGTGTTTCAGTGTTTCAGGGTTTCAGGGTTTCAGGGTTTCAGTGTTTCAGTGTTTCAGGGTTTTAGGGTTTCAGGGTTTTAGGGTTTCAGGGTTTCAGTTCTTTCAGTGTTTCAGTGTTTCAGGGTTTCAGGGTTTCAGGGTTTCAGGGTTTTAGGGTTTTAGGGTTTCAGGGTTTCAGGGTTTCAGGGTTTCAGTGGTTCAGTGGTTCAGTGGTTCAGTGTTTCAGGGTTTCAGGGTTTCAGGGTTTCAGGGTTTTAGGGTTTCAGGGTTTCAGGATCAGTTTCCATCAGGCCTGCAGCAGCAGCTGCTGAACACACACCAGCAATTAGCTGCTCAGTGTGTGTCTGTCACACACAGCTACACTTACTCATGGATTTATATTAACTTCTCAGCTGCTTGATTTATTCACCTTTTACACATCTGGTGCATTTATTTTCTATTTTGTAGTAGTCATTGAGTTTGAATGGAGAACATGACTGACTGAGTCTGAAGGTCTGAAACAAACAAGGTGTGACAGAGTCCTGAGATCCTGAGGTGGAGACAAACATCATGTGGATCTGGAGAGAGAAGCTGGTTCCTCTTCTCTCACTGCTCAGGAACTCACCAGCTGTTTAGAGACTGAAAAACCTGAACATAACTCATTGAGCTTTTAACTTTGAGGAGCTCTGTGTTTCCTCACCTGTCCGTCAGACATCCTCCACTGTGTGGGAGGGAGTGGGGGGGGCAGGCAGCAGAGAGGGGGATGGAAGAGGGGGGGGCGTCAGCAGGTGAGAGGGGAGAGAGGGAGAGGATCACTCAATGAGTCCTGATTAGCATACCACTCCCCCTCAGCTTAACTCTCCACTGCAGAGTTTCACCAGTAATCCCAGTGTGACTGAATCTCAGCCACTGGGCGAGCAGCAGACTCACTTTCAAGTGGGAGAATGTTTCTGCTGATAAACGTTGCTTCTCTGAATTAAAGATGAGGAGCAGTCGGCGGATGTGCTAGATGTGCCTGAAACCTGCCTTCTGTGTGCTGACCAGCAGGGGGCGACTCCACTGGTAGTCTCTATAGAAAGTGAATCTACTTTTCTTCAAACAGCTGATGTTCATTTAGTGATTTATGTTAATTTAGAGTCAAACAGACCATAAAGCACCAGATGTGTTGATACCACAGTGTGATTGACAGCTGGTACTGTCCAATGGGTGCAGGGGACAGGTTAGGTGGGCGTGTCCTCCAGCTCTCAGTCCAGGCTCGTTCAGAAAGTAGAACGATCTCTTTCCACTCGCTAACACTCGATTCTCTGAGTTGTTCTCATGGTCATGTGACACGAGTCAGTGACTCAGCAAGAGGCAGGAGGAAGGTCTCTGTCCGTCTCTTTGTCTCTGTCCGTCTCTTTGTCTCTTCGTCTCTTCGTCTCTTCGTCTCTGTTCATCCCTTAAAGATTCATGACTGCACCTACCTGCTAACCAATCATCCAGAATCACTGGACATCTCACATGAGCAAATTAAATCTGTTTCATTACTTTGTAAAACACATTTTCTGAGGTTTACCAACAATGAGGAGATCAAGAATTAAATGTTAGTGATGAAACACTATTATAATTCCATGCAGGGATTCAGCATGTATAAAACGTTCCTATAACTACATTCATGGTCTGATGATACCTGGAACCAGTCGCGGCCCCAGTCAGGGTGGTTGCTCAGACCAGTCTGGACGGTGGTGCTGCCTTGAAGCTGTGGTGGTGCCACCTCCATGCTCCAACTGCTCCAAATGCTCCATCGTTCATTTACCTTGAGGCTCCGCTGGACTCATAAGAATCAGCACAAACCTCTGAGGGAAGAATCCAGCAAATAGAGAGAAGATGCACATGTTCTGTTAAACCGGGTGGAGCACAAGTCCTCACGTCCTGCAGGTCGAGCAAAGGAAAGAAACTCCAAAGGAAAGGGACTGAGAAGGGGCGGACTCTCCTCACTCTGTCACACTTTCATCTCAGATACCAGTTCCTGCCTCAGCCTCATTAAAGACGACCCGCAGAGCGAAGAGTCGCTCACTGAATATATTTCATCCAACATCAGGTTCTCCCACTGTTTCATTTCTCCGCTCTCCCCATGTGTCCTCTGGTTCCAGGTCCTCAGATGGAAGATCAGGGGACAAGCTAACGAGGAGTCTTCAACACTTCAAAACACTTTTCAGATGGAATGTTCATGTGGTGCTGGAATAATCGTCAAAGCACGTCGGTGGAATGTTTTGAGCAGTTTTCTGATGTCCTCGTTATCAACCCATGGATTTTACAATCAGCTCTAAATAGAAGCTTCTGATGTGAACGTGTCAAATGTTAAACGTTTGTTCATCTCTCACAAAGCTCTGTTATGTTTTAATCTATAACCTGAATGTTAAAATCATTTTTCTGCCCGTCACACCTTCCACTGCTCAGCTCTTGGTTATCATGTAAATCTCATAAAGACAAAGTGTCAACTTTGTAAAGACATTTGGTTTACGACGTCGGAGAATAAACGAGTGTCAGGCTCGAGGTGAACTGTTCAGGATCAGTGATTATTAACCCACTGATCACCAGTGTGTTAGGAAGTGTAGAGAATCTGTCTGGTTCGTACAACGTGTTTGATCTGAGAAGCTTATCAAGCGGCTGCTGTTCTTCTTCCTGTTGATTCCAATCAGCTGCAGGCGACTTCTGATTTGATATATTTATAAGTTGATTTTAGTTTCGGATGATAACGTTGTTTCTATGAAAGTGCCCGAGGCTTTGAGCTGAGAGACCTGAGACCAGTGGAGCTTCTAGACTTCCAGTTCAGGAGCGTGGGCAGGAGCACGTCTTCAGGGAGTCGCCTCTTCACGCTCCGCTGCCTCTTCTGGGATTTATCTTCACAGCTTCACTGGTTATTGGAGACGTCACTCACCTTCTCTTCCTGTTCCTCAAACACGTTCAATTTATTTCCTCTTTTCATGTCAGGCTCATCAGCTGGTCTGAGATTAAACTGGGATTCATTCTTCATTTGTCCCCTGAGCGTCTGTCCCTCCGTCCTGCTCCTCCAGGACGTCTGCTCCTTGTGACGTCTCCTGCTTCAGAGTTCACCTCCTGTTCTTCACTGGGACCTAAACCAACGTGAAAAGAGAGTTAGATTAGAACAAGTGACGGGAAATGAGGCTGAAATAATAAATACAAGTGAAACTAAACTGATAATTTACCATTAACTAAACTGACCGAACACTAAAGTAAAGCTCAAGTCTTTAGTGTTGTCTTCCTGTGCTGATGAAGGTCAGGTGATGCCAGGTGATGTGGTCAGAAGCTCCAGAACCTGAATGGACCTGTTCTTCTTTCAGACTCTATGACGGTGCGGAGAGGAAAGAAGCTCAGCATCTCCATCCAGGAACACATGGCCATAGACGTCTGCCCCGGACCAATCAGACCCATCCAGCAGATCTCCGCCTACTTCCCCCGCCTCTCTCCCACCTCCCCCAACCCCACCTCCCCCAACCCTGCCTCGTTCCCCATCCCCGCCTCCTCCCCCCGGGCCCTCAGCCCCGGGGCCTCCAGGATGGGGGGGGCCCCACCTCCTGTCCCCTCTGCTGGCCCACGGTCGGCCCGGAGGCGGCGGCTCCTTGTCTCTGACCAGCAGCGTGGACACGTCGGTGGAGATCCACAGCTCCGACAGCGACGACTGCAGTGAGCCTCCTCTGTGTGTGTGTGTGTGTGTGTGTGTGTGTGTGTGTGTATGTGTGTGTCCGAAAGCTTCTTCGTCTTCTTGCATTTCACACATCGTTATTGTCTTTTCATCACCACTCAATTAGTTTGTTGCACGTTGATGTGTTTACAGATTCAGTTCTGGTCCAGATATGATCTCCTTCCACTTACTGCTGAACACACAAGGACGTTGATCCACGTAGGCCAGTGACACTGGGGATAATTCAGCTCCTCTCAGGTTCCTGATATGTTCCTAACATGTTCCTAACATGTTCCTCACAGGTTCCTCACATCTTCCTCACAGGCTCCTCACATGTTCCTCACATGTTCTGCAGGTTCTGTCTGTGAGAACAAATGTCAAACAGCAGGACAATGTGTGGAAGCTTCTCAGAGAGCGAGTGCACGTGTGGATGAGGTTTCTAACACATGACGTGAAGCTGGAAGATCACAAACATCTCAGGATGAAGAAGAGGAGCAGGACACGTAGAAGACGAAGACGTCCACTTGGAAACACGAGGAGATTCCAGATCTTCTGGTGATGAGGGCCGACCCCGGTGTGGACGAGCTGGAAACAACAACACTGATCTTTCCACAGCAGAGTTTATACGTCATGTCCCGCCTCCTGCTGCTCTACAGGCTCCGCCCCTGCTGCTCTACAGGCTCCGCCTCCTGCTGCTCTACAGGCTCCGCCCTTCGCCTGGATCTTCCCACATGTTCCTGTTTGAACGCGTCAGACCCGACAACCTGCTGCTGCTTCACAAACACCAACTACACAACATGTCTCCAGAGTTTATGTCTGAAAGCAGTTTGAGAAACACTCACCTCCACCAGGGGGACGAACTGGACGTGTTGGACCTGAGCTTCAGAGACGTGATGTTTCACGTGATGAGTTCTCTCAGGGGAGAAGACGAACAGGAAACAGAACTCATTCTTCACTTCAGTGATTCAATGAGAATAAATAGTGATGAATGACTGAGCTCTGGTCTCAGGACTCGTTCACACCTGGTTTGTTTTCGGACCTTCAGACTCTGAACCTAAATATCAGGTGTGAAATCTCCTCAGACCAACACAGGAACTCTTCTAAAGGATCGTCAGCATCTGTCTCCTCCACCTGCAGAGACACAATCCACAGACTCACTCACTGCAAGTGGGCGGAGTTATAAAGTAAAAGCATCACAAAAAACTGCATTAAACACGTGAGTCCAAACTGCAGTAAGCTTTATTTTGAAGATCTACATTTTGTGTTGAGGAGCAAAACATCTGCTCATCACTTATCATCATCAGTAATCTGTTACTTTGTCAAAAGTTACTTCAACAGCCTCGGCTACACAACAGGATAAACCTGTATCTATACAACTTCAGTCCCTATGAATCATACACACTGTACAGTCCCTCTAACCAGTATGTTTTGTGTGTCACTTGTATGAAAATGTTTGTACATTGTGTGTGTTTGTGTGTAAGAGGATTCAGTGTGTTGTTGAGTTGTGTTCAGGTTCCTGTGGCTGGTGCGGCTCTGTCCTAGTGTGTCGGTGTCATTTCTCTGTCCTCTGATGCAACAGTTGTAACACTTTTTTCTGTGTGTGTTACCATGATTGTGTGTCTGCTCTGTGCAGCTGCTCTGGGGACTCTGGAGTTCGAGCTGAGATACGAGCGGAGCTCCAGCGAGCTGCACTGCACGGTGCTGCGAGCCAAGGTAGGAACACACGTTCGATTCCCGAGAGACCACCACACACACTCATCAAGGGACGTCTCCACACATGAGGCTGTGTGTGAGGCTGTGTGTGAGGTTGTGTGTTAGTGTGTATGAGTCTGTGTGTGAAGTTGTGTGACTGTGTGGTTGTGTTTCCTCGGATTCACAAATGAAGCAGTGAGTAAATTGCTTTGTTCAAATATCGAAGTTGTTGAACTAAATCCAGGATTAATTTCTGCTGACGAGGTCATGTGATCTTTAGTGAGGACCAATCATCTTCTTCTGTCGGAGTCTCTAACGATACCAAACGTTCAATCAAAGACATGAGATGAAATGATAACTGAAGAGTAACGAGTGAATCTGATGTGAGGTCCGAGTGACGTCTGTTTCTCCTCAGGGTCTGAAGTCGATGGACTTCAACGGGCTGTCGGACCCGTACGTCAAACTGCACCTGCTGCCCGGCGCCTGCAAGGTGACACTCATCTCTAACATCTGATTCAAGTCTGTACTCTGGTTGTTATCCAAGGAAATGATTACGTAATAACAAGAAGGTTTCAGTATGGAAGGACACAGACACGTGTATGAATATATACTAATAAACATATAAGTCATATACGTATATATAAATATCTTTGAGTTAACGTGCAACAGTTTGTTCTGTCAGTTCAGATTCAGAAGGTTTCAGGTTCCATTTTAAATCTATGAAATTAAATCTGTGACACGTGGAAGAAATGAAATAAATGAAATAAGAGCAGCGGTGACTGAACTGTCTGTGATCGAGCTGCTGCAACTGTTCATTAGAAACTATTTACTTTATGTGTCTGTGTGTGTGTATATGTGTGTGTGTCTGTGTGTGTGTATATGTGTGTGTGTGTCTGTGTGTGTGTGTGTGTGTGTGTGTGTGTGTGTGTGTGTGTGTGTGTCTCCTTCAGGCCAATAAGCTGAAGACAAAGACGATCCGTAACTGTTTGAATCCCGTGTGGAATGAAACTCTCACATACGTCGGGATCACGGAGGAGGACATGCACAGAAAGACGCTCAGGTGACGCTCACAGATCGTAAATAACGATGTGACAGCTCCACTAAAGAGTTAGCCCCCTGGTGGCTGACCTCAGTATAGGTCATAAACCTTGCCTCTTCCCTGTTAGCAGATGGGACATGGACAAAACAAAAATTCAAAGGGCATCTTAAATCCCAAAGGTCCTTGAACACACCATGGCCTCTCTCCTCAGGCTCAGAGACACGTGTCAGGTCATCAGAAGATTGGAGGTTGTGGGTTAAAATCCTCAGAGTGTTGAAATGAACTCAGAGAAGCAGGATTCTGGGTTTTAAAGGTGAAAGATGTTGAGAATGATCGGGTCTTGTTCTGTGCTACGGTATGAATGTGTTACACAGGAGCTCATTTCAGCCTGATTACACTCACTGCCATTAATCAGGAGCAGGGACACGTTGACATTCAGATGTGAAGCTCAGCTGCCATCTTACATTCATTTACCATCAGGACTGAGACCTGCAGAGTGAGAAGCATCGAGCTGGATTGAGACCCGGAGTCAGGAGGTGAAGCAGAACGAGCTGTACGATGATCGGAGAGAGTACAGCTCCGTGTGTTCCCACAGTTTAGAGATGTGACGGCACAGGGGGCGGGGACCAGGGGGCGGGACCAGGGGGGTGGGGACCAGGGGGGTGGGCAACCAGGGGGCGGGACCAGGGGGGCGGGACCAGGGGGCGGCGGCGACCAGAGGATCACGTCCATCATTAGAAGAAGAGTGAAGTAACTGAGCGGGAAACTGAGATCACTGCCATCTAGTGTCAATGACGTCGTCTGCAGTCAGGGGAGGAGCCATGTTATCAAGATCCCGCCCCAAACACGTGCTTGACCAATCCTGAGTCAGTCTCATCTGTCAATCATGACGCCTCACCCAGTTTTTTTAATCATCAAATAACAAATGAAAACCAAATGGATCAGAGCACTTGAACCACGTCCTGAACAATGTTCTTTATAGAAACTGATGATTTGGTCCATTGAAGGGTCAGTTCAAGGTCAAAGGTCATGTCTCCTGTCTGTCCTCAGGTTGTCTGTGTGTGACGAGGACAAGTTGACTCACAACGAGCTGATCGGCGAATCGCGGGTTCCTCTGAAACGTGTGAAACCAGAACAGACCAAACATTTCCACACCTGCCTGGAGCATCCGCCCCCAGTAACACACACACACACACGCACACACACACACACACACACACACACACACACACACACACACACACACACACACACACAAATGTTTTAATCCAAACATAAAAGAACGTCCACACAAAGAGGGACAAAGAGACGTCTCTTCTGTTTGACTGTGTCTCTCTTCTTCTGCTCAGATGCCGTCGCCCACGGCGATGGGCGAGGCCCTTCGGGGGATCTCCTGCTACCTGAGAGAGGTGAGTGTGTCTGTGAGGTTGTGTGTCTGTGATGCTTCACCTTCTGGGTCGTAACATTTACATGTGAAGAAGCAAAAGCTCAGGTTTGAAACAACTGGCCCAACTTCCTGAGGAAATGAAGCTAGAATATCTCGCATACGAACGCTGCCCCCTTGTGGTGATGAGGTCATTTGCAGTCAGAGGCTGTAGTATTGACCCTGGAGTGGAACAGTGGTCCAAACCAGATATTCTCTCGACCAATCAGGAGTCAGATGTCCTCAGCCTGTCAAACCAAACTGATCAGAAACACTGAGTTTTCATCAGTGAGAGAAGAACGACCTGAAGTGACAGAAACCATGGAGGAGGTTTATGAGCTATATGGCACCAGCCACCAGGGGGCGCTGTAGATGATTTGGCTTCAGAACCACAGACTTCTACTAGACTTGTCTTTAAACCTCATCTGGATCACAGGGGCCCCCCTCGGAGTCGGCTGCTGTGACATTGCGCCCGTCCCTTGGTTTCCACGCTCCCTCTCTGAATTATTTCCCCGTCATGGGATTTTGCACAGATATAAAATCACATTAGCTTTCAGCTGTGCCTGGGAAACTGTGCTTATTGACCTTCGCTGGTTAAAATGCAGCTGGAGAGAAGGTGAGCCCAGTTTGAACCAGTTCACCCAGATCCTGCAGGTTCACGTCTGTCCTCATCAATCTGAGTTCTGAGGATGTGAAGACAACCTCTCAAAATGTTCTTCATGGAACAGCTTGTATTTGACGTCTGGATATATTAAATTGATTTTTGGCAGAGGGAGATGAACACAGGCGATGGCAGTAGTGCACCTTGACGTTGGTTGCCACCCGTTAATAAACCAAACAAAGAAGAAGAAGAGTTATTAACCGTCATGAACCTTTAAGAAACAAAAAAACACTTATTGTAATGCTGGATAAGAATAAAGCACAAACACTCTAATAACTGAGCTGTAACCAGTTTCTATAAATACAGATGCTGGTGTCTGGCTTCAGTACAGGTCATAAACCTCCTCCTCCATGTTAGTAGACGGGACATGGACCAAACAAAACTAAATAGAAGTTAATTAAATGTTTGTCACAGATGTTTCTCTCATTTCAGGTCTTATCTCACTGATGTTTGTTTCTGTTATTGATGATAAAAAACGAGTTGAGATGAATGACAGCTGACACTGACTTGTGATTGGTCGAGAGTGTGTGGGCGGGACCTCGACCCCGAGGAGACTCAGTGTTTCCTCTTCACCACAGAACACAGCAAATCATGTCTAATGCACAAGATGGCAGCGTTGGTATCAAACATATTTGAGTTCATTTCGTGAGAGTGGGAGGAAGTGAAGATACGTCACTATACAGTCTATGGTTTATTTTATAAAACACATCATTCAGTACGAGCTGCAAGTGAAGAGTAAAAAGACAAAGATACAGCCGACACATCAAAGCAGGCGCCGGGTCGACGACAGATACACGAGAGAAAGCCTCAAAAGAGCAGAGAGTGACAGCTGCAGGAGAACGAGTGTGAGCGAGCGACAGCTGAGGAGCTTGAACCCTCGACGAGTCCAGACGCTCTGCAGGGAACACAGAGCCACAGGGACCAGGACAACAACCTGCTGAGCTCTCAGCTCCTCTCGGGGGCTGGAGTCACGACGCTGAGCTTCCTTCAGGCTGCACCACTTCAATGTGAAAGCTTCAGAAGACTCAGCAAGACAGGAAGTCCACGCACGAGTCAGAGAGAAGCTCAGGAAACACATCAATCAAAATGATTCAGGCAAAACGATGAAGCTTCAGTGAATCTGAGAGAAAGTCGACTCAGACAGTTCAGCAGCAGATCCGTCAGGCGGCAGCAGACCAGAGAACGAGAGAGGAACGAGAGAGGAACGAGAGAGGAACGAGAGAGGAACGAGAGAGGAACGAGAGAGGAACGAGGGAGGAACGAGAGGAACGAGAGAGGAACGAGAGCATGTGGCTGCTCGGAGCTGAAGGATCTTTCAGATGCTTGGAGCTGACGGCTCTGTGGTGGAGCTTCGACTGAACCAGTGACCGACAACATCAGTCACGACAAAACATCACACAGACAAACTGCAGCTTCATTTCCCATCATGCAAATGATCAGACCAGTCCCATCGCTCATGTAGCAGCTGACACATGCATCTGGATCCCCCCCTCCAGTCATTCCCAGGTTTAAACAGACGTTATCAACAGTCACAGACTAAAAGGCCTCTGGAGGCAAATGAATATACCCCCCTCCACCACCAGGGGGCAAGGGCGAATAAACATGATGTTACAGAGTCAGGTCCCTCTGGATCGTGGTCGGCTGATATCACATCAGAAGAACCCGTTCATCTTTATGAACGTTGTGAAAACAATCTGGATCACCTGCTTATGTAATCAGAATCTTTGACAACAGTTACTATGTGTCATTATAAACATGTGACACATGGGGGGGGAACCAAGACGATTCCCTGTGGAAGGTTTCCCAGGTGCAGGTCCCTGTGTTGAGTCGCTCTGCTGGTTCCAGTCTCCACAGCTCGATGATCTCCTCCTGACGGACACAACCAGGCTCATATCTGTGTCAAAGAGAATTCACTTATTATCTCGTGGTTCACATTTGGTTGAGCTGCATTAAACTGAATGAGGAATATAATGATGCAGAGGCGGAGGAGAGGAGAGGAACCTATTATCTGAATTAGTCCTACATACACGCTCTCTCTTTTCCAGTGAATTAAACCATTATGAGATGAAACCACTTCTCTGAGTCTCTGAGCTGCAGGTTGGTTCCATCTCTCTGACCCGAGGGATTTGACTCATTACTCCGTCTCTTCCATTTACTAAACTACAACTCAGCTCGTCCACTGAGACCCCCGATGTGCTGGGGCCTTGATCCCGTCCAGTGGAGGATTGGTAGTAAATATATTCAGCTCTGTGTCTAGCATCATTTTTCACTGTGAAATATTTCATATCTTATAATGGGTGAGAAATCAAAGTCTTGTCCCAGTTGCTGCTGTGGAGATACAACCTGTGTCTCAGTGGTCTCATGTATATTCTACTGGAACCAGTGAGGTTTGATCCAGTGGAGTGAAATAATTCCACCTTAAATCCCAGTAGAGTCTCTACTGGGATTTAAGGTCTTGAGGCTCAGACTGAATCTCCTGCATCGTTTTGGATCATACCTGTCACTATGATTATAAACCTCAGAGTTCTACTGAATAATGAATTATATAATAACTTGACTATATGAAGAAAATATAACAAATCCCAAAATATAACAAATCCCAAACCAGAAAATAATAAACCAGAACTATAGCAGTGTACGTTATTGGTCTTAAATCAGGTCCTGGGACGAGCTGGTCAGGACTTGGGATTTGTTGGTGTTGACCCGTGTGTCTGCATCCATTACAGACAGCGAGTTGTCCCTGGTGGAGACATGTCTCATCAGCTGGTTGGACACCTGGACGTCCAGTTAGACAGTTTGGAGCTCGTGGGGGTGTGGTACATCTGCATAGGGACAAACAGCAGCGTGGGGACAAACAGAAGCGTGGGGACATAGAGCAGCAGCGTGGGGACATAGAGCAGCGTGGGGACATAGAGCAGCGTGGGGACAAACAGCAGCGTGGGGACATAGAGCAGCAGCGTGGGGACATAGAGCAGCGTGGGGACATAGAGCAGCAGCGTGGGGACATAGAGCAGCAGCGTGGGGACATAGAGCAGCGTGGGGACATAGAGCAGCGTGGGGACATAGAGCAGCAGCGTGGGGACATAGAGCAGCAGGTGGGGACAAACAGCAGCGTGGGGACATAGAGCAGCAGCGTGGGGACATAGAGCAGCGTGGGGGACATAGAGCAGCGTGGGGACATAGAGCAGCAGCGTGGGGACATAGAGCAGCGTGGGGACGAAGCCGTCTTGACTCAAGTGATGAGTTTTGTTTTATTATAAATCTTTGGCTGGTTTTCTGCTCTGTGCTTTTTTTAGCACCAATTATACAAACTGGTGGAGGCACAAAATTCTCATTAGCGGCTTTGGTCCATAATGTCTTTATTTATTGTGCATTGCAATTTATTCTGATTCACATTGAATGTGTCTGTTGTTGCTGTGAATGTGGAAGAGGTGGAAGAACAACCTCACATATTGAAGGGCACCGTTTTATATTAAGGTTTTTATAGCTCATTTCTATATCAGCAGATTATGGATGTGTTTTTAAGGAAAGATAAAATACTTGAAGTCGATTTTGTTTGATTATGTGATGATGTGATTCATTTATGCTGCTTTTCTTCTTCGCGATTATTGGTCTTCAGCCAAATCTTTTCCATAACCAGAAAAAAATAAACACGACAGATTCTGACCTAATTCAATCATATTACATAAACACTATGGTTCGGTTCTGTGAACGCTGGTTGATCTGATCTTTGTAACCATCAATTCTTCTCTGGTTACTTTAATCAAAACTCAGACGATAGAGTTCCAGATGAATCAAACAGCCAGCGACTCAGAGAGCAGCTGACCGTAGAGCAGCTGATCGTAGAGCAGCCACTGCAGAGACTGGGGTTTCCTCAGGAGGTGGTGGAGACCAAACAGGGATCAAACGGGTTGATCACAGGTCCTCCAGCAGCAGGTCTGATGAAGTGAGGATCGGAGGGAGAATCCACAGCTGAAGGTTTATTTCACTTTTTAAATGTTGCTGAGCTGAAGTCTTATTTAGCTCAGGTCTCATCTCCAAAGCTCCTCTCCCACCAAGTGCAGCAGGCGGGAGAGAAATCCAGCCGAGCAGGCTGACGCCCTCCAAAGGTCATCGACCTTCATCTGACCTTTATTGTGAAGGAGAGTGGGAAGCAGGAGCTGAATACCGACTGAGTTTAGAAACAACAGAGTGGGAGTGAAGGTGAATTAGGTGAAGGTTCCCTCTGCTGACCACCAACATCCAATCAGATACCTGCACTTTCTACCAGCACCACCAGGGGCTCTCCTCTGAGGGAGAACGTTTCGGGATGAATCTAAATTGAGAAGCTCGTCTGCTGAAAACAGGATTATAGCGAGACTGAAAAGACTCGACTCCCACCAACACCAGGTTTATTTTGAGATGAAGGACGTGATCCGATCACGGCCGACACGCTCAGTTACTCACTCCACCCCCACAGGCTGAAGCTCGGTTTCAAACCTGCTCTTTTCCTTCACTGTTTCCAGTTCGGTCCGGTTTACGTTGTCAGATTTTGTGAATCAAATTATCAAAATCATGTCTAATAAAAAAACAATGAAACAATCGGACTGGTCCAGACTGAACAGATCCAGCAGAAGGTTCTGATTCACCTGAACCTGGTCTCTGATCTGATCTCACTCCTCTGGTTTGTCCACAGTGGGAGAACGAGCAGCTCCACAGTCTGGAGGAGAGAGGTCGTCTTCTTCTCTCTCTGCAGTTTGTGCCTCCGCTGAGTTTGGATGATGAAGACGTGGAGGAAGGAGGAGGAGGAGGAGGAGCAGGAGGAGGAGGTGAAGGCCGTCGCAGCGGCGGTCTGTGTGTGGGGGTGAAGCGGTGCGCCCACCTGGCAGCCATGGACGTCAACGGGTTCTCCGACCCCTACGTCAAAATGTAAGAACTCTGGTATAAACATTAAAAACACTCATGTCCGAGGAGTCATCTTCTTTCTTTGGGAGAGATGCTCCAGTTTGTCTGAAGCTAAATCTGCTCCTTCACTTTGCTCTCATCGTGGCTGCTACTCAATGAGCAGACGTTTCATTTCCTGCAGGAGCAGAACAGCTTTTTAATGCAGCTGTTAATCTCAGGTTCTGGTGATCAATGGTGGTTTTGACACATTTTGGGTTAATTGCTATTTCGTGGATTTCAATGAGCTGTGATGAACAGATCAGGGATCCTCGACTATTCAGACACTAACTTCCTCCTTCAGGCTGGTAAGTGAATCACTTATGACACAACTGACAGAAACAAATGGTCAGAAAGCAGCTGGTGTGTGTTGCCTCACACAAACACTGGACCTCACAGTGAGGATGAAGGCTGGCGAGCTGCCATCGTGTGTACTCTTTCTGCGACGCTGCAGTCGTCCTCAGAGAAGAACCATCTGCTCCTCGGCTGGAGCTCAGCTCGGTCAGAAGGAAACACCGGGGCCGGAGTGGAGGATGTGTTACCCGGAGGAAACACCGTCTCAGTACAGACCAGGAGAGCGACTGACGGGGACGGACGTCACCGTGACCTGGACTCCACAGATCCTCGTCCTGTGACCTGTCCACTGTCCTCACCGTCTCATTAGCAGTTAGTGGTTCACCCAGTCACAACGTGCAGCCTCCCAGTCGATCTCAAGACCTTAACACCACCACTCGAAAAGTGATGGAAGGATTCATCCTCTGGAGACAATGAACATCTGTTTAAACTGTACTACTTGATTTATTCCAGATGATGATCTCAACATCTTGAGATTACACCACAAATGAATATGTATTATGTTATATATGGATGACACATTATTATTACGATAAGACTCACACAGTTGATGAGACACATTTATCTCATTTCCAGCTGATAACTGTTTGATGCTGTGCCTCATTAAACCAGTGATTAAACATGAGGTGATTAGAGAGCGACAGTGGCAGCTTGATGTTAGAGGAAGGCTCATCACATTTGATTTGTACATCCCATAAACACAAGTCAGTTCAGTTTAATGAAGGTCAAAGGGAACCGATCCGATCGTACTGCACAGACTGACTGTTTGACATCATCACCACAAGGGGGCAGCGTTCGTTTCGGGAGGTGGTCGTCTTTACTCACAGTCTGAAAGACCCCAACCAGTGAGACGCTGCTGCAGAGATCGAGTTCAGTCTGATCAGAGCTAACACTCCATTTAGATTAAATGAGAAAATGAAGAGGAGGAAGATTCCAGCCGGCAGCTCAGGGCTTTTTAATTTCCTGCACAGCTTCTCTCAACGCTCGCTCATCATCCAAAGTCAGATCCCAGCATATCAGGGGCCCCAAACACAACGGGGCCCCAAACACAACGGGGCCTGGACCACTCTCTCTTCCCATTAGCCTTCAGCAGTTTGCAGAGAAGAGACTGATGAAGAGGAGGCAGCCGAGTGCGTCGGGCCAGACTCCAGCGTTTAGTATTTCTCTGAGTCATCTGCTGAAATAACGGAACCAATCCCAGCTCTGCTCGGTGAAGTGGCTCCAGTGCAGCTGCTGAGGTGAAGAGAAGCTCTCAGACAAGTCACTGAGCTGCACTGTAACACTGACTCTGATTCATTATTAATTAGCACTTCATTACAGATGATGAAAACGACTTCAGGCTGCAGAAGAAAACTCCTAATTAAACGCACTGCGTCATTTCTAATCAATGAGACTCGAATGAGTCTCAAGACATCAAGCTTTATGAAAACTAGTCTCATCATCTCTGATATGACGACTCAGTTATGACTTACATCAAGTGTCCACAGGCCAAAATATACAATGACATTGGAGCAAGCAAAAAAAAAGTCCCTTTGCTGCTGCTCAGGATTTGTTTATCAGTGTTGGTTTATTTCTTGTTGTTTTTCCAGGGGGCGCATGCAAGTGTCATTTAAGACACACATGTAAAATCTATATTTGTTGTTATTATTCATCATTTGTACGATGTGATTGACAGATATCTCAGCCTGTCAGGACTTGTGTATCTAACACCTGCTGCTGCAGTCGTCCTCTGGAGTTTAGAAATGAACAAACTAACTGCTTTGTCCTCCGGCTGCGTCAGATACCTGAAACCCGACATCCAGAAGAAGTCCAAGCACAAAACCTCAGTGATGAAGAAAACCCTCAACCCTGAGTTCAACGAGGTAATTAGTCGATACATGCTTCACTTTTATTTGTTCATGCAGTAACTTTTTAACCTTATTTATAACACATCATGTTGGTTTTTAACTAAGTCACATGTTTATCTTATCTTTTTCAACCAGGTTACATATAAAACAATTATCAAACAAAATAAAATAGATCAAATATAGACAAAGCAGCTTAATGTATTAATCTACAAGCACAAATCACCTAAACCATTTAAATCGATTCGCTTCGTAAAAAGAACTAATAATAAAACCATGAGATGAGATTCTACTTTGTTGTCATTGTGCATGAAGATGCAGTGAATAATGTAGTTTGTATTGCATTGATACATAATGGTAATGCAGATAATAATAATAATAATAATAATAATACGTGGAGCAGTGGTACAGTGGAGCAGTGGTACGGTGGTACAGTGGAGTAGTGGTACAGTGGAGCAGTGGTGCAGTGGAGCAGTGGTACAGTGGAGCAGTGGTGCAGTGGAGCAGTGGTGCAGTGGAGCAGTGGTACAGTGGAGCAGTGGTACAGTGGTACAGTGGAGCAGTGGTACAGTGGAGCAGTGGTGCAGTGGAGCAGTGGTACAGTGGAGCAGTGGTGCAGTGGAGCAGTGGTACAGTGGTACAGTGGAGCAGTGGTACAGTGGAGCAGTGGTACAGTGGAGCAGTGGTACGGTGGTACAGTGGAGTAGTGGTACAGTGGAGCAGTGGTGCAGTGGAGCAGTGGTACAGTGGAGCAGTGGTGCAGTGGAGCAGTGGTACAGTGGTACAGTGGAGCAGTGGTACAGTGGAGCAGTGGTACAGTGGAGCAGTGGAGCAGTGGTACAGTGGAGCAGTGGTACAGTGGAGCAGTGGAGCAGTGGTACAGTGGAGCAGTGGTACAGTGGAGCAGTGGAGCAGTGGTACAGTGGTACAGTGGAGCAGTGGAGCAGTGGTACAGTGGAGCAGTGGAGCAGTGGTACAGTGGTACAGTGGAGCAGTGGAGCAGTGGTACAGTGGAGCAGTGGTACAGTGGAGCAGTGGAGCAGTGGTGCAGTGGAGCAGTGGTACAGTGGTACAGTGGAGCAGTGGTACAGTGGAGCAGTGGTACAGTTGTACAGTGGAGCAGTGGTAGTGGTACAGTGGTACAGTGGTACAGTGGAGCAGTGGTACAGTGGTACAGTGGAGCAGTGGTACAGTGGAGCAGTGGTAGTGGTACAGTGGTACAGTGGTACAGTGGAGCAGTGGTACAGTGGTACAGTGGTACAGTGGTGCAGTGGAGCAGTGGTACAGTGGAGCAGTGGTACAGTGGTACAGTGGTACAGTGGAGCAGTGGTACAGTGGTACAGTGGTGCAGTGGTGCAGTGGAGCAGTGGTACAGTTGTACAGTGGAGCAGTGGTAGTGGTACAGTGGTACAGTGGTACAGTGGAGCAGTGGAGTTGTGAGACACATTCAGAAAGAGACAGATGAGGTGTCAGGTTCTGTTTGCAGTTCTTCCCTCAGGTTTAACTCTGCGTGTTCCCTGCAGGAGTTCTTCTATGAGATCTCTCTGACGGAGCTGAGCAACAAGACGCTGGAGGTGACGGTGTGGGACTACGACCTGGGACGCTCCAACGACTTCATCGGTGAGCGGTGCTGCCGTGACGGGTCCACACAGTCAGAGACAAGGAGCTCTATTGTTCTGTGGAATGAAACCTGGACTGAGCCCCATGAACACGTGTGATGATTCATCTGACTCGTGTTTGATCTGATCAGACTAAATCATCTCAAATGAAAACCACTGACAGGATCCAACACAGCTGCTACAACATTTTATTAAATAACTATTACTGAGCTGAATACATGCTGCTCATTACAGCTGGTAAAGCTTTGTTTAGAGTATTACTGAATATTGATCATGGTCACATCCATACCTAAGTCACTTCTGATCATCAGCAGCTGAATCCAGGACTGTAGGGAACATCTGCTCTCACCCGACCTGCTCTGTTCCTCATATCGTCTGTCACAGAGCAAAAGGTTGAGAATCATCATCATTTCATTCATGACATTAGCAGAGAAACAGAGAAACAGAGAAACAGTCTCAGGACTCGTTCAGACCTTCAGACCTCAGGTGTGAATGGTTCCTCAGAGCAGAGGAGATGTTCTGGCTCTGGATCAAACCTTGTTCTGTTGGTTTGAAGAGTGAAGACACTTTGTATTTCAAACTTTGGGACCAGTCACAGCAGGTGATATAAAAACCGGACTCATTGGATTTATTGATGGTTTCTTGTTCTGTATCAGCTCAGGAAATGTTTTATTCTCTAATATCAGAATCTGCATCCGCCTGTAAAGCTCGTCCTCTTTTCTCGTGTTGTTCAGGTGGCGTCTGTCTGAGCTGTCACTCGCAGGGCGACGCCCTCCGTCACTGGACGGACTGCCTGAAGAACCAGGGCCACAGGGTGGAGAGGTGGCACATCCTGACCAATGAGCTGCCACGAACCCTCAGCCACGATTGATCCCTCTGCAGGCAGCTGCAGGAACATGTGGTTCCTCTGGTTCCTCTGGTTCCTCTGGTTCCTCTGGTTCCTCTGGTTCCTCTGGTTCCTCCACGGGACCGACTCCAGTGTCTTCACCACAGGAATCAGCTGCAGCAGCATGGTGCTGGTGTGCCTTCCATATTCAACAGTGAATGGTCCACAAGAAGAAGAAGCTTGTTGGCTGAATCACACACACACACACACACACACACACACACACACACACACACACACACACACACACACACACTTATGAGGGGTGGAACCTACAGAAAAGAAACTGAAACCACTTCTAGCTTAAGTCAAATTGCATGATCTCTTTCAACTGGTCTCTCGATCATCCAGTGTCTTTGCTCCCAGTCAAAGAGTCTGAATCCAAAAAGAAGAAATGAACATATTCCCGGTGACATGACAGCGCCCCCTGTCTGTAGATATTCTGATCACAGTGATTCTGTCTTTGTTGTCTCGTGTTTTAAGCGGAGTCTCAAAGCTGAGCATCAAAAACCGAACTGTGGTTAATCTTTGATAAATCCAGATGTTGGTTAAATGAAACTTCTGAATGGATTTCTCTTTAAAGACTCGTCTAACATCTGGATCAATGTGTTGTTTTTAAAGATTATAATCATTTAAATGCATGAAGCAGCCATGTTACCGTTGTGCCGAGCGTCCCAAACACACTGCTCTATTGGCATGACCATAAGTTAGTGTAGTTTTGTCGAAGCATGTTGTGCAAAGTTTACATGTTAGTATAATAATTCCGAAGCTAAGACAAACTAGGTTTTCTTCTTGGACTTGAACTGTGAGCATGCACACGTCTCGTGTTGCACTTTGACTTGTTGAACAACCTAAACCCTGCAGCTGTGCAGCCTCACTGCCGGGGCGTCACAGACTCCAACCACACGGTGACTCAGAGCTCAAACCTCTACCAAGGCCCAACACTCCCTTAAACTCAACACACACACGTAGTCCTGTAAACAAGCTGCTTTTTAAAATCAAGATCCATGAGGCATCTGTGAAAACATCTGCAAGATCAAGTCGGATTCAATCGTTCAATGTTTCCCAAAAACATTTGTTGAGATTTTCTCGGACTGACTTTACTGCTGCAATGCAACGGGTCAAACTGATAGTGAGCGCCCTCTGCTGGGTCACATGGTTCACTGTTTGATGTGCCTTGAATTCAGAAGAAGAAGAACCGTGGAACAACAAATAGTATGACATTCAAACAGATCTCTGGAGCAGAATCCACTTTTCTCTCTGTTTTGTTCTCCACCACCAGTTCCACCCTTCATAGGTTTGACTTTAGTTCCACGTCACATTTCCCTGCTGATCAGGTGAAGGTTCACATGCTCAAGGATTTCAACCACAGACGACACATAAAGATGGCAGACATGACAGCCCCCAGAAGTGAAGCCAAAATGTCTTGATCCCCCTAGTGGGAGGATGCAGTATCTGTTATAAACCCCACCTCCTCCGTGTCAGCATTATTCTGCTGAAGCAACTTCCATTTAAAACTGTCTGATGTGTCAAACACACATGACGACTGTTGCTAGCAGGTTGAACTAGTTTACGTTAACTTTATCTTAAACTCTGATGGTGTCGGAAATTACCTGAATTTTTGTTATAACATAATCTTTACAGCCACAAGCTGAGATGGGAGTTACCTAACTGCTGCAGGTGAAAAGCTATCGAATGCTAACATCACATAAACCCACTGTTGAAGGCATCCCATATAAATTGTCTGATTTTAGAATTTTTGACAACAGACGTCAGAACTGTCGGCAGCTTCCATCTTAATTCTGTCTCATGTTTTGTCATAAGGCTTCACAACGCACACACAACATTTCTATTGCACTCAACGAGACTGTGAAAGAATAAACTGCATCCTATTGTTGCTATGACGACTGATGATGATTATATATCAGTACCAGTGGTTCTTCCTTGTTTTTGCATGATGCAAGATGTTGATATACTGCTGTATATCTCTATACGCCTGTTTTCTAATTCCAAGTGTTACATGGTTTCTCTTTTATGCACGACTGAATGTATGAATGTGACTTTCTATACGATATTGTTGTTTACACTGATCTCGTGCTTTACAGTTGTTCTTACATTTCTATCAGGTGTTTTACGTACGATGCAAAAGTAAATTTGGATTCAACACAAACACAACTGTGCCTTGGGTTTGTTCCCTTTCACTTCAGCTGAGTGGGTTTATACTGCCCCCCATAGATAGAAAAGAGAACTACAACAAGAAGCACTTCACCTTAAAATGATTTGATCGTTAAATTAAAGCACTTTACAGAACTTCATACTTGCAATCATAATGCTACTTATACATTTAGTAAGATTTAACTTATAAATTTAACATATATATCCATACTTTTTTCTTTTCAATGTATATGGATTAGGATGTTTATATTTTACATAATCAAACACAAACCAACCACTTAAATTAATCAATAGTTTAGATGCACAAGTTTCACTGAACATTTATTTGGCCTAAAAACCTAAAATGTTTCACATGTATACAAAATATTCATAATGAGACAATCTGCAGAGACAATGGACACATTCACACTGTGACTCCTTCATGTCGTCAAACTCTGAGAAAATAAATAATATTCATCTTAACTTAGCAGCAGCCAGAAGCAGGACTTCATCAGCGTGAAGACAACACACACACCACACACACACAGGCACACACGCACTCTGTCTGTGTTATGAGTCAACGTTATATTAGGGACACCACTGACCTCTAGTGGTCACTCTGCTGTTTCCCAGTTCATGTTAGTTTTACACAAACAAATCGTGATCAGACCCAGAGAAACGTGTTCATAATGATATAATCCATAATACAGAGCAGATATAGTTATTGATATTCCAAGAAAAAACTCAGTTCACAGTTACGTTTCCTCAAAGTCTGAATGATGAGAATATCCAGATTCTGGGCTGAAATCAATGATAATTCCTTATTGGTAAATCTGATATTGACTTAGAATTTGCTGGGGTCGTCCTCTTCAGCATAAAACACAGCCAGCCTGATGAGGTCCATCGAACCCTGACGCGTGAATTTATGGTTTTAATCACAGATTTTTTTTTAAATATCATAAACATAAAAGTTCTTTTCCCATTTTTGTTTGTGAATTTTGTTCTCGTTAATTTCCGGCCTCATTCTTGTAAAGTCAGTTTCTTAACCCCCCCCTCACTTGTTATGTTTTTTAGGAAAACCATATTTGTTTCCTTTGGTTTCTATGCATCTAAAACATTGATCAGCCTGATTTATTCCAGACCCGTCTGTCACACATGTACAGGTTGGGGTGTACCTAATAAACTGACCGCGCATGTTTTTAGGAGTGATTTCTTCTCCTGACACAGAGACGTCCACCGTCGATCATCCTGTACACTGATTATCTCTGAGCTGTAGAGAAACAGATTCCATTCGTTTCAGTCGTGAGAAAGAAAACGTGAAACATTCCTCGATTCTCAAGTTACACTCAAACTGGTTTCCTTCATGTCACTTTGCATTTCAGCTGAATCGTCCCCTCCAGGGTTTAGTTGACATCAAAAAATAAATATAAATAAATTAACACAAAGGCATGAACAACATCAGTCAGTAAAGCTGTGTAGCTGCAGAGAAGCACAACTCGTCCCGACACCAGAGGAAACATCTCATCTGCACAGAGGGTTTTGTTTTCAGCAGCGTGCGTCTCTCTCTCTCAGCAGCATCACTTCCTCCTGTCCAATCAGGTGCTGGCCACAAGGCACATGTCCTTCTTTAAGTGAATCTGCAGGCCGCTGGCCGTGGTGAAGGTCTTGGAGCACCGGACGCAGCGGTAGGGTTTCTCTCCTGAATGTGTGCGCTTGTGTTTCTTCATGGTGTCTCCGTCGCTGAAGGTGCGGCAGCAGAACGGGCAGCTGTACGGCCGCTCGCCCGTGTGGATCCTCAGGTGGCGCCGCAGGTTTCCTCGCTGGCTGAAGCTCTTGGAGCAGAAGGTGCAGCAGTGCGGCCTCTCGCCCGTGTGTGTGCGCAGGTGGCGCCGCAGGTCGGCCGACTGGGCGAAGGACTTGCAGCACCAGTCGCAGGCGTAGCTCTTTTGTTTCTGCTCCAGGTGGAGGCGGAGACTGTGAGCCTGGCCAAACGCCTCGCCACAGCGGGGGGCAGCGATGGATGAGCTCCGAGTTATAACCAGCTAGTGCACCATCATCAGCTGGAGCCGTTAACCTCTCCTGAGAGGGCTTCTTGTTTGGATGAGCTTCATGTCGGCCTGCACGCACCGCCGGCTCTGCGGTTCTGAGCTTGGACTCGTCCGGTGAGATGTGAGCGTGTGACACCGCGGTCACAGACTCTGTGTGACCTTCATCTTCACTCACGTTGAACTCCTCAGGTTCCGTTTTGATCACAGCAGGAACTCGTGGCTCTTCTCTGCACGCTGGGATCTCCACGTGGTTTTTGGCAGCAGAGGCGGAGGGAAGCTTGAAGGTGGAGTCTCGAAGACGAGGTGACGCCTGGCTGCTCACCTCCTGCTGAGGACCGGGCTTCAGCTCTGGCTCCCAGGCTTCAGCGGGGTCCTGGTTCCTGGGGAGGAGAACCTTCCTGGGGGGGCGTTCTGTTCTGGACGGACAGCAGCCTCACGGACACGATGTGCTCGTGAGGGGCCGGCGGTCGGGGCTGCTTCAGGGAGGAGTCTGGCTCCTCCGAGCGCGACCTCGGATCTGGATCCGTGAGCTGCTGCTCAGGAGCCTCCAAACCGAGTCTGGACCTGGATCCTGGAACCACAGAGAAACAAATGGAACTATTAAAATCCTCCTTAGAGGAAAAGGAACATGAGAATCAGCCACTATTCAGTCTAAATGAAATTTTCCCAGAATCACGTGAGGTCAATGTGACCTTTGACCTCAATGTGACCTTTGAACTCCCAAATATAATCAGATCGTC
The DNA here is from genome assembly GCA_038501795.1 of Pseudopleuronectes americanus. Lineage (NCBI taxonomy): Eukaryota > Metazoa > Chordata > Actinopteri > Pleuronectiformes > Pleuronectidae > Pseudopleuronectes > Pseudopleuronectes americanus. Next base: position 292,128 of record JBAMIH010000027.1, on the reverse strand, counting down.
CTGAATTTGTGCTTCTGAGATAACGTGTTGACAAGAAAGATTTCAGTTTGAACTGTTTTTGTTCATACATCCAGATAATAAGCAAAATACATATTCAATCTGATAAAATTAAATATAGAATGAAAATATACTATACCAATAAAGGAATCTGAATCTGAAACACGGACAGAAGCTTGTTTACAATCTGGATCCAGCTGATCAAACGCTACTCTCCACAATAAAGATGATTTGTTTAATTAGAAGCACACAAATGATATTAATGGAATAACAACAACAAAACAACACGTGCGTTTTTCGGAAGCTAAATTACGTCCTGCTGGAAACTGGTGTATAACGGAAGTAACATGAAAATTACATAAAAAGTCAGTAAATCTTTAAAGTTGGTTCATTTAACAGAAGCCGAATAACGAAGAGAATCTTTAACGAACGATGGAAACTTTAAAGTCTGTGTTTAACATCAGTTTTCTGCCTTAAATCTCTTCGTGAACCTAAACTGAGCTCTTTTCTCGACGCAGTCCGGGGCGGAGCTGAGGTGTCTCGGCCTTACTCAGCCAGTCGGTGTCGGTCTCCAGCAGCAGGATGTCCCGCAGCTGTCTCCGCAGACTGTCGTTCTCCCGCCGGGTCCTGGCCGCCTCCTCCCGGTACTCGGTCACCGCGTCCTCCACCACGTCCAGGACGTCCCGGAGCAGCGCGCCGAGCCGCTGCGACAGGAAGGAGCTGAGCTGCGGCAGGTTGCTCATCGTGATCCGCTGCGGCACCGGAAACACCAGCGACAACAACAAACCGACCGGAAGCACTACCGGAAACACCAGCGACAACAACAAACCGACCGGAAGCACTACCGGAAACACCAGCGACAACAACAAACCGACCGGAAGCACTACCGGAAACACCAGCGACAACAACAAACCGACCGGAAACACCAGCGACAACAACAAACGACCGAAGCACTACCGGAAACACCAGCGACAACAACAAACCGACCGGAAGCACTACCGGAAACACCAGCGACAACAACAAAC
>JBAMIH010000027.1:261106-286106 GCA_038501795.1 Pseudopleuronectes americanus | reverse complement strand
CTCCCCACTGCAGTGATATTAAAGTCCTAATGAAACGAGCATCAGACGTGAGACTGAGTTCTCGACTCCTCGTTTCCACTCGTTCCTGAAGCCCCACCCCTTTTTCACGCTCCTGCACCGGATGAGAACGAGTTATAAAATCTGTTCCTGTTCTCTTCCTGTTTCTCGCTGCACGATGAGCATGTTCCACCGGACGCTCTACCTCCGACACCACCAACGAACCAACCCGACACCGGCGCCCCCTGCTGGACGCCTCATTCAACCTCCTCGTCGCTTCCTCTCGCTACAATCTGTCCCTTCTGTTGTCATGGCAATGGACTGGATCCGTGTCCATCTGAACTGATGTGTTGATGAATCTCTGTGCCACAGCTCGGACATCCTGTGACTGACGGACGTGTTTTCCACTTTTTGATGCCAAAAGAATCAGAACCTGAAGCGATGAACTGTTCGTCTGTTTAACGTGAACGAAGGAAAGAAAAAGACAAACGCACTGATGTGTGATTTGAGACGTTTTCAGTATCTAAACGTCGTCTGTACCGAACAACCACCGAGGCAGGCGAGTGCTGCCCCCTGGTGGTCGATCACAGAGACTGAGGTCCTGACGTCAGCTGCTCTACGACGTCTCGTTGTTTCATCAGTCGCTCTGAAAAAAGGATGTTAACTTTCATACATCAACACAAAAAGCTTCCACTACATGTACGACTGGAAACTAGTTAAAAAGCTAACGTGAGGATCCATCTCTGAAACGCTTTGAAAATATTTCACTTCCTATATTCAGAATAACAGTGCTAGCACCAGTGGTACACTGACATAAGCTGTGTTTTAACGTGTGTGTCGCTAACACACGTGTTGTGAACAGATAATTTAGGGCTTCACCTCCTCCGCCCTGTGCATGTTTACAGTATTTATTAAAACAAGCTTTTACATCCGACGTAGCCTCATTTAGCACGAGCGCTAATTGAGTAGCACTTTGTAAATTAACAGTATTCATTGTTGTGAACAGTAACTGACCCACAATCCACTCACACACAAACTGTGGGTTTTAGAAAATGTCGCTGCTGCTGTGTGACTCAACGTTTGAACTTTGCACCAATCAGACGGAGTCTCTGAGGTCAGGTGGGGCCAGGTGAGGTCGGGTGAGTTGAGCTGAGGTCAGGTGGGGGGGGGTAAGGTCGGTTGAGGTCACTCTGCGTTCACGTCACATGACATGGAAACAACCTGTAGGTGATGACATCATTGAAGTCACTTGAGGATTAAAACATGATATAAAATCACATCCATTCGATTTGTGTAGAATGATGTTTGCTTTCAGATTAAATCTGGGTTTTCAGACAAATGTGGGCGTTGTCATGGCGATGCCGTGACGTGGACGCAGCCGAACACGTCCTCATGTATGTAGCATGTTTACTAATCACATTATGCAACGAAGAAGTCCGCTCCGTGTGGAATGAAGAAGCTTCTCTGAGTTCTGCTCGGACTCTGCTTGCGCTGCCTCTCAGAGTCGCCTCACGTGTCTGATGATTTGAACTGACTGTTACAACTATTGTTTGATCTGTTGTGTTACTGTTGGAACTCACACATCGTTATCATGTTATAATGTGCAGGGTTTTATCATTTATACAGACGTCTACCTTCAACTCTACTGGCACAATTTCTGTACATGGAAAAACTCCTGTAGTGTATATGTATACATGTGTGTGTAAACATGAAATGAAAAGTTCTGAGGAAGATTTATCAGCTAAATTGAAATCATCAGTCATTTTGAATGATATTGAGATAAAACTATAACATTTTCAGTCAGTAACAAATCAGGCTTTAGGAATTCTCTCCCTCTCGGTGAAGTCGGCGTCTGATTCGAACACAAAGCAGCTGAGAAATAAATATAAACACATATTTGACATTTTCTTTCTACTGAACTTTATTGAAGTTTTTCCTTCAGTCTGGTCTGAATATTCCATCTACTTATCGATTCAACCGTTTCTGTGTTGGGAACAGAATGAGGAGAATCTGAAACATGATGAAGGTGAAGAGCTGTCGGGGAAAAGATCAACTTACACTGTGACTACGATACAGAAATATGAAACTTTGACCGGGTGAATCTTCTCACAGAACTTTTCATGTCCACCTCACGTCTCCTGGTCACACTGGGTAGAGGCTGTATTTTAAATGACACTTTTCTTTGGTTTTCATCTCCTTTGTGAAAGCTCTTCTGAGACCTGGTTACCCGACCTTTGTATTTTTATATTTCTATTCTCATCCTCTGGATCTTTTGTATCGACATGGTGATCTACTGTTTGTAAAGCTCGGTATAACCTGCTTCCTGCTTGCTCTTTTTAAATGCCAAAGTGAGGGGACGCTGTAAGCATGAGTCGACCGTCACCTCCTGTTTATGCTCCACACACTGGACTGTGCCTGTGCATGCCTTAAACTAACATTTATAACACTATATTCACATTTATCAAAGATGATTGAAGGGAATAAATTTCAGTCAAATACAAACTCCTCCAAGTCTGTGGATTCATGAATCATCCTGAAATGTGATTTCAAAAGGTGTTGCAGCTCTAATAGAAGCTCACATAGTTCTGACTCACGGGTTTAAAATGAGATAAATTAAATAATAATAATAATAATAATTCTCCAGTCTGTGAAGGTCTGAGCGTTAAGTCCTCATCGATCCAAAGGAGATCAGTTTTTAGGCCTCAGCTCTCAATCGAAGTCACAAACCTACAGGAAGTGAGTGGATGCTTCTAAATAGAGTAACAAAATAAAATCTGAGTTCAGGTTATAGAAATGATATTTATCACTCATGATGCTTTATTTTGTTAAACGTCTGTGCTTTTATTTTGCAGGTGTTGTAATGTGACATGAAGTAAACATGACGGGGGAGTCTGTTTCTAGGATGAGAGAGAGCGGGTTGTCACGGCAACCATTGGCAAGGGAGTGCAATGCAGTGGATGGTGTTGGGATGGGGCCAAGAGAGAGAGAGAGAGAGAGAGAGAGAGAGGAGAGCGAGAGAGAGAGAGAGAGAGAGAGAGAGAGAGAGAGAGAGAGAGAGAGAGAAGAGAGAGAGAGAGAGAGAGAGGAGAGAGAGAGAGAGAGGTCTGATTCCTCTCCGTTAATAAAAGATCTCTCTTTCTCTCTCCTTCATTTGAATTTCAGATTCTTATAAATTATTGAGAGAGTGAAGCTCTGAGGAAACAGGAGGAGAGAAGAAGAGACAGACGCAGGTTAGGAGATGAGGGGAGGAGAGAAGGAGAGGAGAGGATGAAGGGTAGATGGAACAGGAAAATGATTCGTATTGTTTCTGTGAAGGTTTGAAAAGTTAAGTCTTGAAACGGAGGAGTGGGAGAAAAAAACAGGATGAAAAAAAGAAGGAAAGAAGGAACGACAAGGAGAGAAGGAGAGAAGGAGAGGAAACAAGAGGTGCAAAATCCATCAGAAGACAGAGAGAGAGGAGGGAGGGGGAGGAGGTGTGTCATAATGCAGCTGAGGGAGAGGAGGAGGAAGAAAGAGGAGGAGGAGAAAGACAAGGAGCAAGAAGAGGAGGAGGAGGAGGAGGTGTGTCATAATGCAGCTGAGGGAGAGGAGGAGGAAGAAAGAGGAGGAGAAAGACAAGGAGCAAGAAGAGGAGGAGGAAGGAAGAGGAGGAGGAGAAAGACAAGGAGCAAGAAGAGGAGGAGGAAGGAAGAGGAGGAGAAAGACAAGGAGCAAGAAGAGGAGGAGGAAGGAAGAGGAGGAGAAAGACAAGGAGCAAGAAGAGGAGGAGGAGAAAGACAAGGAGCAAGAAGAGGAGGAGGATGTGAGGAAGTTTTCACAGCTGAAGCTCCTGGACTCGATCTGTTTGTCTGTTTGTTTGTTTGTTTGTGACGAACACATCAGATGTAAACTGTAAACAATTTAGAAACTTTAACGACCTTCATTTATTTAACTTTTCCTTGTTTTCTCATAGAATCATTTATGGATCTCGATGGAAATAATCCGACATGTTCAGAGGACTGATGTTTATATTTAGTTTGTTACGAGTGTGTGTGATCTGGTGCAGATTGATGGACAGATGAGATTAATATTAATAACATATCAACACTGTGTTTCCTCTGTAAGGATCTGGGTTGTGAAGCTGCTTGTTGAGACGGGAGCAGAAGATCCAGAGAGGACGAGAGGGACGAGAGGACGAGGGGACGAGAGGACGAGAGGGACGAGAGGACGAGGGGACGAGGGGACGAGAGGACGAGAAGACGAGAGGACGAGGGACGAGGGGACGAGAGGACGAGGGGACGAGGGGACGAGGGGACGAGAGGACGAGGGACGAGAAGACGAGGAGGACGAGGGGACGAGAGGACGAGAGGGACGAGGGGACGAGAGGGACGAGAGGAGAGAGGAGAGAGGACGAGGGGACGAGAGGACGAGGGAGAGAGGATGAGAGGACGAGGGGACGAGAGGGACGAGAGGACGAGGGGACGAGGGGACGAGAGGAGAGAGAGAGGGACGAGGGGACGAGAGGACGAGGAGGACGAGGGACGAGAGGGACGAGAGGGACGAGAGGGACGAGAGGGACGAGAGGGACGAGGGGACGAGGGGACGAGGGGACGAGAGGGAGAGAGGGACGAGAGGACGAGGAGACGAGAGGACGAGAGGGACGAGAGGAGAGAGGACGAGAGGACGAGGGGACGAGAGGAGAGAGGAGAGAGGACGAGGGGACGAGAGGACGAGAGGGACGAGAGGACGAGAGGACGAGGAGACGAGAGGACGAGGGGACGAGAGAGGAGGAGAGGGACGAGGGGACGAGAGGACGAGAGGACGAGAGGGACGAGAGGACGAGGGGACGAGGGGATGAGGGGACGAGAGGACGAGAAGACGAGGGGACGAGGGGACGAGGGGACGAGAGGACGAGAGGACGAGGGGACGAGAGGACGAGGGGACGAGGGGATGAGAGGATGAGAGGACGAGAAGACGAGGGGACGAGGGGACGAGAGGACGAGGGGACGAGGGGACGAGAGGACGAGGGGATGAGAGGACGAGAGGACGAGAGGACGAGAGGACGAGGGGACGAGAGGACGAGAGGATGAGAGGACGAGGGGACGAGAGGACGAGAAGACGAGGGGATGAGAGGATGAGAGGACGAGGGGACGAGAGGATGAGAGGACGAGAGGACGAGGGGACGAGAGGACGAGAGGAAGAGAAGACGAGAGGACGAGAGGACGAGGGGACGAGGGGACGAGAGGACGAGGGGATGAGAGGACGAGAGGATGAGAGGACGAGAGGAGACAGTTTGAGAGAATTACAGTCGACCTTGAGGGATTTCATTATCCTCCTCCGACTCAATTATCTGATCGATGGATTCAATTAAAGAGGAGTCGCCTCTTCAGCCTGATCCTCATCTGCTGCCCTCCGTCATGATGTCTCCACGATGTCCCCACAATGTCCCCACGATGTCCCCATCGAGTCTGATGACAGAACACTGTGTTCTGGGTAAATCAAACCAGCACAGAGCACATGATACAAAATAAACAAGGAAATTTGGTTTTTCAGTTCATGAAAAATGATAAATGTTCTTGATAGAGTTATAATTTTTGAAGGTTATTGATCTTCATGTAATCACCACAGGAACAGAAGCATCTCACATGTAAACAGAGTTTTATTCGGCTGAACGTAGTTTACAGAAACTTTCTTCTTCATTAGTCGACGATGAGACGAGCAGAGTTTAACAGGAATCTAATGATCACATGATGAGCTTCTTCTGAACATTTGCCTCTTCCTCCTCCTCCTCCTCTTCCTCCTTCTCCTCACTGGCCCGGCAGCGCCCCCAGCAGGCCGCTGGCTGTGGTGAAGAGGTTGATGGGTGAGGACCCGTCAGTGATGAGGGTGGACTTCAGGCCCAGAGCCTGGAGCATCTTCACCTGCAGGAGAAACCAGGATTTAACTGAGTAACTGGAATAGATCCTCCAATGAAATGATCAGGAGCAGCGCCACCTGCAGGACACACCCGGCCTGACCCAACGGTCTAAAGCTAAACACTGACGAGCCAGGGAGAAGTTCACATGTTCAAGTGTCTCAGGAAAGTTCTACCATCACGTGACTCGTCTGTTTTAATAAACAGCTTGTACTTGTATGTTCACAGCTTGTACTTGTATGTTCACAGCTTGTACTTGTATGTTCACAGCTGTGTACTTGTATGTTCACAGTGTGTACTTGTATGTTCACAGTGTGTACTTGTATGTTCACAACGTGTACTTGTATGTTCACAACGTGTACTTGTACGTTAACAGTGTGTACTTGTATGTTCTCAGCGTGTACTTGTATGTTCACAGTGTGTACTTGTATGTTCACAGTGTGTATTTGTATGTTCACAACGTGTACTTGTACGTTAACAGTGTGTACTTGTATGTTCACAGCGTGTACTTGTATGTTCTCAGCGTGTACTTGTATGTTCACAGCGTGTACTTGTATGTTCACAGCGTGTACTTGTATGTTCACAGCGTGTACTTGTATGTTCACAGCTTGTGCTTGTATGTTCACAGCGTGTGCTTGTATGTTCACAGCGTGTACTTGTACGTTAACAGTGTGTACTTGTATGTTCACAGCGTGTACTTGTATGTTCACAGCGTGTACTTGTATGTTCACAGCGTGTGCTTGTATGTTCACAGCGTGTACTTGTATGTTCACAGCGTGTACTTGTATGTTCACAGCTTGTACTTGTATGTTCACAGCTTGTACTTGTACGTTCACAGCGTGTACTTGTACGTTAACAGCGTGTACTTGTATGTTCACAGTGTGTACTTGTACTTGTATGTTCACAGCGTGTGCTTGTAGTTCACAGCGTGTGATCACAGCGTGTACTTGTACGTTAACAGTGTGTACTTGTATGTTCACAGCGTGTGCTTGTATGTTCACAGCGTGTGCTTGTATGTTCACAGCGTGTGCTTGTATGTTCACAGCGTGTACTTGTACGTTAACAGTGTGTACTTGTATGTTCACAGCGTGTACTTGTATGTTCACAGCGTGTGCTTGTATGTTCACAGCGTGTGCTTGTATGTTCACAGCGTGTGCTTGTATGTTCACAGCGTGTGCTTGTATGTTCACAGTGTGTACTTGTATGTTCACAGCTTGTACTTGTATGTTCACAGCGTGTGCTTGTACGTTCACAGCGTGTACTTGTACGTTAACAGCGTGTACTTGTATGTTCACAGTGTGTACTTGTATGTTCACAGCGTGTGCTTGTACGTTCACAGCGTGTGCTTGTATGTTCACAGCGTGTGCTTGTATGTTCACAGCGTGTGCTTGTATGTTCACAGCGTGTGCTTGTATGTTCACAGCGTGTACTTGTATGTTCACAGCGTGTGCTGTACAGTACCTGCAGCTCAGGCCCGGCCCTGGCCATCTCCTTCAGCGTGTCGCTGCCCAGACTCTGGACCAGCTGACTGAACCTCTGACTCTCGATCTGGGCGAGTCGCTCCTGCTTCTCCACGTCCAGATGATCCATGTTCTTCTTGTAGCTCAGCTCCTGCTCTCGAGCCTTCGCCAGCCGCTGCAGCTCCGCCTCCTGCACACACACATCTCATCTGATATCTGCACAGCTAGGTCAAGTTTGGAGTAGGCTGTGAGCTGAGAGCCCGCACACACACACACAAACACACACACAGGTCAGAGGTCAGGACGTACCGCCTCGATGCTCTGAGCCTCCGCCCTCAGTTTGGCCTCGTTGACGGCCGCCTCCCCCTGGATACGAGCCGCCTCCGCCCGAGACTGGGCCTCCGCCTTCGCTGCTCCTGTGCTCTCCACCGCCGCACTGACACACACACACACACACACACAGTTACTTGTTTAAATGTGGTTGTTTAATCCCAGTGAAACAAAACTACACAACGGAACCAGGGGGGGGTGCACTGACCTGAGAGCCTCCAGCTCCAGCAGCTCCTTCCTGGCTCTCTCCGCCTGAGCCTGGTCGGTGATCCTCTGCCGCTCCAGCTTCCCCCGAGACTCCTGCTCCAGCCGCTCCGCCTCATGTCTGAAGGAACATCACCACACGGGTCAGAGTCAGCCTGTGTGTGTGTGTGTGTGTGTGTGTGTGTGTGTGTGTGTGTGTGTGTGTGTGTGTGTGTGTGTGTCGGACCGTGCAGCGGCCTCCTGGGAGTTGGTGGTGATCTCGATGGCGAGCTGGACGCTCTTCTGCAGAGCGTCTCTCGTCCTCTGGTCCACGGGCTCCACAGACTGGATGTCCACGCTGCTGATCACCAGGTTGTTCTGGTTGAAGCGGAGACACGAGCGAACCGTCATCTTCTCATCGAAGCCGAACACGGCCGAGCAGATGATCCGGTTTGAGTTCTGCAGAATTAAAAGAGACCGAGGGTCAAACTGCTTCTCTCTGGACCTGAAGGCGTCTGAGAGAGGACGAGGACCACGAGGGGAATCGAACCTTGTGGAAGTCATCGAACTGCACCGAGGCCACGGCGCCTCTGACCCGCGAGGCGATGGCTTTACAGGCGTCGCCCACGAAGTCGGGGACAGAAAACAGAGCAGCTGCATCGGAGCCGTCGCCTCGAGACTTGATATCAAAGTGCCTGAGGAGAGAAGACACCTGGTCAGAGACTGAGACAGAGACCTTCATCTGACTGAAGCATGTAGAAACGTGTGTGTTCATCTTTATACTTTACATCAGGTTTCATTTCTTAATAATGTTTAGGGTTTTTCTTTATTTAGTCTTTATAGTGATTTGAGTTATTATATCAGACTTCAGGCAAAAAGTTGTGACAAGATCTCATTTGTCTTCTGTTTATTATCAACTCTTCTGTCCAGTTGTGTGTCTGTGAGTGTGTCTGTGTGTGTGTCACCAGTTGTATGACAGCTGCAGCTGCAGGCGGGCGTGGTCGGCCGTCTCGATGGTGATGATGTCGGTGCAGAAGTCGGGTCCCAGCAGGAGACACACGGCCTTGATGACGTTCGGTCTCTTCGGTTTGTCCCCGGACAGCGAGAGGACGGTGAACTGCTCGTCAGGTCCCAGCATCACCATCTCCGGCCCGAACACCACCCTGGAGACAGCACCGTCAGCTGGGGTACTCACGAACACCACCCTGGAGACAGCACCGTCAGCTGGGGTACTCACCCCCCCCCCACCCTGGAGACAGCACCGTCAGCTGGGGTACTCACCGAACACCACCCTGGAGACAGCACCGTCAGCTGGGGTACACACACACCCTGGAGACAGCACCGTCAGCTGGGGTACTCACCCCCCCCCCTCGAACACCACCCTGGAGACAGCACCGTCAGCTGGGGTACTCACCCCCCCCCCACCCTGGAGACAGCACCGTCAGCTGGGGTACTCACCCCCCACACCCTGGAGACAGCACCGTCAGCTGGGGTACACAACCCCCCCTCGGACCCACCTGGCCTTCTTCTCCCGGTAGTCGTACACCTGCACGGCGGCGTTGTGGGGGACCCTGTAGGACACCACCCGGGTCTTGTCCCGGGGGGGGCAGCTCTCGCTGGTGGAGCGGTCCGAGCGGTTGGCCAGCGGGTCGATGGGAGACGCCATCAGAGCCTCCACCTTCGAGGGAAGCTGCTTCTGCCACAGCTCCTCGTCCTGGGTCAACATGTAGGTGTGACCGATCACAGCTCGCACCTGAGAGGACACACACCGGGTTTCAACAACCAACAACTGTGTGTGTGTGTCTTTATGATACAAACTCCTCCCACAACTTCTACGTAGAATCACTCGGTTCACAGGGAGAGAAAAGAAAGACTTTCAAAATAAAGGTTGGAGCGTTCGGACCTTTCCGGTCTTGATGTCCCGGACGTAGATTCCTTCGTTCTCGTCCAGCGGGATGGCGTCCCGTCTCACCATCACCTCCACCGCCGTGGGGGGGACGTACTCCACCGGGCCCCGGAGCATCCAGCGGTCTCCAGGGCGACGCTGGACTCCGCCCCTCCGGGAACGCTTGGCCTTCTCCGGCTGCTCCTCTTCGGCCTCCTCGTCTTCGAGCTGGCAGAGAGAACGGTGGACAGAGAGGAGGAGGACGGAGAGAAGGGTTAACATGGCGGTGCACTGGAGCGGGGGAGGAGGGGGAGGAGGAGGAGGAGGAACAGGAGGGGAGGGGGGCGGGGGGAGGAGCTAATAGTCAAATAAAAACCAGAAGGTGAAAGAAAATAATTGAAAAGGAGGAAAAGAAGGTGAAAGGATGTGATGATGAGGGATCATGTGTCCAGAGAGGAGGGGAGGGGATGATGAAGGAGGAGAAGAAGAAGAAGAGAGAGGAGGAATAAGGAGTTAACCAGGTTAGGAAGGAGGGAGACAGAGGAGGACATCATGACACGTTGTGAGGGGCCCAGATGTGAGGGGCCCAGATGTCAGGGGCCCAGATGTCAGGGGCCCAGATGTGAGGGGCCCAGATGTGAGGGGCCCAGATGTGAGGGGCCCAGATGTGAGGGGCCCAGATGTGAGGGGCCCAGATGTGAGGGGCCCAGATGTGAGGGGCCCAGATGTGAGGGGCCCAGATGTGAGGGGCCCAGATGTGAGGGGCCCAGATGTGAGGGGCCCAGATGTCAGGGGCCCTCGGCCTGAGCTTTGTTCATGAAGGTCAAGAAGAAACCAAATCTCTTTCTCACATGATTATAACTGGGGGACTTTTAAAGGTGGTGTGGTGATTTGTTTGTGCCGAGCCGGAGAGGCGACGGCACGGTGGACACGTGGGTGGACCACAGAGAACATCTCGTCCTCAGAGTCCCTCCCTTCTCAGAGACATTCCTGAGATAAGCTCTGCTCACACACGACTCCTCCTCTGTTTGCTTTTCAAATCTCTTTCATTCATCGACCGGTTTCACCAGAGCAGCCGAGTGCAACCGGACACGTGACGGCTCCGCCCTCTGTCCAGAGGGGATCGATTACATGTAGCTACACTGCAGCCAGACACCAGGGGGCGATCCAGATTATCTGGCTTCACTTTTAGGAAGCCGTCATGTCGTCCATCTTTATTTAGTCTGTGTCAGTTACAGACGTCAGCGGGCTGTTACCACGGTAACCACAGGGGTGGTCCTCACCTCCTCGATGTCGTTGAACGCCTCCACGGCTCGCAGCACAAGCCCCTCCTCCTCCGACAGCACGTACACGTCCTGGATGCCGAGTTCAAGAAGCTCGCCAGGCTGCAGGAAGAAGGAGCGCTCGCCCTGACGGACAGAAACCACAACATATTCATTTATGTATATTAACATCACGTCAAACAGCTGGTTACGTTAATATCTTACGATAAACACTGATCTTAACATCGTGTTGAGAACATTTGACCGACAACAGATAGAAGAAATGAAGCATGGTTCTGGTGGCAGTCACCTTCACCACCCTCTTCTGGCCCAGCTGAGGTTTCCCATCGGCTCCGACCGGGTCCAGGATGACGCAGTACTGACGGCTGCTCAGGGTGGTCACGTCCACCACCCCCACCACCTCCTCCGCCACCGAGGGGATGTGAGCCTCCCTGTCACTCATGGTCACCAGCCACTCCTCCCCCGTGCGGCGGTCCCGACCGGCGGCGTCCTTGAACGGCCGCAGGGCGCGAACATGGAGCGCTTTCTGATGACACGCAAAGAAACAGGAAGTCTGGTTTATTCTCTAACTTCAGACGCTTCAGCTAAAAACACTTTTTTTCATTCTCTGCTTTTCCATATTTAAAGTTTGCATCCTGAGATATTTGTGTTCCTCCAGTTTCCCGTGCTAGAAACCAGTCGCTCACTGGAAGCTCCCAGTCGCTCACTGGGAGCTTCCCAGTGAGCGACTGGAAGCTTCCAGTCACTCACTGGAAGCTCCCAGTCGCTCACTGGAAGCTTCCCAGTGACGCTCACCTTGTCCGTCAGGATGAAGGCGTTCACGATGTCGATGACTTCTTCATGAGCTCCGGGTAGATACGCCCCCACCTTACTGACCAGCCACTCCTCACCTGGCACACAACAAGCAGGACGGTCATTTGTTATGGGAATATTTACTTGACGTCTGTTGTGTGTCTGTTGTGTGTGTGTGTGTGTGTGTGTGTTACCTGTGACTCTGCGGACTCCTCCTCTGTCCACGCCCACTTTACGAGCTCTCAGTCTGATGGCCTGATTCTCTCTGATCACTGTCGCCTTGATGGTTTCCAGAACCGCCACCTCCTTCCTCGGGATGTACGTCCCTGACACACACACACACACACACACACACACAGTCGCACACACACAGACACACACACATAACAAACATATGTTATTTATGTGTTTGGTTTGTTCCTTGAACTAAAACAGTTCTGAGGCTCATTTATTGAGTTTTTTAAATACAGAGTAATTATTAAAAAGTACCGGGTCCTTCAAACAGCCACTCGTCTCCAGCGACTCTCTTCTCCCCCCCCTGCTCCTCGAAGTCCAGCAGAGCCTGCAGGCGCAGCGCCGTGTCGGGATACACAATCTGCAGCGCCGTCACTTCCTGTCGCACAAACACAACACGTCAGAGGAGATCAGGACAACAGCATGAGACTTGATCATTTTATAACGTTTTCATTTTAAATAAAGTCCTCATGAACAATAAAGTGTGTGTGTGTGTGTGTCTGTGTATCTGTGTGTGTGTCTGTGTCTGTGTGTGTGTGTCTGTGTGTGTGTGTGTCTGTGTGTGTGTGTGTCTGTGTGTGTCTGTGTGTGTGTGTGTCTGTGTGTGTGTGTGTCTGTGTGTGTGTCTGTGTCTGTGTGTGTGTGTCTGTGTGTGTCTGTGTGTCTGTGTGTGTCTGTGTGCACACACCTGCTGGACCTCCTCTCCGGGGTACAGGGGGAACGGGTCCTGGGTCAGGCGGATCTCCAGGTCGGCGTGGCGGAGCTTGGCCTGACCCGATTGGTCGAACAGGACCTGGCCGTTGTCGTCACGGGTAACGGGGTTGGCGACCACGCAGTAGTGACGCGGCGCCACCATGATCATACGCACCGGAGCAAAGAGCACTCTGGGAAATAAACACAGAGAATATATCCTCACACATCAACTTTCAAATCTTCATAGTTTTATGTTGGTTCATGATTAATGAGAAGGTAAGGACGTGAACCTGTGAAGGCTTTATTCTTTATTCTTTATTATAATCTTTATTTAGTTTGAATGACTTTTAGACACAAAGTGAAAATAATGAAAACGTCACTGCTGCATTTTTATGGCTTTTATCAAAAAGGTTTTTAAACACTGCTTAAATAGTGTGTGTCTGTGTTGTGTCTTCGGTCTAACAGACGTAATCATGTGAGTCACAGTGAGTGATAATCAGTCACCATGACGACAGGTCAAAGTCCTGTCAGCGCCACCTACAGACTACAATGATCATTGATTGATTGACAGCTTCAGTGTGAACAGGTTTATCTGCTTTGGTTTCCACACTCTTACTCAACATGTTATAATTAACATGCCTCAGTATGTGGACACACATCAATCACCACAAACACAACCAACAAAACACACAATGATCCAGGAGGAGTCTGTGTGAAGGTGAAGAGGATTCTGGGAAAATAAGAAGCTGATGAGAGTTGTGGCAGCGTTTGGAAAACAGGAAGTAGATTGTGTCCTCTGCAGTTAAACTAAAAGGTGTCAGTGTGTGAAGGCAGGGCCTGACCTCTCGTTGTCCTGGCGGATGTAGGTGAGGGGTCCGATCTCCACGCGGGCGATGTTGGTGTTCTGGTCCAGGACGTGGATGTAGTGATGAGGCGGGATCCGGATGATTGACGCCTCCACCGGCCCCTCACACTCCACTCCACGGTTTCCTCCCTTCTTAGACATGGTGTCACCTGAACACTGGAGAGGAGAGAGTTGTGTTATCAAACCTCACGAGTGCTCCACTCTCATCATGTCCCCAGTTTGGGTCCGACAACATCTGTAACGACTACACAAACACGACAACATTACGTTCTAGCGAAGTTCTAGTGTTTTGAGCTTCAGGGCCACCGTACCAAGAGCCACTGATCTTTATATAAAATCTACTTCTGGGGTCAAAGGTCACCAGATAAACTCTTTTCAGATCAGCTGACGGGTCTGAGTCACTACACAGCAGGGGGCGGACCCAGGGTGTGGGGGGGCGACGAAAGAACAACTTGTTCTTCCTCTCCACTGTTTCTCTCTCTCTCTCCTGCAGGTTAAACAGAATCACAACCTCAGATCAAAGCCACAAGGTTACTTTAGTTACAGGTGATCTAGTTACCCTGGTTATCTAGTTACTGGTTACCCTGGGTACAGGTGATCTAGTTACCCTGGTTATCTAGTTACTGGTTACCCTGGGTACAGGTGATCTAGTTACCCTGGTTATCTAGTTACTGGTTACCCTGGGTACCCGCTTACAGGTGATCTAGTTACTGGTGACCTGGGTTAATAGGTTACCTGGTTACCTTGGCTTTCTAGTTACTGGTCACCCTGGTTAATGGGTTAGATGAGCCGATTTAAAGAAGATTCACGCTGAATAAAGACTCGGTTTTATGATAAATATGTTTCTTTGATCTTTTACTGAGAAAGTTCGGATATTTTTTTTCTCGTTTCCAAATGTTTAAAGAAAGAAGTTATGTTTTTTTTCACTTTTTTCTTCGATGTCCAAACTGTCTGACATTTATAAAGCTCAAGTAAAAAATAGAAAAGGTAACATGAGCCAACTTCCTGGACGGAAAAGCAAAGTACGCAGCACCAAACCTCCATTACACGCCCTGTGAATGAAACGTGATCTTCCTGGTTCGACCCTGTGGACAAACGGCAGAGTCACTGTTCGAGTATGAGATGAACTCACATGAAGCTGTGAAGAGTTCGGCTCGTTTTATTAAACATTGAGCAGCTCTGGTTTCACATGAAGCTTCATTCAACATCTTATAATCGCTTCTAACAACTGGTAAATGTGCCTGTTTCCACAGCGAAGACCGGGAGACAAATTGTTGTAAAAGTTGAGACGCAGTGAAACAAAGACCTGATCGGTGGAGGAAACCTGAGCCGATTCAAAGGGTTATTCTGCTTTATTCTGAAAACACCGGAAATTTTACTCCATCGCGCAGAAATCCCCGTTTTTCAATGATGACGTTAAAATAAGGAGATTTTAAATCGGAGTTCGGAGATTTCTTACCTCGTTCCTGTGAGACTCTGCAGCGGCGACGGGGAGAAGTCCTGGTCTGGTCCTGGTCTGGGTCTGGTCCTGGTCTGGTGTGGGTCTGTCCTGGTCCTGGTCCTGGTCCTGGTCCTGGTCCGGGTCCTGTCAGACTGAGCGACCTGCAGGAAACCGGAAGAAACTTGCAGCTGATCGCGGAGCTGGTGGGCGTGGCACCTACTGACACGGTCAGCAGTCACGTGGTTTACGGACACTGGTGCAGTTGCGTCATCATGATGCTGGTAAACACACTGATTCCCAGATGTGATTTTTGTTTGAGTTTTTAAAGAGTTCTTTCATCTCTTAACGCATTTTTATGATCTCACACCTGTTGTCAGTCGACGCTGAAGAAATCAGGAAATCATTTGTTAACATTAACTAAACTTACAGAAGCAAAATAACTTAATTTCTAACTATTTATTATCAATGTTTATGTACAGGAACTTCAAATCTGAAAAGTGTTTTAATATTCTGCCCCCTGCTGGTCAGCAATGAAACATCAATGAATATGCCTGTGTGTGGATAAAAGAAGCTGAATACTTTTCCTTTACAACAATTTAATCAGGCCACAGTAAATATACATATACTATAAAGACGTGTATTTACATCAACGTACAAAAGAACGTGTTTCCTTGTAAAACTGCTTCTTTCACCTTCCACACTTTGAGCAGGAGCTGCGATGCGTTCAGGGCCAGGGGAATTTCCTGAGACTCTGAGCTGACGAAAAACCGAACGTCTCTTTCTCACAGAGGTCACATGATCACAGGACAAAACCAAACACACCAGTTTTAACAATGTTCTTCTCAGATAAACCTGTTCACTAGTACATGCTAAATACATTTCATAAACAAGCTGGAATAACGAGGAGGAAGCTCAGGATTCTGTTTTCTTAAAAGTAAATATGTGAACATTTCTGTGCAAAGACCTTTGGTTGAATATCTGCTCCTGGATTTACCTCTAGTGTTCAATAAACATATTTAGATAACTCTCATTTAAATACTAACGTGGCTAAGATATCAAAAAATAGTCTGTATATTATGTTCATGACACTGAACAAACATGAAATGAGCGAACATGCTTCTCTTCCCTTTGTTTAAACTCCGTTTTCACAGGTTGATTCAAACAAACACACATTTGTAGAAAAGGTGGAAGGAGAACACGTGGTTAAAGATCAATTGGTATAAAATAGATTTTCTTCTTAAATATTTTCAACGTAACATTTGAAATGTTGAGACGAGTTGGATCCAGAAGTGAAACTGAAACGTCCAGAAATAACGACACTAATGTTAAGATGGATGACATGATTGTTCCAGAAAGTGAAGCCAAAGCGTCTCTATCGCCCTCCGGTGGTCGGCTGCACAATTACTACTGCACAGAATCTAAATGACGACCTCACCACAAGATGGCAGCATTCCTATGTGAGATATTTTAGCTTCTTTGCTGGAGGAAGTGAGACTCGTATTCAGTCTGTGGTTTGGATCATGATAGAGGAAACTATTAAATATATTTTATCTATAATATTATTAATATGTCAGTTTTAACTATTTCCTGTTGTTGATGTTGTGGTTTACAAAGAGAAAGAAATGCAGCTGAATCTAAATATAAAGCTGCAACAAACTGCATGGCCACACGGGGCGCTGCAGCAACATCCAATAAGAGACAGAGAGGGTTGAGGACAGAATAAAGTGTTTCCTCTTTTATCTCCGTGTTTGGTCTCCTCCACCTTCAGAGGGAGGAGCTGCTCTGACACGAGCCTGTTTTTAAAATGTTAGTTTTGAGACATCAAGACAGTTTGAGGGAAACATTGACATTTTAAAAAGTACTGCCATCAATCAAAGTTTTTTACTTTCAGTTTTTGACTTAAAAAAAAGGAGTAAACGCTCTTTTATGAATAAGTTCTGACGAAAAAAACATTAAACTCATGTGACTGATCAGCGGTTTCTGCCCTAAGAGAAATCCAAGAGGAAAAAAGAACCATTTCAACTCCATCTTCCCTGGTTGATCAGCGTCTGGATTTGTTTCCTGACCTACAGCGCCCCCTTCTGACCACACTACACAGCAACTCTCTAATTCACTCGACGATTTAATGAAAACACAAAAACCAAAACTGAGCTGAAAGACGCGAAGCGGCTCCTCTAGCAGGAAGTGACAGTAAGGACGTCAGGTCTTCACCTCTGTAAAATCAAGACGATAACACTTCATGTTTCAATATTAGTGTTTAACAATAATCATGATAATGTGACGATGCTGCTCCAGCGTCTGGTTCCTGTTCCATAAGACACGAGGAGAAGAAGCTGGTTCCAAACCGAACCAGACGTGAGTGAAAGACGCAGATTGAGAGTCTGAAGGAAACAGGAGGAGAAGAAGCGCTGGTGTTCCATCCCTCCATCATCCCTCCTTCATCCTTCTCTCTCTCTGTGCTTCACTTCCTGAGCTTGAGGCTGGATATATATAAATATATTTTGATATAGATGTGGGAGGAGCCTCAGTCCAACATGGCGTCCAGCTGGTCGGCCAGGTCGTCGAACATGTTGCCGATGTCGTCCAGGATGGTTCCTGCAGACTTCACTGAGTTTGCTCCGCTGGTGAAAACAGATTTTCCCGATTAGACTGTGTTTATATCCAGTTTATTAAAATACAGAACATTAAGCCTCATTAACCTGAAGTCGTAACATTTCCCTCGTAGAGAAACTGAACCACGCAGCTCAACAGTGACATCAAACACAAACAGTTTATTTGCGTCTCACCCGTCTGAGTTGTCGTCCAGGTTCAGTTTCCTCTCCACGGCCTTCAGAGCTGCTTCCAGAGACGTGCTGGTTTGATCCAGTCTCTGCTGAACCACCTCAGTCCCACAGGACGGCTCCGGGACCAGATCCGGACCGACCACACACACCTGAGGCCTCGCCGCTGTCAGAGATGGACTCTGAGGGGGCGTGGCTGAAGACGGGGGCGGGGCCAGAGCCGGGGGCCCGTGGAGCGCCGAGGACGAAGAGGTGAAGGCCAAACTCTGAACCACGGTGACGGTGAGAGCTGGAGTCGAGGGTCCAGCTGCTGGGGATCAAGACCACCACGTTTCAAATGGAGACAAGGAGAAAAGATGTGTGTGTATCTGTGTGTGTGTGTGTGTGTGTGTGTGTGTGTGTGTGTGTGTGTGTCTGTGTGTGTCGTACCTTGTGCAGCCAGCAGACTGTGACGTACAGGTTTGGGGGCGACAGAGGGGGGTTTGGGGGAGAGTGGGGGTTTGACCTGTGACCCTGAAGCCGGACTGGCCGGCCGCTCTTCACCCGTGTCACTCATCCTCCGGGCGACGCCCTCTCGGCTCTGAGGCCTGCTGCCGGACGGCGAGCCCGGCGGCCCCGCCCCCTCCCGGCTGGGGGAGCCCCCCCCCGGCTCCTTGTCTCTGGGTTTCTGTCGGCGTTTCACCGTGTCCGACTCCTTCAGGTTGAACTCGGGCACCTCCAGGTTCTTGGCTGCGTGTTGGTCCGGAGGCTCCAGCACGGCCTCGGCCCTCGGGGGCCCCGGGGCCTTGGGCCTCTGTTTGATGGTCAGGTTTCCCTCCTCGGCAAAGGGGAGGCCCTCGCTGGAGCTGTTCTGAGGCGACGAGGAGCTCGCCAGGCCTCTAGGTCCGTCCTCCTCAGAGTCCGACTTCACCCCCCGGTCGGGCTCGGCGCCGCTGTGGGCGGGGACGCACTCGCTCTGCACCCTCCTCCTCACCCCTGGAGCCTCTCTCA
This sequence comes from Pseudopleuronectes americanus, assembly GCA_038501795.1. Classification (NCBI taxonomy): domain Eukaryota; kingdom Metazoa; phylum Chordata; class Actinopteri; order Pleuronectiformes; family Pleuronectidae; genus Pseudopleuronectes; species Pseudopleuronectes americanus. The sequence continues at coordinate 267,280 of JBAMIH010000027.1, read as the reverse complement.
CTTCCTGTCGCGCAGAGATGAGGGAGGGCGCCTCCTGGTGGCCGTGCTCTGGCGTGGGTCCTGGGGAGCCCCTCCCCTCTAGGCTTCCCTCCAGAGCGTCAGCGAGGCTCCTCACGCTGCCCGGACTGTCCGTCACCACCCGGCCTGAAGACGAAGACGTGCTGCTGTCACTCAGCTCGCCGCTGGTGGTGCTGCTGACTGAACTCAGGCGTTTGGGGGGGGGTGGAGGCGGACCTTTCTTCCGGGCGCGTACAGCGAATGACTGACTCCGCCCCACGCTGCCGCTCTTCTCTGGACTCGACTGTAGCCGGGCCAGCTGGCTGCGCCCCGGCTTGCGGGTCAGCGTGGCGTAGGACGGCAGGTTTCCTGAGTGGAGGGCGGGCTCCTCCTCCTCGTCATCCGGCTCGCCGTCTGACAGAGCGTAGCGGGTCATGCTCTGGGTGCGTTTCTTGGGCGGAGTCAGGGCGTGGCCCGCACGGCGAGGGGAGGAGCTCAGTTCTGTGGAGCCACAGTGAGAATGAAGGTAACTGAAACCCTTCAGTGCTGGCGAGCCATGAGGGGAGGGGCCACGAGATCCCGACAGGCGGGGCTTGGCCGGGATGGCGGGGTACTTGAACACTGTGGCCGTGCCCAGAGGAACCTGCTTGGGCCTCTGGTCCCAGCCCTCAGGGAGGTTCCTCTCCCTGGCCGAGGCGTCGTCCAGGCTCTCCTGCGACCAGCTGTGGGGGGTGACGGAGGCTGTGGGAGGTTCCTGGGAGCGGCCGGAGCCTCTGGACCGGGTGTCGATGCTCTCCTGGCTCTGGGACATTCCCACGGCGTTCCTCATGGCCAAACCTTCCTCGCAGTCACCGTAATGGCTGGACATGGCCGTCTGTAGCTCGGCACTCAGCTCGCTGTCCTGGAAGGTCAGCATCTTTGGGGTGCGAGGGGAGGAGTCTGAGTCGGCCGGTTCGATGGCGACCAGGTGGAGCGCGGCGGGGCCTCTGCGTCGCAGCGTGTCGAGGCCGGACTCAGCGTGGAGGCCCGCCCTCTGGATGTCACAGAGCTTCTTCACCGCCAGCATCAGCTTCTTCTGGTGTCCTGGAGGAAATCAAACCGTCAACCACACGTTACATACATTACACACGTATGACCATGTGACGCGTGTGAACATGTGAAGCCTCCTCACCGAGCTTGAAGATGCCGATCTCCTGCAGGTCCTCCCAGCTCAGGTCTTTGACGATGCTGATGCAGTCGTAGCCGTTGTCAGAAAGCTTCTTGTGGTACTGAGGGAGTCCGATGGCGCTGAGCCACTCGCCCAGGTCCGACTGTGAGAGAGAACAGTGTCATCAGCTGGAGTCCCAGTGGAGAGAGATCAGTGTGTTCACTGGTGAACTTACTGGGATGTACTCAGGCAGCCACTCGGGGATGTTCATGTCGTTGATCTCCATGGAGATCTTCTTGCGGTGGCCTGGTTTGGTGACTCCGACGGCCGTGAGATCCTATCGCCAGGAAAACAGGACGAGTACCGAGAACGCTGAGTCATCATTCACAAGATGGTTGAGTGTGTGTGAGTGAGTTTGAGTGTGTGTGTGTGTGTTAGTGTGTGTGTGTGAGTGTGTGTGTGTTTGTGTTACCTCAGGAGTCATCCTGCTGATGGTGGGTACATCATAACCAGCACTGAGGAAGTTCCCAGTGTAGTGCTGCAGCTGGAACTCACTCAGCCACTGGTAAATGGCCTCAGCGTCCTGAGGCAGAGAAACAGGAAGTGAAGCAGCAGCTGTGAAGCTTTGATTCATTTGGTCCGTAACCAAAACGTTTCTTATACTTTGTGAAATCACGAGTTTCACTGGTTCAGTGAGTCAACATGTTGTTTGTGTTATTTTTTCTTCCTGTCGGGTGGAGGTCATGTGACGGGTGGAGAGATCTTTACCTTCCCCTCCAGCAGCTGCTGTGGGCGAGCGAACTGCTGAGAGAAGCTTTGCTCCGCGGGTTTCTGCACCGTCACCGTCTGTCTCCGAGGAGTTCCACCTGAAGGGTGGAGTGAGAGAAAAGCTTTTCATTATATTATTATTTGGCTCCGAAGACAGAATCTTATAATTTCTTTAATTTCTCTTGAGAGATGTAGAAAATATTAAAAAATCCCCTTTTCTTTCTCATTTATCTGAAACTATTTAAATAACCTACCAATATTGTTCACATGAAGGTAAAATACATTTGACGAAATGTGATCAAATATAATAAGTTAACAGTTTATTAAAGTAAAGCAGAGAGTGAAGCACCTGCAGGGAGATCGGGCTGGTCGCTGAGATCTGAGTGCCCAGAATCAGCAGCAGGGGGCGCTGTCTGCAAAGGAAAAACAACAGATTACACAGATGTAAACAGAATGAGAAACATAGAGTTCGACATGTGGAACGACCTCAGAGGGATTATATACTTTATTTTGATCCTTTCCATTTTTTATATGTTTCTTATCTTGTGTTTATTTCTGTTATTAAGTTCCATTCATCACTTACTTATGTTTATATATTTGTAATTTTTAATCTCACCTTTGTTGTCAGTTTGTTTATTGTAACTTTGTATTACTGAGCACATTGAGTGTGTGCTCGTCACATTTCATGTGTTTAACTTTAAAACTGTATTTTTTAAGTATTTGCCTGAATAAAGAATCTGACACGTTCTATTAAAAGCAGATTTCATGTACATGAAGATGAAGTCACACGTTGTTGAAACGTCTGTACTCTGTGTACCTTGTTGGTGTTGTTGTCATGGTGAGCGCTGTGGGGGGGGAAGCCGTTGGGGGCGTGGCTGCTCTCGGTGCTCTGTCCACTCCCGGCGCTGCGGGTGCTGCCCACGCTGCCCGTGCTGCCAACGCTGTTTCTGTCGCCGGCTGCAAACGAGACAACAACTATGAAAGTGACCAGAGAGAGGGTCAGCAGCGAGGGGCGGAGCCAGGCTGTAGGAAGCAGCGGGCCGAGCGGCGGGCAGGATGCAGAGCAGGGGGGGCGGGGTTTAAATGTTACTGTAAACATCACGATCATATGACCATCCTCATCTCAACGCCTCGTTACACTGCAGGAAGTGAAGAACAGGATGTGATGTCAGTCTGCCGTCTCTGTGGCAGCACGGAGGAGGAGAGCGGGCAGGACTGAAGCAGACCAGTGAGGAGTGTTTGGACCCCACGCACCAAGACTGAGGGTTGACATGAGGCGCCATGAGGCGTCATGAGGCATCATGAGGCGCCATGAGGCTCAGGAGGACACATGAGGCCACATGAGGCTCAGGAGGCTACATGAGGCTACATGAGGCGTCATGAGGCATCACGAGGCGCCATGAGGCCACATGAGGCTCAGGAGGACACATGAGGCTATATGAGGCCACATGAGGCTCAGGAGGACACATGAGGCCACATGAGGCTACATGAGGCCACATGAGGCTCAGGAGGACACATGAGGCCACATGAGGCTCAGGAGGCTACATGAGGCCACATGAGGCTACATGAGGCCACATGAGGCTACATGAGGCCACATGAGGCCACATGAGGCCACATGAGGCCACATGAGGCTCAGGAGGCTACATGAGGCCACATGAGGCTACATGAGGCCACATGAGGCTACATGAGGCCACATGAGGCTCAGGAGGCTACATGAGGCCACATGAGGCTACATGAGGCTACATGAGGCACCATGAGGCTACATGAGGCTACATGAGGCCACATGAGGCTACATGAGGCCACATGAGGCTACATGAGGCTACATGAGGCCACATGAGGCTACATGAGGCTACATGAGGCACCATGAGGCCACATGAGGCTACATGAGGCCACATGAGGCTCAGGAGGACACATGAGGACACATGAGGCCACATGAGGCGTCATGAGGCATCACAAGGCGCCATGAGGCCACATGAGGCTACACGATGCTACATGAGGGGTAATGAGGCGTCATGAGGCATCACGAGGCGCCATGAGGCCACATGAGGCTACATGAGGCGCCATGAGGCGTCATGAGGCTACATGAGGCTACATGAGGCCTCATGATGCTACATGAGGCTACATGATGCTACATGAGGCTACATGAGGCCTCATGATGCTACATGAGGCTACATGATGCTACATGAGGCTACATGACGCTACATGAGGCCACATGAGGCCACATGATGCTACATGAGGCCACATGAGGCCACATGATGCTACATGAGGCCACATGAGGCACCATGAGGCTACATGAGGCACCATGAGGCTACATGAGGCACCATGAGGCTACATGAGGCGTCATGAGGCCACATGAGGCCACATGAGGCATCATGAGGCACCATGATGCTACATGAGGCTACATGACGCTACATGAGGCTACATGACGCTACATGAGGCCACATGATGCTACATGAGGCACCATGATGCTACATGAGGCTACATGACGCTACATGAGGCCACATGAGGCCACATGATGCTACATGAGGCATCATGAGGCACCATGATGCTACATGAGGCGTCATGAGGCTACATGAGGCTACATGAGGCCTCATGATGCTACATGAGGCTACATGATGCTACATGAGGCTACATGAGGCCACATGAGGCCACATGATGCTACATGAGGCTACATGATGCTACATGAGGCGTCATGAGGCTACATGATGCTACATGATGCTACATGAGGCGTCATGAGGCTACATGAGGCTACATGAGGCCACATGATGCTACATGAGGCTACATGAGGCTACATGAGGCACCATGAGGTGCTGTCACATGTTGTCGACAGCGGCAGAGTGGTGGTCTCAGTGCGGGGGGGCTGATGCAGAGCGTTGAGCGGGGCAGCGATGCAGCTTCAGAACAGCCGGGGCAGGAGAAGCCGTCGTCTGGGGACTCTTACCATGACACGAGTCTCTGAGGACCCAGATGTCCTCGAAGGGACACCCAGACTGAGACAGGCGGCTCGGAGACAAACCTATCAGACACAAAGACTGTGTTGTGTCAGGGGCGGACTGAAGGGGGCAGTGTGGAGAGTCTACGTCCTGGTCTCTGACAATATCCAGGAGAAGAGGTTTACACCGTGTGATGCTCCATCACCTCAAAACAAAGCGCTCCAACTTTCACCCCCAGCAAATGAAAACACAGCATTTCCACAAACAACCCCCCCAGTGTGGTTAGAGTTAGGAGTTCAGGTTCAAGCAGCAGCGGTGAAGAGGAGAATAAACACCAGAGAATGATGACAAATAAACAAAAGAAACAATCCAGAAGAGAAGCAGCTGACGTGTATTCATATGAGTCATGAATCATAATGAGTGTGTGTATTCATCCTCAGTGAGTTTCAGCTCAGACACTTCCGGGTTGTGACACCAGGAGGCGCAGCTCCACCACCAAAGGTCCAGTGATACACTTGTGTCTGTTCTGAGTGTGTGTGTGTGTGTGTTCTGAGTGTGTACCTGTGCTGGTAGTGAGGCCGTTGGCGAGCGGCAGCCCCACATGGGGGGGTGCGTACAGAGTGTAGGAGTCGTCGGTCTGCGGGGCGGAGCTTAGGCTGCAGGAGAGGGGGGCTCTGGACAGCGACTGGTGGCGCTGGGTGGGCAGAGAGGCGTGCCGGGAGAGGGTGCCCCCTACAGGGGGAGGACAACAGGAGGAGGGGGGGGCGGGGGGTTATCAAGCTGATGGTTAAGGTGGAGGTGAGTGATTAAGACGATGATGGAGGGATGGAAGCAGGGGGTGAGGAGGGGGGGAGCATGGGATGATCTGGAAGCAGGCGGATTAGTTCCTGACTCCGGGTGGGGGGGGGTGGGGGGGGGGTCTCTAACGTTTCACCTCAAAGACTCAAAACTTCGTCATCTGTTCAAATTTAATTAAAACATTTTCTACTCAGAGTTTTTATCTGTGCAGAATGAAAATGTGAAATAAATCATCTGGATGAAAACACCTCGGTTCTGATGTCTGATGTTCTGGTGACATGAGAATCTGAGCGGCTGCAGAACGTGACACGTCCTTCGTTTGCAACTGACCGTTCCTCCGGCTGATGACCTCCACGATGGACGGGGGGAAGAAGCCGACTCGGTCCGTCCCTCTCGGGCTGTCGTGGATGTGTCCTTTCCAGCGTCCGTCCACGTGCTGCTCCATCACCTGCGGGCGGAGAGTCAGCTGATAAACCACGTGGGATTCTGAGTCATCCAACAGGGAAAACTGTGAACTCAACACGTCACAGA